>CM024682.1:1752500-2161774 GCA_014182735.1 Corymbia maculata | reverse complement strand
AGGGCACATGAATTCCGTTTTTGTTGCCATTTATTTAATTCTATCTGCATTTGAATTATTTCCTTAAATGCCTTTTCCGCTCCCATTGTTTTTGAAATGCATTCCTTTAATAATTAATTTTTTCATGTTCCCAAGAGTAAAACAACAATGTAATAATTAGGTGGACATCATTTTGTATAGAATATTTTTTGGCAAGATCCTTTTAATTAGTAATTGACTTTGGAAGCTATTGACATGTTCATGAGCTCTTCCTCTTTTTGTTCGTGGGTTGCTTCTCTATTATAAATAATTTAAATTGGGATTTAGAGATGTTGGCATCTATAGTAATTCATCTTCATTTTTAGGTGCACATTGAAGAAAAATGATGCGAAGAGAAACACATTGGATAATAGACTATGTCTCATCTTATTAATGTATTCAAAAAAAGATGGAGGCCAGTTTTGAAGGACAAAGGAGGGAAAAATAAAAGTCTCCTCATTTTTAGCATGTTAACATATTACCGTTGGCTAAATATTTAAGATTAAATTGTGTAGAAAATGAAAGATCAATTTTGCCCTACTCGAAAATATCTTCGACCCATAAGTATTAATATTATTTATATGGACTAATTATTATTTTTATTTTTTCCTTCATTTCGATAAATAAAAATTAAAATTAATTAATTAACTTAAAAGATTAATTTTAAGAAAGGGGACGAAAAGGCTTGGGAGCTGGGCCTCACCACAGCCCCTATTCTTTTTTTCTCTCCCGGGCCCAGGCCCAGGCCCAAGCCCATTTCCTGTTAACTTTTCCCCCAGGCCTGGCTCCTCCGCCTCCTTCCTTCTCCTCCTTCCTCCTTCCCTGCGCCTCACGCGTGAAGGACAACTACAGTGGTGGAGCATAGTAGGGTAGACGGACGGAGAGGACGTCTTGCAAGCGACCTCAATGCGTTGAGGAGCTCGAGGCAGTAAACCTGACCAAGGTAGAGCCAGACCCGGTGGAGTGGATGGGAGTAAGTGACACCGGTTCGGCCAAGGGGGCCAGTCCGTGCCCGAAGGACCAGCAGATGAAACGCCTTTGTCAACTGGACCCTCCGGCCTATAAACAAGGCTGACATGAGCTCAATTTTTATTTTTTTTTGGTCGAAATAGAAATTTTCATGATCTAGTCCAAAATGGAGGGGCCCAAGATATGGGCATCAGTACATAACAAGTTCCATAGAAAAACGGGTGGGGATTAGATCCAATTTAGTGGTAAGCCCTGTTTCCTATGGGTTTTAGCAACCCAGTCTACAACCGTATTAGCCTCACGATTACAATAGGATGATTATCATAGCTATTATATATGGAGCCTTTGCTGTTCTTTTAAATGCTTCTGTGGGAACAAAGCAAGCACCTCACCCGGAATAAGTCTGTTCCCGACGTTAGTTCAAAAGAAATCTGGTTGAAAAGAACAGGGAGTCTTGCCCTTATGCAGCTGTTGCCTGCCGTAGGAACCGAACCGGAACGTGTAACGGCACAGCTTGCTTCACACCGCACTCTTCCGATCCTCTTTCAAACTAGCCTACTTCTTCTTTGTATTGATGAGAGTATAAACCGGCGCCAGAGAAAATTTTCTATTACAGAGCTTTCGCCTTATCGCATGCCGAACAAATACTCCTCATCATGGCCCAGTTCTGGTAATTTCAGCTCTCGCACCATGGGAAAGGTCGGTCATATCGTCTCGAGAATTGATATAGGGCAAGCGCGATTTGCATCCATTCGATCTTTATTCGCATACAGGACCAATTTTTGAGGCCTCAGCACTAACCTGTGCATGCGTTCTGGATTGAGCAATCGTCCAGTTTTGCTGTAATAACAGCACGGTACCGCTATTTGCCGTCCTGAAAACTCAAGGCATGTTCGCCCGTTCGGGTTACGGCTATTATGTATCGATGTGACGTCAGAGCTAAAGACATGGGAATGACGAAGAAGCCTTTCTTTGCTTTTTCTTGGTTCAACAAGACGGGTGAGCACAGGAGCGTTACTATTGAAAAAAAATGAACAAGAGAGCATTCTTCCATGTCGTGCTCAAGGAGCAAAAAGGAAGGAGTTCCCGAGAAGCGACTGATAATGAAGGTGCTGTGGGTTCCGAGAAGGCGCATAGGAGAGCTGAGCAAACACAGGCTGGTGAGAAGGAATCGGACGAGAAGACATTGAAGAGGAAAAAAAGAGTGCAAGTATTGGTAACTGAAACGGTTCTTTTAACCCGAGTTGACATTTGCATGTCAACTAGGTTCATGCAAACCATCAAACTATACGAGTTTCATGTGAGTCGCATCAAATCAGACGACACCCATGCACTCGACCCGCATTAGCTTGGTGCATGAAATGATGAGAATGAGACCTACATGGCTTCTTCAGCTGCACTATCCGTGCATACAGAAAGTCCGCATCGTCTGAGTTGGGACCCCGTAATAATTCAGTAGCGTCTCCACAGACAGTTTCATCTCCTAACGAGAATATCAAACCGACACTAGAGACTAGCATTTTAAATAGGCCTTTTGCATGTAAATTCTTTTAAGCAAAAAAAAAAAATTCAAACATGACTTGATCACGGTTGGTAGTACATAAATTAACCAGAAATTCACGTTCTAGAGGTTCGTTGACAATAAAAACAGACGTCTAAGAGATCCCAACCAGGCACTAGCAATGCATGCGCCGAACCTCTCTTTACTCATTCCTCCGCAGCACTGGCAGCACTTAAATCCACACTGAGGTCGAGAACCTGCCCAGAAGAATGTAACTTGGTCAGCATCCCTCGCCCTATATTTAAACTTTGAATGTCTTATCAAGGAGCTTGAATTGCTGCTATGGAGAGTTGAAAAATAGTATCTTATGATCTTCAATCATTTCAAAGCAATGTCAGCCATTTTTCATACTTTTGCCTTCTGACTTCTGCCAATGAATTAAACAACTACTTTGACTAACTCATGCACTATATATTTAGCTAGTATTATCTGTCCTATTCAAACTGTTACACATCTCAATAATGCATAAGCTTCTTTTTCTTTTTCTTTTTCTTTTTCTTTTCTTTTCTTTTTCTTTTTCTTTTTTCCATTTTCAGGACCACTTTGGTTGCTAATTGAAGGGGACTGTAGGCTTGATTGGCAGAGGGAAAAAGAGATTGTGCAGTAAGTGCTACTTTTGGGCAGGTTCACAGTGCTAGACAGTAGGTATAAAAGTTGAGAACTGACACTGCATAGTAAATAGCCAACACCCATCTAACCAAGCCGATTCTGATCACCTCCATTGCACTAACTGGACATGAGAAGAATGAGAGGGCATGGCAAGGCTCTATCATTTAACTAGTCAAACATGCAAATAATGACTTAAAAGCTGAGTTGACTTAGGAAATGGACAGATGCATAATCATCAGGTATAAATAATGAGAAGGGTCTAAAACCAGCAATTCTAGTATTAATAGCTTCCATAGTCTCCTCAAATACTTCCAAACGCACAAGAAAACTTGTTAAGGATATCTCATGCTCGCCACACCAATGAAAAATTCACCATCAAGATCGTAGTTAACAGCAGAAGACAATGCCGAGAAATAATTCTAACCTTTCCGGTGATCATGGTATACATGCTAAGCACATCCAAGACAGTCGACTCGAAGTGGGTTGTGGCATCATAACTCTGCAGGTATACCAAGATATTAACATGATATCAATATAATTGAAAGCTCCTGAACGCCACATATATATCACATAGAGAGAGAGAGAGAGAGGAACAAAACTCACAGTTGATATGAAGCAGTTGTCAAGAGAAGGTTCATTGACTGGTTCATATCTATCGTAAGTGTCATAAAAGATCTCATCAACGGGTCCCAGCAGATCAACCCCTGGCTTCAGTTCTATCTCAGGTTGATCAGTTTCAGCCTCTGCCGAAACAAATGCAATGAATTTGCCCTTTGGTGCGACATTGTGAGAGTATGAACAACAGAAAAGATACCTGCTCAAACATAGGCATAGTTGAATAATAAGTCAAAATCAAGGAACAATGCTTAGATTATCAGGACATGAAATGGATTTAAACCATCAGTAATCCAAGGCCAGCCTATTAAG
This sequence comes from Corymbia maculata, assembly GCA_014182735.1. Lineage (NCBI taxonomy): Eukaryota > Viridiplantae > Streptophyta > Magnoliopsida > Myrtales > Myrtaceae > Corymbia > Corymbia maculata. Next base: position 2,157,690 of record CM024682.1, on the reverse strand, counting down.
CAGGCACATGGAACAATCTGTGAAATTGAAAATCTAAAATGCAAGCATCAAAAGGTATTTAGAAGTGAAATGTGGCTCAAGCAGACTCTAATCCTGACTTAAAATGATAGTTTATGTAAAGTATTCTTTGATATCATGGGACAGATACTTAACTTGTTACACTTACATTCATCTCCTTTCCCACCTCAAATACAACAAATGCAGTAAAATGGATAAGTGAGAAGCTATTTCTCTTGGGACAATAAACAATTAGATTTACTTTTTCCCCATTCATTTCTCAAACAAGCTTTGACATCATATATAATAAGAAGCTATAGCTAATAATCTCTGACTAGTGTACAAGGACTTACATATCTGACTTGCGACCCAACTGTTTCTGTGGGATAATAACCTGCACTGAGTGTGAATCATTGGTGTTTGGGATTGGATGGCTCATGATACAGATTGCCCTGGCAACCTTGCCAATTTTCCTAACCTGCAGAAGTTTACATATTCCCACTGAGTGTGATGTCCAATGCCATTGCAAAATTAAAACAAAAAAAGGTCCATCTGCATTTTATGCGCCTTCATGGTCATCGCGGTTTGTTACTGGTTCTAACTTTGTTAGAAAAGAAAAGGACCGAGAGGATTGGGTGTAAAACATTTTGCAATATTTAGCGCCTTTAGGGCATAGAAAGTAGTCATAATTTAGTGGCCAAAAAAATCTTATATTCAACAACCACAGGCACTGATGCAGCAAATATTATCTTTTCATCGGTATCAAGGGGCTGCAGCAGGCACATAAGATCTACATGCAAAGAATCTGACAGATAGAACCAACATGCACATATTCAACCAAGCTCCGCAAAATTTTTAAACCAATTTAAGCTACAATAGTCTTGTGAAAGATGGCTATCGAATCTTTGGAATTAATATAACAATTATACTACATGAGCTCATACCAGTTATTTCCAACAAACTGGACTCCAACATAAGTTCGCTAACGTACTGCAATGATCATGGTGCAGTATCATATCCATTACCTTGTTAGGCAAGTAGGAAGGGTCGCAAACAACTTTTTTGCATTTGGCAGTTTCGCCCTCTGATGTGACACCAATGACTTGGCCTTCTTCATTGAACTCCACCTACAATAACAGCAACATAAAATGACTTTTTTTTTTAACCTATAAGTAGCAGATTCAACTTGAAATTTAACAAACACACCATTTTCATGATATATGCAGAAACTAAGTATATAATTACTAGTCCAAATATTAATGAGAACCATATGACATGATTACCTTGCATTCCGGTTTGTTCAACATGTAAGTCCCACCATATACAGCACTAAGCCGTGCAAATGCCTGGATTACAAAGAAAAAAAGTTAAAAAGAAACTAAAGTAACTGGTCAGGCACTGTATCTAGAGCAGCTCACTGGACATGCATCTGTGATGCTAGATGTACCTGAGGTAGTTCTCCTAAACCATACAAAGGGTAAATATAGGGAGATCCTCCTTGAAAACGAGCAAGTGACTCTGCATAGAGCTGTCAAGTGGCCAATCGAAAGAAGAGGAATGTCAATTCAGAGATCTCTAAACAAAACAATGGACATTTTTGCTCTGGGACAGGATCATTCACCTTCATTCTCTTGACAGTGTCCTGGGCAGGCTCATCTAGGAACCGGTCATCTCTATGGAGAGCCAAGGCATGGCCAATAAAATCCATGGTGTTGTCATCCAGACCATATTTACTGTTCCAACATCAACAGAGGCAAAATGAAAAAGGATTCCATAGTTCAACTAGCTAATATCATTCTACTCGTTATGATAGCTGGAACGATCCATGCAAAAGAAGAGAATGAAAGAAATATTTGAGTAAGAGCAACGTAAGGATTCTCCACTTTGTTTTCGACTTTCCTTCTTTCTTATAAGTAATATCATTTACAATCCAATATCCAAAATAGGAACACACAGGACCACTTCCTGCTACAAGTAGCACAAACAGTGGTATAAGACAGTAAACATCTAGAAAATTTAGTTATCATTTGATCAGTCATCAGAATGGGAACTTCTAGGCAAAACAGTTTGCAATTGCAGTGCAGCATAATTTTTTTTTAAAGAGATTACAATGACGTGGCAACCCAGGAAAATAATTAAATACATACGCTATCAGTTCTCTCGTTGTTACATGTGTCAGATCCATCCCCTCATGTGTCTTTGGATCATTTTCATTATAATCTTGAACGTATATGAAGAACTTTCGAGCTCGACGCTTCTCAAACATGCCCATGAGTGGAGATTTAAGGGCCTCCATGTCAGTAGCAGGCACTTTGTGAACCTGTCATTGGCATTACTATATTGTTGAATGAGAGAGGAAAACCAAGGAGACCTGCTATGACTCTGCAAATGCATGTAACCAATATAGGGTGCATCTCCATACCTTTCCCTTATTGAAGACAAAGCTGCCATCCACAGCTTTGAAGTACAGATACTTGGTAACATCTGTATGAATGAGGACTCGCACCAGAGTACCATTTGCCATCATAAACTACACAGAAGCAATAGTCAGCAACCGATAAATAACAAGAATATAAACGATCTGCCACAGCTTAAATTGTAGGCCGATTAACAAAGTGTGAGAATTATACCTTTGGGACCATGTCAACATTATAATCCCTGCTAGAACCCAAATGTGTGGGAGGTTTATCACTATTCCTGAATTTCTTCCAGAGCTGCAATTCTCATCAAAAGAAACTATTCAAACCACCAATTAAAGATAAGGCAACAATGCAGAAAATTTCCATGAACACTTAAAGAAAGCAGACCTGAATGAGATTAAGTGATGTTGACTCTCCTCCATAATAGTCATTCCTATCCATGTGCAAAACCTGGCTCAACAGTTTCTTACATCAGCAACAGAAGAGGAACCGACAATCAATGGTAATTACCATTGTTTTTGGTAATGGGAAAAAGAGGATAAGGAGAGAAACTGAGAATAGTTATTTCATTGCATATTTTGCAACATATCTTAAAAGAGAAAAATCCGCATGCCCTTAGATAATTACAAAGAAGATACAGAAGAGTGAATAATCTACATGACAAGCTACATGAAAGGGTTGAAGTAGACGAAAGTTAAAAAAAAAAAAAATGTCGGTTCATAAATAAACTAGTGGAATGGATATACTGTTCAATAAATACTTGCTTCGGCAAGTTCCCATTGTATATAAGTTACATTTAATCTTATAATTTCACAACAAAGCAAACACAGCTAGCTCTAGTCTAGCCATGAATGACCATTTAACACTTCCATTAGCGTGATTTTCCATGAAAAATTTTCGGACAGCTGTAAAACCAGAGTGAAGCGAGGGCTGCCAAATGTAGTCCACTTGCCAATACCCCAATGGTACAAGGGTGTATCTTCCATCGAAGGCAACCCACCAATGTTTTCCACTGTCCTATTAGCTCAGGCCAGAGTTATGGCATACAGAGGTATTGTCATCGCAGGAGTCAATATCTTTCTGGATTCACGGGATCATATATCGGACTCAACCTAGAGACCAAAGAGTCTGATAGGTATAGCCACAAAATGCCTATAAGTCTCTCAGGACTGGTTTATGTCCTGGAAGAGCAACGTTTGGAGGGAGCTACCAATAATTTTTAGCATGCTTATGTTAAAGCCACAATCTCCCTTGATTTTGACATACTATCTGCTGCAGTGGTCAATCCTCCTCTCTATCCAACAAGATGAAAAGAGAAGTGCTTCTGTCTCCATATAAGGCATGGTGACAAGTTGATCGGACAAGACAATGTACTACTCCACCTTCACTGTCCTCAAAGCCTGAGTTTAAGTGCTTTACTTAGACCATTCAAATAATTTAAGTAGAGCACAAAAACGACTCTACATGTAGTCAATATACTTGACACTGGCTCAATTCAATTATCACGAAGTTGCCACCCGAATTTGAGATCAAAGATAGTGAGAACTAGAGGCATCCATGTCCAATCTATACCAGTCACCACATGAATAAAGTTAAAAATTCACAATTTCAATCGAGCTCATCAGCAACCCAAAACTACTACGGTGAAGCTCAATCCAACTGCAGACCGGTATCTCAGATTATCTCCGCTTGAATTAGTATTGCCATTCTCAAGTAAACTGGCTGGCAAAGCTAGGTTTTCCTATTTCAAGAGTCTCCCGACTCGCTCGTCCGTCCCAAAATACAAATTGAACACAAGACAATACACCAGCAACCAAAAGTCCCAAGGCACTTATTCACACGAAAACGAACGACGCTACCGAGCCCCAATCGCGATCTCCTCAGCATCGATTTCCACCGCCTCCTAATTCGAAAACGTAATCAACCGACTCCCCCAATCCAAATGAACACCAAATCAATACCCCCAAGTCAGCTCGCAGATCCTCACCGCAGCGTCAACCCCAAAAGAAAATTATAAATAAAAAAAAAAAGAAACTTCCACAAATCTAACTACGCGAGGGTAAAATTTCACGCGACCCTCGTCTGGATTCGCGCATCGGAGCACACAGATCGAATCGAACCGACCGATCGAGCGAGGAAATGACGGAAGACGGAGGAGGGACCTTGAGGCCATCGACGGAGAGGAGGCCGCTGAGGATGCACTCCTTGAGACCGGTCCCGAGCACGATGACGTCGTACTCCTCATCCATGGTGGCCGCCGCCGGCGATCGTCGGGTGAGAGAAGATCGGAGAGGTCGGGAGGAGGAGCGGCGGAGAGAGATCTGAGGAGAAGGCGGAGCAGAAGGAGGAAGTGGGACTTGGAATACGATGATTGCGTGCTGTCTGCAATTAAATTGGGGGATATTTAAAAAAAAAAAACAGAGTGTCGTTTGATTATGTAAAAGGAAGGGGAGGCATAAATAAAGCTTGTTGATTGCAGCTGCTTCCTGCTCCCTTTTCATTTTTTTATTTTATTTCTATTTCTTCTACATTTTTTTTTTCTTGTCTCTTTTTTTCTTTTTTAATTAATATAGGGACGTGGATGAAAAGGTCTTCATGAACTCGATGCGTGGCGGACCGAGTAAATCTGCGGGGGGTGATTTTAATCCGATCCACCATGGAGTATGGACCACCAATGCGTGATTCTAGCTATGTGGTCGCCCGATGTTGTTCTCTTCTTTCCCAAAAAAAAAAAAAAAAAAAAAAAGGAGTAACGAATTTAAAGAATCACTTTTGCTTTTCAAATTATTCTTGGTTTTTTTTAGAACACTTTAAGAAAATCGGGACAAGTACAGCAATATGAACAAGTTCTTAAACTCGGGTCTAAGTTGTGCCATTAATACTATTAGAATTTGGATTGGAATGAGATTGGATAAAATGAGATTAGAAATATTCTGAATATCTTATGGATTATAGAAAATCGCATAATATGTTTGGTGTAATTTAAGATAGAAATAAAAAAATTGAAATTTTTGAAAATCTCACTTACCCAATGTAATCTACTGTAATATCCAATCTTAAGCTCCCTCTCTAACATCATCAAACCTGCTCCCTTTAGATCCCTTTGATCTGTCTCCTTCCCTGGGTCCACTTCCATCTCCATCGTTAGGCCATTAACCCTACTCAGTTTCATCACGTCAGAGGTGATTCGCCACGTGGCGTATAACTTTTTCTTTTCACTCTCATTCGTCAAAATAAGATCGGCGGGTTAGCAACGACGACTAGCGATGGTTGGAGGGGACAACGATTGTATAGTGGTTGAAAGTGGCGACAATCATATATCATGGAGATGATCCTTACATAGTGACCAACTAAGCTAGATGCGTCACTCCATCTTTTGAAGAAAAAATATTAAGTTATTTTGAAAAATTATTCAAGCCAGGTTCATCCCACCCTTAACCCAATTTATTATTTGACTTTTTATTCATATACATCTAATCCAAAGAATGTTACCAACCACTAAATATGATATTTTGTTATCCTATCAAGATTTACCAACACACAATCTAAGCCTCTCTAGCAATATCTCTTGTGGAAGAATCACGTCATTTCTCGCTATGAAACTCATCTCAACCGACAACTGAATATATTTGGATCATTCAACATGAAATTGTAGTCTTAATGGCACACTTAATTGAACCATGTCTTTCTTACTTCACTCTTCATCCCATTACATGGTAAAATTATTTGGGTTTCTTAATGGTTCAGTTATTTCCAAATTTTCCCTTAAGTTTCTTAAAATACTTTAGTAATATTATCAATGGTGTTTCCACGGTGATCTTGCCTTTCCATGTCTTTTTCGCATTGAACTATAATACTGTACAAAATATCAAAATATTATTAAAAATTATTCATATCAGCATTGGCCGTATGGCTACGTCAATGTCAGCAAACCAAAATTGATTAAATAAATTGAATTGATAAAAAAAGATTTAAGATTAAATTAGCACCATTGCAATAGGTTTTAGATTATTTTAATAATTTTCCTGTTGATTTTGTGGAAAAAAACCAAGTCAACTCACAATTTCAATCTCTTAAAATAAAAATAAAAATAAAAATAGCTCTTACATGTTCCATGCACATGCCAATTTTCACAGATGTAAATCTTTATTATTCATAACATAATCACTAATTTTCAATCTCCTGCATAATAGATTTTATAGCTAAAAAATGAGATATCTAAAGAAAACATGTAGAAACTCTAAATTTAATTGTTAATGCTTTTTAACCCACTCACACATAGCTAATCTACTACTGAGAAAAAGGAAAAAGAAACTTACTAAAAAAACAGAGAGAGAGAGAGAAGAATTTGGGTAATTCTAAACAAACGCCTTTCGGCTATCCTTATAAATTTAACAGACTAACGAGCCTGTTTGGTAGTTCTGTCACAGCTAGTCCGAGCTTCAATGGCCGCCTCTCTGCAGGTGCACAGACCAAACAGAACACATGCACTCGGCTTGCATTAGCATGGCGCAGGGAATAATGAGAATGAGACCTAGATGGCTTCTTCAGCTGGGTCATCCATGTCTACAGAATGTCCATGTTGCTCAAGTTGGAGAGTGATCAATCCAGTCACATTGATCGCATAATATTTCCATAATGTTCTCCATGGACAGTCTCCAGACGAGACTATCAAGCAGACAATAAGGACTAGCAATTGCACATTTTACATGTAAACTCTTACATGAATTATTAACACAGTTGATAGTACATAGAGTAACCAGAAACATGTTCTAGAGATTCATCGACAATGATAACCGATGTCCTAGAGCTCCAAGCCAGGCACTAGCAATGCATGCGCTGGACCTCTCTTTTCTCATTCCTCCGCAGCACTGGCAGCGCTTAAATCCACACTGAGGTCGAGAACCTGCCCAGAAGAATGTTAATTTGTCAGCATCTCCCTCTCCCTCCTTCAATCTTAGCAAGGAAGCTAGAATTGCTGCTACAGACAATGTTAAGAGTCGAAAAATAACATCTATATGATCCGAAAGCTATATTTATTTGATATTTGCCTTTTAACTTCTATATAGCTTGTCATACCTTTGCCTTTTAACTTCTGCCAAAGAATTTAACAATAACTTTGACTGACTGATACGCTATATTTATTTGATATTTCCTGTCCTATTCAAAATGGTACCCTCTTCTCAATAAGGCATATGCTTTACTATTATTTGACATTTTCAGGGCTTCTTTGGTCCTTAAGCGAAAGGGACTATAGGCTTGATTAGCATAGGGGAAAAGACAAAATGTGCAGTAGGTGGAATCTTCGGGCAGGTTTCACGGGGCTAGGAAGTAGATCCGAAAGCTGAGTACTTGTGCTGCACAGCAAATAGCCAACGTCATTCTAACCACATAGATCAAGATTGCACAGATTAGACCCAAGAAAAACGGGAGGGCATGGCAGGGCTTATCATGTAGCTAGTGCAAATACATGATTACCTTGTTAGGAAAAACATTAGATCATAACTCAAAGGCTTAGTTCACGTAAACAGACAAAAATGCATAATCATCAAGGTATAATTAACGAGAAGGGTAGACCCGAGCAGTTCTAATATTAATGGCTTCCAAAGAGTCCTCAAAAACTTCCAACCCACATGAAAACTTGTCAGAGATTACCTCATGCTCACCTTGCCGACGAAGAACTCATAACAAGATTGTAGTTGATAGCAGGACATTTCCAAGAAGTAATTCTTACCTTTCCGGTGATCTTTGTATATATGTTAAGCACATCCATGACAGTGGACTCGAAGTGGGTTGTGGCATCATAACTCTGCAGGTACAGCAAGAGGAGATTAACATAATATCAATCCAATTGAAAGCTCCCGGACTCCAAATACATATGAGAGAGAGAGAGGTAAAAAACTCACAGTTGATATGAAGCAGTTGTCAAGAGAAGGTTCATTGATTGGTTCATATCTATCATAAGTGTCATAAAATATCTCATCAAGGGGCCCCAGCAGATCAACCCCTGGCTTCAGTTCTATCTCAGGTTTATCAGTTTCAGCCTCTGCCGAAACAAATGCAATGAACTTGCCCTTTGGTGCGACTTTGTGAGAGGATGAACAACAGAAAAGATACCTGCTCAAACCTTTCGTGAGAGTATGAACAACTGAAAAGATACCTGCTCAAACATGGGCATAGTTGAACAAGGGGTCAAAACAAAGGAACAACGCTTAGATTATCAGAAGGCTGTGAAAATGGATTCTATTAACCATCGGCAATCCAAGGCCAACCTATCAAGCAGGCTCATGGAACTATCTGTGAAATTCAAGATATAAAATGCAAGTATCAAATGGTATTTAGAAGTGAAATGTGGCCCAAGCAGATTCCGATCCTGACTTAAAATGAAAGTTTACGTAAAGTTAATTAAAATATCATTGATCTCATGGGACAGATACTTAACTCGTTACACTTACATTAATATCTTTCCTGGCTCCAATACAACAAATGCAGTTAAATGGATAAGTGAGAAGCTATTTCTCTTCGAACAAGAAACATTTAGATTTGCTTTTTCCCCCTTCATTTCTCGAACAGACTTTCACATCAAATAGAATGAGAAAATATAGCTAGTAATCTCTGATTAGTGTACTCGAGGACTTACATATCTGACTTGCGACCCGACTGTTTCTGTGGGATAATAACCTGCACTGAGTGAGAATCGCTGGTATTTGGGATCGGATGGCTCATGATACAGATTGCCCTGGCAACCTTCCCAATCTTTCTAACCTGCACAAGATTACATATTCCCACTGAGCACTACATCCACTGTTGTTGCAAAAGAAAAGGATGCATCTGCATGTTATGCGCCTTCATGATTATCGGAGCTTGTTACTGGTTCTTACATTTTAAAAAAAAATTAAAAGAAAAGTACCAAAGGGATGGGGTGTAAAAAATTTTGCGAGGTTTAGTGCCTTCAGGCCAGAGATATTGGTCATATCTTAGTGGCAAAATAAATCTTATGTCAACAACCATAGGCACTGATGCATGCAGCAACAATGATCTTTTTATCAGTATCAAGGGGGTGTGCAGAGCACAAACACAAGATCTACATGCAAAGAATCTGACAAATAAATCTATATGCACCTATTCAACCAACTCCACGAAATTTTTAATCTATGATGGTCTCGTGAAAGATCACTTACCGATCTTGTGGAATCAATATACTTGCTATCATAAGTTCACTAACATACTGCGATGATCATGATGCAGTATCATGTTAATTACCTTGTTAGGCAAGTAGGAAGGGTCGCAAACAACTTTTTGCATTTGGCAGTTTCGCCCTCTGATGTGACACCAATGACTTGGCCTTCATCGTTGAACTCCACCTGCAGTAACAGCAAAATAAAACAACATTTTTTCCCTATAAGTAGCAGATTTAACTTGAAATTTAACAAATAAACACCATTTTCATGATATTGGCAGAGAATAAGCATATATTTACTTGTCCAAATATAAATGAGAACCAAATGACCCAGTTACCTTGCATTCCCGTTTGTTCAGCATGTAAGTCCCACCATATACAGCACTAAGCCGTGCAAATGCCTGGGTTACAAAGGCAAAAAGTCACATAATCCAAAGCAAATGGTCAGGCATCAGTAGTGGATTTGATCCAGTATACAAAACTGCAGCAGTGGCTCGGACATGCATCTGTGATGCTAGATGTACCTGAGGAAGCTCTACTAACCCATACAAGGGGTAAATATACGGAGATCCTCCTTGAAAACGAGCAAATGACTCTCCATAGAGCTATCAGGTGGCCAGCGGGGAGAAGAGGAATGTCAATGCAAAGATCTCCAAACAAAATGGGAAACATTTCTCTTTACAAGCATAAGAGATGTTTTCTCTGGGAAACAGGATTATTCACCTTCATTCTCTTGACAGTATCCAGGGCAGGCTCATTTAGGTATCGATCATCTCTGTGGAGTGCCAAGGCATGACCAATAAAATCAATTGTGTTGTCGCTCAGACCATATTTTCTGCTCAAAAAACAGAAGCAAAATGACCAAGGGCTCACAGCACCACCAGCTAACATCATTCTACAAATTATGATAGCTGGAACGAAATCTTGCAGAAGAAGAGAAGATGAAAGAGTTATTTGAGTAAGAGCACCATAAAGACTCTCCAACTTTGTTTTAGACTTTTCTTCTTTTCAATAAGTAATACCATTACTATCCAATATCCAAAATAGGAATGCAGAGGACCACTTCCTGCTACCAGTGGCACATAAAGTGGTATAAGACAGTAAACATCTAGCAAACTTGGCTATCATTTGATCAGTTGTGAGAATGGGAACTTCTCGACAAAACACCTTGCAATTGCAGTGCAGCATCAATGCTGTATACAGAGATTGAAATGACATGTCAATCCAGGAAAACAAAACATACGCTATCAGTTTTCTTGTTGTTACGTGTGTCAAATCCATCCCCTCATGCGTCTTTGGATCATTTTCATCATAATCATGAACGTATATAAAGAACTTTCGAGCTCGACGCTTCTCAAACAGGCCCATGAGTGGAGTTTTAAGTGCTTCCATACCAGTAGCAGGCACTTTGTGAACCTGCCATTGGCATTACCATATTGTTCAAGAAGAAAGGAAAACGAGGCAGACCTGCAATGATTCTGCAAATGTTCCAATATGGGGACCATCTCCATACCTTTCCCTTATTGAAGACGTAGCTGCCATCCACAGCTTTGAAGTAAATATACTTGGTAACATCTGTATGAATGAGGACTCGCACCAGAGTACCATTTGCCATCATAAACTACACAGAAGCACTAGTCAGCAAAGAACAGATAAGGAGAATATAAACAATCTGCGAGAGCCTAAATAGTAGGTCGATGAACCAAGTTTATAATTATACCTTGGGGACCATGTCAACATTATAATCCCTGCTAGAACCCAAATGTGCAGGAGGTTTATCACTATTCCTAAATTTCTTCCAGAGCTGCAAGTCACCAATAACAACAATTCAAACCACCCTTCAATGATGATGCAACAATGCAGCAAATTGCAGGGAACGCATGAAGAAAGCAGACCTGAATGAGATTAAGTGATGTTGACTCTCCTCCATAATAGTCATTCCTATCCATATGCAAAACCTGGTTCAAAAGATTCTTCTGTCAGCAACAGATTGTAATTATCTTTGTCTCAGTTATGGGAAAAGAGAATAAGGAGATACATTGAGAATAGTTATTTCATTGCACATCTTGCAGCAAATCTTAAAAGATATAATCCAAATGTCCTTAGATAAGTACAAAGAAAAAGCAGAAGAGTGAACAATTTACATGACAAGCTACATGAAAGGGATAAGTAGCATAAAAGTTGAAAAAGAAAACATCGGTACATAAATTAACTAGTGGAATGGATATGACGCTCAATAAATTCTTGCTTCAGTAAGTTCCTATTGTACTCAAGTACCATTTGGTCTTAACAATGTTACAGGGAACCAAAAACAGCTAGCTCTATTCTAGCTTTGAATGACATTCTGCACTTCCATTAATTGGATTTTCCATGAAAAGTTTTTCGGCCAGCTGTAAAAGCAGAGTGAAGTGAGGGCTATTAGTCCACTTGCCAATACCAGAATGGTAGAAGGGTGTGGATCCATTAAAAGTGGGCAACCCACCAAAGTATTCCGCTGTCCTATTAGCTCAGGCCAGAGCTGCTGCATACGGAGGTATTCTTATTGCAGGAGTCCATAGGTTACTGCAATCGTAGGATCATGCATCAGACTCAACTTGAAGACCAAGGAGTCCAACAGCCACGACACACTTATCTAGTCTCTAGGGACTGGTTTACGTCCTGGTAGTGCAACTTTCAGTGGGGAGCAACCAATAATTTTTGGCAGGAAACCGACGGAAGCAACCAATTGTTGAAGGGGCAATCTCCCTTGACTTGACATACTATCTGCTGCATCGGTCTAAGTTTCAAGTAGCTTTCCGTCAAGCCTCCTATCTATCCAACAAGATGAAAATAGAAGTGCTTCTGTCTGCATATAAGGCATCGTGACAAATCGATCGGTCAAGACAATGTACTACACCACCTTAACTGTCCTCAAAGCTTAAGGTTAAGTAATAATTTAATTTATGCTCAAAAACAAACTTCACGTGTAGTCAATACACTCGAGACTGACTCGATTCAATTATGATGAAGTTGCCATTTGAATTTGAGATCAAAGATAGTGAAAACTGGAGGTACCCATGTCCAATGTCTGCCAATCACCATATGACGTGATGAAAATTCACAATTTCACTAGAGCTCATCAGCAGCTTAAATATTCTACAGTAAAGCTAGATATCTCAGTCGCGCAAGTCTTGCCAGGATTCAGACATCAGGGGACATGAGATCAAATTGAAACGACTGGTTGAGCTAGGAAACGACGGAAGAAGAAGAAGGAAAGACCTTGAGGCCGTCTACAGAGAGGAGGCCGCTGAGGATGCACTCCTTGAGGCCAGTCCCGAGCACGATGATGTCATACTCCTTGTCCATGGCCGCCGGCAATCGGTGAAAGCAGATCGGAGAGGTCTCGAGGTCAGACGGGGACGAGGAGAGTGGCAGATATATGAAGGCTCTGAAGAAGACGGGGGAAGGTGGCGGGGCGAATATGATGATGGCGTGCCGTCTGCAATGAGGGCGGGAATATTTATTATAAAAACGACGCTGAGAATTCGTTGTCTGATGTTATGAAGAGGGGCAGGCATATATAACAAACTTGTGGATTGCAGCTGCTTCCCGCTCTCTTTTTTTTTCACTTTTCTTTCTATTATTATCATTTTATAATTTGTTTTTTTTACCCATTTTCTAGTATCACCGTGTAGATGAGAAGGTCTCGATGAACTCGGCGCGTCATGGACCGAGTAATATGAGCCATTACGATAAGGGGGGGGCGCTTGTCGACTACCAAGACACATCCGATCCACTGTGGATCCAGAATTAGTGAGAATTTGCCCCAAACAATATGCAATTTAAGCTTGTTACAAATTCGGATTTTAGCGGTTCCAAGATAAGTTGTTGTTCTACTTAGAACCCGTAACCTACCTTACAAAGATTGGTTTCCAATTTCCATAGGAACTGGTTCCTAATTTTTGAAACTTGAAACTTGCCCCGTATTATTTGGAATCGACCATAGAACTGAATATGCGGTTCTGGGGTCTACTATGGAGCTAGTCATTTCTATACTTTTTCCTTTTTTTTCTTCAATTTTAGTCAAGCAACAACAAAAATTCCTATTCAAATAGATAGTGTTTCATCAACAATATTACCTATTACAAATAGAACCATTTATAAGTGAAGTTTTTTTCCGAACATAACAAGAAAAGTCCTATTATATTGTCGTGTAAGTAAATGAAAATGGTTGATTCAAGGGTAAACTAGAAACTTGTGTAAAAGAGTAATAATTAGTTGATTTGAGGTTTCCAAAGTGCATGGTATATTGGGTTTCTCCTACGATGAATATACATATATGTTGGAGGTTAATGAGTACTTATCTTCCACCTATACTAGAGTAAACTAATCATAGTAATGAAAGAACATATTGAATAACATTAGTAATGAAATGATGCTTCGAATTCTAAAAGTTTGATATTACTAGTATAAAAATTGGTAAGATGATCCCTATATACTATTAGTTTTATGGTTATCATGGTTCAGTCCAATTCTCCATTCTCAATTTGGTTCAATTTAGTTCCTACTTAGGAACCGAAAACCGAACCACATAGTACTGATTTCAAAAACTTTGGAACTAAATTGAGGAGTCCTAAAATCGAAAATCGAACCAATCTTTATGGTCAGTCCAATCCGATTCCCAATTCTATTCAAAACCCATGGTCACCCATATTTTGGTTGACCCATCTAAAGTATCCCATGTCTTCTTTTCAAATTAATCATGGCTTTTCTTTAAACATTGTACGAGGTTAGGAAGAGTACAAAATTCTTATACACAAGTGTAAACAATTCCAAAAACTCATTATCTAAAGGGCAAATACCAACCCTAAATTATGCTACTTATGACAATTTTACCCTGAACTATATAACTTGTGACAATTTTACTCCGAACTTTTTTTGTGCCACCAAAAATCTCAAACTATGCTACTTAAGACAAATTTACTCCAAAGTTTTTTGGGCTAAAGGGCATTTTCATCCTTTTCTTTTTTTTCTTGACAAGAAGCCGACGAGGTTGCCCCTGCTAGCATCGAAGTCGAGCGAGGGTTGCCCAGGCCAAATCCGACTCGAGCAACCCTCGCCAAACGCTAGCGAGGGTCACCCTCACCAGATCTGGCTTGGGTGGCCCTCGCTCAATGCTAGCAAGGGTTGCCCTTTCGCCCGACGCTGGCGAGGGCCACCCAAGCTAGATCCGACAAGGGTTGCCCTCGCTCACGTCGGCGAGGGCGACCCTCACCGAATCTAGCCACCAAAGCCTCGCTTGACTCTGCCGCCGATGAGGGCGGCCTCACCGACTTCCCTCTGTCAAGAGAAAAGAAAAAAGAAATAGAAAATGATGAAAATGCCCTTCAGTCAAAAAGTTTGGGGTAAATTTGTCACAAGTAGTATAGTTTGAGGTTTTTTGTGGCAAAAAAAGTTCAATGTAAAATTATCACAAGTGGCATAGTTTAAGGTTTTTGGTGACAAAAAAAAAAGTTTATGGTAAAATTGTTACAAATGGCATAGTTTAGGATTTTTTGTGGCATTTGCCATTATCTAAATTTTACATTCAAATCTTCAGCAATTTCTCTAGTAATTGAAGATTGTTTGTTTTTCAACCATTTGACATGAGATAGGAAAATTGCCAAAATAATCATAAACCTATTACAATTTTTTCAATTTAGTCCTAATCTTCTTCTTTTTTTACCAATTCAGTCATAAAACATTTGCAATTAAGCCAGTTCAATCTATTCGACCAACTTTGGCCGGCTGGCACTAATGTAAACGCCAACCATGCTAACGTGACAATATTTTAATAATGTTTTATTTTTTCAAATTTTTATTAATTTTTTTTCTTTCTTTGGCAAGGCTCACCCTCACCAGACATAGGCAAATCATTATCCACCTCCCCAAAAATCAATTGCAGCACCATGCTTCCCTCCTTTGTCTTTGCACACCCATGACCAGTGAGGCTCACCCTAGGGGTGTCAAAAAAACCCATCCAACCCGACCCGAACATGACCCAAACACGATCCGAACATGAAATAAGTATGGTACATGTTTCGGGTCTTAATATTGTTTGGGTAACAATTATAAACACAAATGGAATACATGTTTTGGGTCAAGTTAGGGTTGGAACATTGTTCCGACCCAAACACATTAAAAGTTTCAATCCAAACACACCCACCCAAGCTATTTCTTCTACAATTCCTTTTACTCGCAACTCATCCAACACGTCTCATCTCACGGGTTCGTTGTCGTCGGCCCCCATCAATCTCTCTCCCTCTCCCCATCTTTCATATGATTTGCTTCTTTTTCGCGGCCGGCGCAAAACTTTAGAGGAGGGAGTATTATCTGTTTGCGTAGATGTTTACGGACGAGTTGGATGAGGTCTCGTGGTGTCACGTAAAAGTATTTCGAATTCCTTTTGTCATATTTTTTATTAAAAAATTATCTGTTTACGGAGATATTCACGAACGAGGCATCGCGACGTCATGTAAAAATATTTCGAATTTCCTTTGTCATATTTTTTGTTAAAAAATTATCTGTCTGCGGAGATATTCACCGACGGATTGGACGAGGCTTTGCGGTGTCATGACCCTTATTGTTCGGGTCGGGTCGGGTAACATCAAGACCCGACCCGTTGACACCCCTAGCTCACCCTTGCCCAACCATTGGTAGCCCTTGCCAAAGGCCACACAAGGTTGGGCCTCGCTCCCATGGCTGGCAAGGCTCAACCCTCGCCGAGATCGAGGAGGAGGGTGAGCTTCACTAGCCTAACAAACGGCCTAAGTGAGGCCACCCAAGCATGACCAGGCTTCCCTAAGGTTGACGAGGTCCCTCACCTACCCTGCCTCTAGTTGGTAGCCAACCTCCATAAAGAGAGAGAAAGAGGAAAAATTCAAAAAAATGTTATTAAAATATTGCCGTACCATCAGGTAGTCAAAGTTAGCCGAATGAATTAAACTGGTACAATTACAAAAGGTTTAAGATTGAATTGGACAAGAAAAATATTTAAGATTGAATTGAAAAAATTACAATAGATTAAGGATTGTTTTAGTAAAGGTTGTTTTAGTAATTTTTCTGACATGAGACTGTTATCATAAATGTAAGTCTTTATGCCTCATAATCACTAGTTTTCAACCTCGTGCGTAATAGATTTTATAACCTAACATGCTCGTCCATTTCTCTTTGGAAATTATAAATTTCGACATCATTTATCTAAGACTAATTTCAAAATATTCACAATATAAGACATACTTCATGCGGATCTACATGAATAAATGAAAAGAATATAGAATATAGGAAGTAGCCTAGTACTAGCAGAGAAGTTGAGATAACTATAATTAACACAATAAACCAATATCTCATCCATTTCTCTTTGGAACTTAGAAACTTGTTCACCATTTGAATTTAATTGAAATTATTAGACAAGATATAGTGTTAAGATTAAGTCCAAAATTAGTTATATCAAATTTACTAATTGTACTTCATTAATGGTCAACACTAAATTATAGAATGCTCTCAACCTTCCAAATCTAGTGAATATACAACATATATGGCATGAAGGGGCGAATGGATATCTGTGTATTCCTCTCTACATTTATCTCGAAATGAACTAAAGTTCGCAAAGGAAATATGCCCGAAGATTTGAAGTGCAGAGGCCGATATTGGGTGCAAACGATCTTTTTAGTGGATGATTGGTATCGAGGCTATTCTCAATACAAAGGCTGCATTTGGCATGACTTTAGAAAATGACTTTGGGCCACTAAAGTTGAGTGAAAGTTGTGGTGTTTGGTGAAATTTTTTTGGATCACTTTGGATGAAAGCTAGCATCAGCAAAGCCAAAAGCCAAAACCCAACACGCATCCTTCCTAACTTTGGCTTTTAGCATTTTGAGAAAGTCCTCTTGAAGATTAACGTTTTTTTTCCCTTCTAACTTTGTCCTCACTAACATTTTAGAATTCTTATTTTTCCCTCATTTTTACTGTTCATCATCCCTCTCGATGAAACGCATCCATTGTCGCAAGTGTAATTTGATTTTTCACTTTGTTTTATTTTGATTTACTATAAAATCAAACTTCACTTTCTATGTTTTCATTAATTAAAGGGAAATTTTCAAATAAGGGTATGAAGTGTTTTCATTTTTTCAAATAAAATGGACTTCATTTTTAAATAAGGATTTGAAGTGCTCTCATTTTTTCAAATAAGGATCTAAAGTAAATATTATTTCAAATAAGGGCAATAAAATGTCTATAGTAGTCTCAAAGAATGGCCTAAACTCACTAGCTAAGAATGGCAATTTTGTCTTTTCTAAATTTTCTTTTTCATAAACAACAAAAAAAAAAAAAAAAAAGGGCAGCAAGGACTCCCTCCCGCTTGTGGCCTCCACCCCATCTCTAGTGGGGCAACAACACTAACCGACAATGTCACCGACGACCCTCGTGACCAAAGGTGATGACTTGCTAGCCCTCCCCAGAAACAAAAGAGGGCGGCGACCCTCTCTTAAATCTAGACAAGGGTCACCCGCCCTCTCGCAAGTGCCAGTGATCCTCGCCCAAGCTGGGGCAAGGGCAAGCAACCCTCACCCAAATCTAGGATAGGATTGCTGCCCTCCCCCACTTCTGGCGAGGGCTTAGCCTTTGTTGGGGTGCTAACCAGCATTGTTGCCCCATCGGTGATGAGGCAACAACCACAAGTGAAAGGGAGCATCTCCCATCTCTTTTTTTCTCTTTTTTGTTTAGATTTTTAATCTAATCTAATTTAAATTTAGATTATGTTTTCACAAAAATATCCTTGATCGGCCAAAATATTTTGCCAACCGGTGATCCGACGAGGCTTAGCCCTTATGTGAAACGACCATATCTACTTTAGGCACTTTTTTGGGACTGATGTTCATACATTGATTTAAAATGATGACATTCCGAGCCCTTATTTGAGTAAATAAGAGCACTTCCAAGTCTTTAATTGAAATTTTCCCTTAATTAAATATGACAACATGCAATCGCCAATCTACTCTAACTTATTTTCAAGTCATCCTTGCACAATTATATTCAATAAGTACGTCTAAAATGTCCAGCTTTGATTGATGAAATTGTTATACTACGTCACAATATAACATTCTCACATATTATTGGAATTGTCTTATTTTTATCACTATCCCACGTCGGTGCTACACCAAATCTTGTCAACGAGTATTTTCCAAACACTTGGGGTGTTTTTGTTTGAGCAAAATAATTTTTCACAAATAATTTTCAAAACTTTCACGTGTTAAGCAACAAAAAAATATTTACAATCAAAGAAAATATGCACGCATAAAATTAAGAAAATAAATTCCTTAACCTAAAAAGAGAAAAGCGATTTTTTTTGAAAAATGATTTTCTGAAAAATATTTCACTTTATCATAAATTGTTTTGAGAAACACACCCTCATTATGCATATTTACTTTAAAATATCTCAATCACCAAAGCGTGCATATCACACGAAAAATAATGCGTTGTTAGAGTTTCCTCTTTGAATAACTAAACGAATGTCAATGACTCGGTCTTTATATATAAAACAAACAAAAATTCTAGCTATCTAAAACTAACCAACACTCTTTTCGCCAAGTAACCATTCAATTCAAACATGTTCATTTTTTTTTAGGTCGAATTCAAACATGTTCATTAACTAGCCAACTCATGGGCCATCCAATTCCCTCCGAAAAACAACTCATTCTCTTCGGGCGTTATCCATCCGCCATTAGGCACAAGGTGCCTTACCAGACATTTGCAACAAAATGCTACCGAAAGTGCTAAATCGTCTCTAGCGTAGGATTCGAATTCAATCGACTCGCCCTCAGCTCACGAATCAGAGCTCGGAAGCGAATTCAGACCATCAAAAGATACGACGTCCTAAAACCGCCGACTCGTTGCCGAACCAAAGAGACCTCCAAAATTATCCTCATACTAATTATGAGTTTCACTAATACAATCACATCCTCGAACAAAGCCATAGAAAATTCGGACGCACATAGATACGAGGCGTCGACCTAGACTTGCACGTTGGAGAGCTTGTTCGGCGCACCTACAGTGACCTTGTGCGACGCGAAGGAATGCGAGCTTGGCGTTGAGGTCCTTCAGCTGACTCAGCAGATCTGCCTTTGACTTCTGTCGCTGCTCGTGAACCTTAATTCTCGCTTCATAGCGACGAAGAAAAAGGAAAAGTCAGCAAAAGGTAAGAGATAAGAGGGTAACTCTTGAAGAGGCGAAAGCGAGCATGAGGAGGCGATAGCGAGCATGAGGACGATTGTTACCAATTGCCTTTGCTTCGTCTGAGCATCAACGGCCGCCTCTCTGCATGTTCGCTAGGTTCAGGTGAGCTATCTGATCATGCGAGTCCCCACGAGCCTTATCAAATCAATCAGTGCCCAGGGCACTCAGCTTCCATTAGCTTGGTGCATGGAATAATGAGTATGAAACCTCAATGGCTTCTTCAGCTGGGTCATCCATGTCTACAGAAAGTATATGTTGTTCGAATTGGAAAAAAGTTGTAATCCATTCAGTCACAATGATGGCGTAATATTTCGATGATGTCTCTATGGACTGTTTCATCTCCGGAGGAGACTATCAATCGGACAAAAACGACTAGCATTTTAAATAATCATTGGACATTCATGTAAATTCTTACATGTATTATATCAGATGATAGTACATAGAATAACCAGAAGGGCGTTGTAGGGATTCATCGACAATAAAAACCGATGTCTGAGAGCTCCAAGCCAGGCACAAGCAGTGCACGCGCCGAACCTCTCAACTCTCATTCCTCTGCAGCACTGGCAGCGCTTAAATCCACACCAAGGTCGAGAACCTGCCCAAAAGAATGTAATTTTGTCAGCATCTCTCTCTCTCTCTCTCTCTCTCTCTCTCTCTCTCTCTCTCTCTCCGATACACTTTATTTATTTGGCATTTCCTGTCCTATACGAAATGTTCCACATCTCAATAATGCATAAGCTATACTATTTTTTTACATTTTCAGTTTCCTGACCTATTCAAAGTGTTCCGCATCTCAATAATGCGTAAGCTACACCACTATTTCACATTTTCAGTACATCTTTGATCATTAATCGAAGGGGACTATAGACTTGATTAGCGGAGGAAAAAGACAAAATGTGCAGTAGGTGGAATTATTGGGCAGGTACGGGACATAAAGTAGGTCCAAAAGTTGAGAACTTGTACTGCACAGCAAATAGCCAACACCCTTCTAACCAGTAACCATACCAATCAAGATTGCACTAATTGAACGCAAGAAAAACCGGAGGACACGGCAGGGCTTATAATTTAACTAGTCCAAATACATGATAACCTCGTCAAGAAAAACATTAGATTATAACTCAAACGCTGAGTGAAACAGACAAAAATGCATATTAGTCCGGTATAATTAACGAGAAGGGTAGACCCGAGCAGTTCTAATATTAATAGCGTCCAAAGAGTCCTCCAAAACTTCCAACCCACGTGAAAACTTGTCAAAGATTATCTCATGCTCGCCACGCCAACAAAGAAGTCATCATCAATATCATAGTTGATAGCAGAATATTTCCAAGAAGTTATTCTTACCTTTCCAGTGATCATTGTATACATGTTAAGCACATCCATAACAGTCGACTCAAAGTGGGTTGTGGCATCGTAACTCTGCAGGTATAGCAAGAGAAGAGATTAACATTATATCAATACAATTGAACCCAAACTCCACATATTCATCACCCCGAGGGAGAGAGAGAAGAACCAAACTCACAGTTGATATGAAGCAGTTGTCAAGGGAAGGTTCATTGACTGGTTCATATCTATCATAAGTGTCATAAAATATCTCATCAACAGGCCCCAGCAGATCAACCCCTGGCTTCAGTTCTATCTCAGGTTGATCAGTCTCCGCCTCTGCTGAAACAAATGCAATGAATTTGCCCTTTGGTGCGACATTGTGAGAGTATGAACAGCAGAAAAGATACCTGCTCAAACATGGGCATAGTTGAAATAGGAGTCAAAAACAAGGAGTAATGCTTAGATTATCAGAAGGCCGTAAAAATGGATTTCGTTAACCATTGGTAATACAAGGCCAACCTATTAAACAGGCACATGGGAACCATCTTTGAATTCAAGATCTAAAATGCAAGTATATATTTAAAAGTCAAAGGTGGCTCAAGCAGATTCTGATCCTGACTTAATATGATAGTTTACGTAAAGTTAACTAAAATATAATTGATCTCATGGGACAGAAATTTTACTATTTACCCTTACGTTCATCTCCTTTCCCACCTCAAACACAACAATTGCAGTTAAATGGATAAGTGAGAAGCTATTTCCTTTTTGACAATATAATCCTTGAGATTTGCTTTTACCCCCTTCATTTCTCAAACAGATTTTGACATCAAATACAATGAGAAACTACACCTAGTATTAGTGTACGCAAGGACTTACATATCTGACTTCCGACCCAACTGTTTCTGTGGGATGATAACTTGCACTGAGTGAGAATCATTGGTATTTGGGATTGGATGGCTCATGATACAGATTGCCCGGGCAACCTTCCCAATTTTCCTAATCTGCACAAGTTCACACATTCCCACTGAGTACGATATCCACTGTTGTCGCAAAAGAAAAGAGGTGTGCATGTCATGTGCCTTCATGGTTATTGGGGCTTGCTGCTGGTTCTTACATTTTTAAAAAATTAAAAGAAAAGGACCGAGAGGATAGGGTGTAAGACATTTTGCAAGGTTTAGGGCCTTTAGGCCAGAGAAAGTAGTCATATCTTAGTGGCAAAATAAATATTATGTCAACCACCATAGGCACTGATGCAGCAACAATGATCCACATGCAAAGAGTCTGACAGATAGAACCAATATGCACCTATTTAACCAACCCAACAGAAGTTTAATCAACAATAGTCTCATCTTACGGAAACAAATATACTTGTTATACTACACGAGCTAGTACCACTTACATCAAACAAACGGAAATCTGACATAAGTTCGCTAATACACTGTGATGATCATGATGCAGTATCTTATTCATTACCTTGTTAGGCAAGTAGGAAGGATCACAAACAACTTTTTTGCATTTGGCAGTTTCGCCCTCTGATGTGACACCAATGACTTGGCCTTCATCATTGAACTCCACCTGCAATAACAGCAAAATAAAATAACATTTTTTGCATATAAGTAGCAGATTTAACTTGAAATTTAATGACTAAACACCATTTTCATGGTATTGACAGAGAATAAGCAAATATTTACTAGTTCAAATATAAATGAGAACCAAACTACCTTGCATTCCTGTTTGTTCAACATGTAAGTCCCACCATATACTGCACTAAGCCGTGCAAATGCCTAGATTACAAAGAAAAAAAAGTCATACAGAATCCAAAGCAAATGGTCAGGCATCAGCAATGAATTTGATCCAGTGGATCAAAACTGCAGCAGCAGCTTGGATATGCATCTGTGATGCTAGATGTTACCTGAGGGAGCTCTCCTAACCCATACAAGGGATAAATATAGGGAGATCCTCCTTGAAAACGAGCAAATGACTCCACATAGAGCTATCGAGTGGCCAATGGAGAGAAGAGGAATGTCAATTCAGTGCTCTCCAAACAAAATGGGAAACATTTCTTTTTACAAGCATAAGAAAAATGTTTGTTCAGGGAAAGAGGATCGTTCACCTTCATTCTCTTGACAGTATCCAGTGCAGGCTCATTCAGGTATCGATCATCTCTATGGAGTGCCATGGCATGGCCAATAAAATCAATGGTGTTGTCATCCAGACCATATTTCCTGTTCAAGAATCAACAGAAGCAAAATGACCAAGGGTTTTGCACCTCAAACAGCTAATATTATTCTACCCCTTATGATAGCTGGAAAAAAATCATGCAGAAGAAGAGAAAATGAAATAAATATTTGAGTAAGAGCACCGGAAGGACACTCCAACTTGCTTTTAAAATTTTCTTCTATTTAATAAGTAATCTCATTTACAATCCAATATACAAAATAGGAATGCAGAGGAACACTTCCTGCTCCAAGCAGCACATGAAGTGGTATAAGACAGTAAACATCTAGCAAATTTAGTCATCATTTGATCAGTTGTGAGAATGGGAACTTCTAGGCAAAACATTTGCAATTGCAGTGCAGCATTAATATTGTATACAGAAATTGAATTGACATGTCAACCCATGAAAATATTTAAATACATACGCTGTCAATTCTCTCGTTGTTACACGTGTCAGATCCATCCCCTCGTGTGTCTTTGGATCATTTTCATCATAATTTTGAACATATATAAAAAACTTTCGAGCTCGACGCTTCTCAAACATGCCCATGAGTGGAGTTTGAAGTGCTTCCATATCAGTAGCAGGCACTTTGTGAACCTGTCATCGGCAGTACCATATTGTTGAAGAAGAAAGGAAAACCAGGCAGACCTGCCATGATTCTGCAAATGCATGTTCCAATATACGGTGCGTCTCCATACCTTTCCCTTACTGAAGACATAGCTGCCATCCACAGCTTTGAAGTACAGATACTTGGTAACATCTGTATGGAAGAGAACTCGCACCAGAGTACCATTTGCCATCATAAACTACACAGGGGCACTAGTCAGCAAAGAATAAATAGGGATAAACAATCTGCCAGAGCTCAAATTGTAGGCCAATTAATAAAGTTTACAATTACACCTTTGGGATCATGTCAACGTTATAATTCCTGCTAGAACCCAAATGTGCAGGAGGTTTATCGCTATTCCTAAATTTCTTCCAGAGCTGCAAGACACCAATAGCAACTTTTCATACCACCCATTAAAGAATGCAACAATGCAGAAAATTGCAGGGAAGTATGAAGAAAGCAGACCTGAATGAGATTAAGTGATGTTGACTCTCCTCCATAATAGTCATTCCTATCCATGTGCAAAACCTGGTTCAAGAGGTTCTTCTGTCAGCAACAGAGCAGAAATCCACAATCTATGATAATTATTTTTGTCTTGGTTATGGGAAAAAGAGAACAAGAAGAGACATCTAGAATAGTTATTTCATTGAATATTTTGCAACAAATCTCAAAAGAGAAAGTCCAAATACCCTTGGATAATAAGAAAGAATGACAGAAGATTGAACAATTTACAAGACAAGTACATGAAAGGGCTAAAGTCGCATGAATGTTGAAAAAGAAAACATTGGTACATAAATAGACTTGTGGAATGGATATAGCATTCAACAATACTTGCTTCAGTAAGTTACTATAGTATCCAATTAACATTTAGCCTTGTTAATGTTACAAGGAAGCAAACACGGCTAGCTCTAGTCTAGCCTTGAATGACATTCAGCACTTCCATTAATGTGATTGTCCATGAAAAGTTTTTCAGCCAGCTGAAAAAGCAGAGTGAAGCAAGGGCTGCCAGTCCACTTGCCAATACCAGAATGGTAGAATGATGTGGATCATTTAAAAATGGGCAACCCACCTAAGCATTCCACTGTCCTACTAGCTCAGGACTGAGCTGCGGCATATGGAGGTATTCTTATCGCAATTGTCAATATGTTACAGAAATCGCAGGATCATGAATCAGACTCAGCTTAGAGACCAAGAAGTCCGATCGGATTAGCCACAACAACCTTACCGAGTCTCAAGGGACTGGTTTATGTTCTGGTAGAGCAACTTAAGCAACCTATAATTTTTGGCATGAAACTGACGGAAGCAACCAATTGCTGAAGGGGCAATCTTTCTTGATTTGACATACCATCTGCTGCAGCAGTCTAAGTTTCAAGGAGCTTTCCGTCAATCCTTCTATCTATCCAACAAGATGGAAGAGAAGTGCTTCTTTCTCCATTTAAGGCATGGCGACAAGTCAATTGGTCAAGACAATTTACTACTCCACCTCAATGTTCTTGAAGTTTAGGATCGAACATTTCACTTCAACCATTCAACTAATTTAATTCATGCTCAAAAACGACTTCACATGTCGTCAACATACTCAAGACTAATCAATTCGATTATGGTGAAGTTGACACTTGCATTTGAGATCAAAGACCATATGACAGGACGCAAATTCACAGTTTCAGTCGAGCTCATCGGCAGCTTAATACTACTACAGTAAAGCTCAGTCTAACTGCAGACCAGTTTCTCAGATTATCTCCAATGGAACTAGTATTGCCATTCTCATGCAAACCTGTTAGCGAAGCTAGGTGCTCTGTTTAAGAGCCTCACTCATCTGTCCCAACACAAATTTGACATACGACACAACAACAGCAACCAAAAGTCCCAATCACGATCTCCTCAGCAACGATCTCCACCGCTCCTACTTCGGACATGATCGACCGACCCTCCAATCCATACGAACACCAACTCAAAACTGAAGTCAGCGCGCAACGCAACTTCAACGAACCTAACGACGCAAGCTAGATTCCGCGCAGAATAAAACCTCAGTCGCGCGACGCTCGTCAGGATTAAGACATCGGAGGACATGTGATCGAATCGAACCGACCGATCGAGCAAGGAAACGACAGCAGGAGGAGGAGGAGGAGAGGACCTTGAGGCCGTCGACGGAGAGGAGGCCGCTGAGGATGCACTCCTTGAGGCCGGTCCCGAGCACGACGACGTCGTACTCCTCATCCATGACCACCGCCGCCGATCGGCGAGAGCAGATCGGAAAGGTCGGGAAGCGAGACGAAGACTAGAGAGTGGTAGATATTTTGAAAAGCTTTTGAACAAGACCAGGAAGGTGGCGGGCGAATTATGCCGATTGCGGGTCGTCTGCGACGTTTATTTATAGGACGTTTGATGATTGCAGCTGCTTCCGCTCCTTCTTACTTTTATTTCTATTAAAAACGATATAACAAAAAAGAAAAATGCCACGAAAAGCCCTAAACTTTACCCCCCGTGACACATTTACCCTAAACTTTTTTTTGTAACATAAAAAACCCAAAATTTTGCCATGTGTGACACATTTACCCTAAACTTTGCCGCGTGTGACACATTTATCTAAACTTTTTTTGTGCCATCAAAAACCCTAAACTATACAACTTGTGACAATTATACCCTGAATTACATTACTTATGGCAAATTTACCCCAAAGTTTTTTGGGCTGAAGGCCATTTTCGTCATTTTCTATTTTTTCTATTTTTATTGAATAGAGGAAGCCGGCATCGGCGAGGATGGCCTCGCAAGTGCGCTGTCGTCGGTGTCGGCGGGCGCCTAAGTGGCCCTCGCGGCGTCGGGCGAGGGCCGCCCAAGCCAAATCCGGCTCGGGTGGCCCTCATCGGACACCGGCGAGGATCGCCCTCGCTCGATCGGCCTAAGGCGCCCTCGCCCTACGCCCGGCGAGGGCCGCCCGAGCCTCACTAGGTGAGGGCACCCTCACCCGACTCGGGCGAAGGTTGCTCTCACCGGATCCGGCGAGGGTCCCCGAGCCGATCTGCCCGGCCCTCGCCCGACACTAGCGAGGGTCGCCCAGGCTTGGGCCACCCTCGACCCTCCGACTCCGACGCCGGACCCCGCGCGCCGCTTCCTCCATACAATAAAAAAAGAAAAAATAAAAAAAAATAGAAAATGACGAAAATGCCCTTCACCTTAAAAACTTAGGGGTAAATTTGTCATAAGTAATATAGTTCAGGGTAAAATTGTCACAAGTGACATAATTTAGGATTTTTGATGGCACAAAAAAAAAGTTTGAGGTAAATGTATCACACACGGGCAAAGTTTGGGGTAAATATGTGTACACATGATAAAGTTTGGGGTTTTTTATGTCACAAAAAAAGTTTAGGGTAAATGTGTCACTTGGGTAAAGTTCGGGAATTTTTTGTGGCATTTTCCCTAACAAAAATTCTCAAATTAATATAATTATAATAAATTAATTTTATAATTATCTAAAATCTCAAATTAAATATTAGTGATAAATTAATCATCAATTAATTTTCATTCAATTTAATTATCAAATTACTAAGTTTGATAATACATTACGATTATCAATATTATCGATTTTGAGGTCACAAGTGTGTCAATTTATGTTTTTTCGTAATATTAATTCAATTTAATAAAAACTGATGGAATGTGAATTTTTAACGGATATATCATGAATATCTTAATTTGAGATTTCTTATAATATGAATACTTCTTATTATTGATAAATAATTTATTTTTCTCATTTTTATTTCGATAAAGTGAAATCACTATTGAAGGCCACGACAAATCAGTCCACTGTAGATCGAAAGTAACTGAGAATTTGCCTCGTGCGACATGCGATTTAAACCTGTTACCAACAACCCGTCAAAAGATTCTCGTGCCTTTCCTTTTCTTTCGAATTAATCACGTCTCTTTTTTCAAGTGTCGTGCTAGACCGGGAAGAGTGCGAAACTCTTGGACACGAGGCCATTTCAAGCATATGGCTTGTTTCGACCCTTAATTTTTATTTTTATTTTCGACCCTTAATTTGGCTTTCCGCACTTTTGAAAAGTCCCTTAATTATCATTTTCTTTCAATTTTGCCCCGCTAACATTTTCAAATTCCTATTCTGCCTTCGTTTTATACTATTTATGCTCTCACTACACTAAACGTATCCAAGGTTCACATGACCCTTGAGCCTAGAAATTGTGTCTCCTAAGTTGCCCGAGGTCATGCAACCTTGGCATCACTCGACTTGAAAATTGCCTCGCCTCGCTCTTCAACGACTCGATCCTCGTCATCCTAAATTGCCTTCAACTAGGTTTGCTGATTCAATTGTCTTCATCCTTTAACTAATGATAGAAGCAATTGTTCAATTATATTGAATGTACCATTAATAAAAACCATAACCGAGACGGGTATGAAGCAAAACCAAAATGAACATTTCATTGCGGACACATGTTTTGGGAAGGCGAAAATATTTAATATGTAGAATTTATTGGATGGCGAAAATATGGTCCATCTTTCAATCGCTAAATTATTTCATAACAAGCACAAGACCGCTGTGCATAACTTAAGTCTTCGAACCAAATGATAAAAAAAAATTACATTCCCAAATCATTAACTCTTTTTCTAATTTATTAATCAATGCCATGGTTCAGGGTGTCAAAATGAGTTAATGACATATTTTATGACTCATATTCTATATTCATGGATCGCATGTGGATTATAGATATACAATGGCCCAGCTAAAATGGGTCAAAAAAAATTTAAGTTGAATTATATGGATCGAAAATAAATTAAAACGCTTAATTCATTTTTAACATTAAGAGAGTGACATAATTAATACAAAGCTTTCATAATCATAACAAGCAATAAACCGTAACACTTTTATCGCCTACCTTCACGCCGCCTCTGCTGCCCACCTCTATCGCCCACCTCCATCGCTCGCCTCTGCCACTGGCCTCTGCGCCGCCTCCATCGTTAGCCTCTGCGACCATGGCCAGATCGAGGTGGTTCTCTATCAAAAATCCTTTATCTTTTTCCCTCGGTTCCTGTATCGTCTTTCTAAAGCTTTTCTTTCCGTTACGTTTGTTGTTTTTAGCTGATTTGGACGAGCCGAGCCAGCAAAGCTTTGGACGGTGGCGTGAGAAGTTTGAATTGGTTCGAGAGTGAGAGCGAGAGACGTGAGAAGTTTGAATCGGTTCGAGAACGAGAGCGAGAGCCCCATCATTCGTCCCCCCTCCCCCCTTCCTTTTCAGCCCCGATTCATCCTCGCTCTCGTGGCTCGTGATTTTTCAAAAATCATTATATAAGTTTTCTTTTCTTTTCGATTTCATCTATCATATTATTATGAGTGTTATGAAAACAAACAATCGAATAATAAAATAGTCAGAATAACAACATAAATTAAACATCTGACAAAGTCCACACAAAATTGAATTGACTTCAACGCTCGAGATGTTGATGTCATTTCATGGAGAAAGCCATAAAGAAAAATTCACGTCAGGTACTCGTTTGGGATGCCTCATAGCTGACGTTCAATAAATATTTTATAAATATAAATTTTATTGGTCAAATTCTTTATAAATATTTCAATTTATAGGATTTTTACATTTTTTATTTTTTACTATTTTTAATTGTTTAATTTGTTTTTTTTTAATTTGATTTGAAATTTTTATCTAATTAGCATATAGCTCAAAATAGGCATGGATTTTCATAGAATATTAATTGGTTTTAGCAATATGGGTCGAGTCAGGTCAAGTATGTATTAGGTTTGATATGGGTCACTAAATTTACACTACATGAATATAGATCAAAACGGGTTGAATAAGTCAATATGAGTCGAATCATTTTCAATCCGATCTGATTCATCCATTTGATGAATCTAGCCATGGTATTCAAAAATTACATTTTCTATCAAGCATTACCCAATAACCATTCATAATCACGATCTATATAACTCAAGAAGAACCTAAATATCTTGTCTTTTCTACCTCATGTTTGGACTCAAGTCACCACACTCACATTTTCTTTGGGCATCTAAAACCCATGGTTTTACAAGACGAGGAAACCGGCACCACTCAGTTAGGGCAAAAAGAAGAAGACTCTTCCTTTTGCCAATATTACAAAATTGACTTGTTAATGAATCGTTTCAAGTCGGACTCCTGCAAGTCTTTAAAAGATTTAAGAGAGAAAATTCAGGAATGAGCTATTATTTAGTCTAGCTCTTGGAGAGTCTCCCTATATTCCTTGGCAAATATACATAATAGTGTGGGCACCAACACGTAAAAATAAGGAATGTAACATAATAGGATACTCTCGTTGAAGGAATTATTGCAAGCAGCTCTTTTGGGTAGAAACACCTCTAGGGTAAGTGAGGCCAATTGTTCTTCATCAACTAAGACAATAGTGAGCTAAAAATCCTATCACAAGCCCCGAGTTGAAATCAACTTGTTAATAAATCGTTTCGAGCACTTGTTAATGTGACATTCATTAAACATACTCGATTAAGAAGAATTCACTCTCGAAAATATTAATGTCACATGACTTGAGAATAAAAATCGTAAAAATTCTCTCAATTGATTATTTTAAAAAAAATGTCCATAAGGCACTTGTTAACAAAATTAATCTTAACACATTAACAACGAAGATGGTTTGAACTCGACAGGAGATTAGTCGATTATCAACCGACATTGGACGCTCTTATTAAGCGCGACAAAAAAAAAAAGAAAAAAAAAGGTGACCCTTCTTTTGTCCGTACAAAAAAATAAACGAAAAATTGTTGGGAAATCGTGCAAATTCCGGAGAATTCCAGGGGCGCACATGTGCAAATAAGCAAAAGTTGAGGGGGCTAGGGGAGAAAGAGAGAGGGGACAGGACAGGTGCGTGCGCAATCATTGCAGTGGGGCCCATCTCCCTACCCTCTCGCTTGCGTCAGGGCCCCTCTTTATGTGGTGGTGGTGCCGCGCTCGCGCGCGTTCTTGCAATCTTGCGGCGACTCTCGTTTTCATCCCCACTCCTTTCTTTTCTTTTCCTTTTCCCTCCCCCGCCGAATTTTCAATTTTGCCCCTCCTCCTCCTCCTGGAAAAAAAAAATTAAATTAATTTCCCCACTCCAATCATATGATCTCCGAGACTATTCCTTCTACGACGTCGCGGGCTCGATCAATCTCGGAACACCCGACTAATCTCGGCGGGGCCATGCTGGTCGTGAGGCCGACATCGTACCCATAAGAGTCTCGAGGTGGTCTTGAGAATCAGCTTTCGCTCTTTTCATTTGTTTTGTCGAACCTGATTTCCTTCTTTTTCTTTGGAAATTTATATTAATATATTATTACTAACTTTTTCATAAATATTGTATAGGGACTCGATACCTAAAAAACTTAGATGATTAGAAATGGCAATCTTATCGCGAGGCGGTTTTTGCTAAATTCTCCATAGAAATGGACCATCATATGGATGCCACCTAAGCTATTGAATATGTTTTCAATCAAATATCTTTAACGACACGGGAATCAATTATATAATTCATGTGATTTTCTCATTATTTATCTTCATAAAGTGATACAATGTTCATGAACTTTCTAGATGTTATTGGATGCTTGTTTTAGTGCAATGGAGATTTATGGAATATCGAAATATAACATTAATAAATATTAATCTAATTTTCTTACATTTTTATCGCTATTGTTCATCTAGCGCTCACTTGTTATGCAAATTCATTGAAAGGCTTTTTAATTTCCAAAGTGAGCATTGCAATTTCTCTTATAGTAGAATCTCCTTCTAAGATTTCTTGCCTAAAAAAGAAAAGAAAGAAAACCTCAATTTCTTTATTTATCTAGTGATTGATCAAAGGCAAAATTACCCGCTTCTCTCTTTTTAATCAAGTAACATAAATTCATTTATTTTCCTCAAAGAAATAATTATTTTACGTTAAACAGCGATTTCCTTCCGCGATAATTTTACATAAAAGAGCATGGAAAAGAAGGAAAATCCATAAGAATTCGCTCCAGCGAGTGACGCCATAACTGCAGAGAAATAAATAAATAATAATGGAATGAAAATGAGAGGAAAGAAATTAAATTTATAAATAATATCGGGGATCCATTTGGCGGTTCACAAAATTCTCAGAGCACCACCAGAAATAAAAAAAGGAAAAAAAAAGAAAGAGAGGGGGGTTTTTACTCTCTCTATCTTCCCCAAATCCCACCCACGGCATCACTGAAATCTCCTCAGGTTCCATTCTTCTCCATTCCCTCTCTCTCTCTCTCTCTCTCTCTCTCTCTCTCTCTCTCTCTCCGCATCTGGTTTTCGCCCCA
Organism: Corymbia maculata; assembly: GCA_014182735.1. Taxonomy (NCBI): domain Eukaryota; kingdom Viridiplantae; phylum Streptophyta; class Magnoliopsida; order Myrtales; family Myrtaceae; genus Corymbia; species Corymbia maculata. The sequence continues at coordinate 2,125,390 of CM024682.1, read as the reverse complement.
GTATCTTCAGCTTCCCGATCAAGGAATTTGTGCATTTGCCCCACACCCCCACTCGCGTTACCTGAGCGTGCGGCGCGTGTCCCGATTCGCCTGCAGATTTCCGCCCCCCCTTCTCGATCGGCGGATCTATTCCGGGGAGGAAGGCGTGGAGTGCTCGCCGAGCTGATGGTCGAGGGACGGCTCTTCCTTCCGGCGGCCGAGGTGGCGACGGCGGTGGCGATCGAGGTTTTCCGGTAGATTCTCGTTGCTTTTCGGTTGTCGGGAGTGATTCCGATGGTTGCTCGGATTGCGTGTTCCGCCGCCATCGTCTCGTCTCGGGCGCTGTGTAGACCGTGGTTGATTTCCTTGATTGAGCAGTCCGTGTAATCCGAATCCGTGATTGTTTTGCTGCTGCTGCGATTGTTGTGTTGGGGAGAGGTGTGGGAGCTGCGGTTTTCGGTAGGAGCGAGCGGGTGAGGATATAAACGTGTGGGTTTTTTTTTTCCTGATCGTGTGATGACTCAAGGTCGGAATCGGTTCGGCTTGCGTAGTTTCTCGACTCGGGAGGAATTAGCTTTTGCTTGAGCAGGATCGGGTTCGGGGTCGCTTCTCTTTTTCTCCTCGGTTGTTCAGAAGATGGAAGGAGAGAAATGCTTTGTGGCGTGGAGCAATGACTTGGAGCCGGGGAATCAGACGAACGGCGAACGTTTCGCGAAATCTGGTGAACCGAAGCTTGAGGAGAGTGGAAATGGGGATTTCGTTGATGGGAGCGGCGATCTCTGTCTGGAAGATGGCGAGGGGCCTAACACTCTCTGCTCGGCCGATGATGGTTCCTGCGTAAGCAACGAGGCGAGGATGTTGTCGGGTAGCTCCTGCTGCTCCAAAAAGCTCAAGTTCAGAGTGGGCACGGTGGATTCGGGACTCTCGAAGAAAGAGAAGTACGGGCTGGACAAGAAACTGAGTAGACAAGATAGGATTGAGTTGTGCAGGCTGTTTCAGGCAGCAGTGAGCACGCACGACTGGGAATTTGCCGAGAGTTTGATACTGTTGGCTGATCCCCCGACACTCAATGATACTTTATGCATTGCTTTAGACTCGATATGGTTCTTGAGCACGCATCAAGAGTTACATGGGATCACCGGATTAATAAAGAAAATCATTGCTAATGGTGCTTATGACTTCACGAGAGCGGCTCTCAGGACTTCGTTTCTGGCTTCCTGTGTCTCAGCTTGCCAAAGTCGGACGATGAGTTTGGCAGATACAGTAACTATGATGGCCCAAAGGCAAGAACTGTAGCTTTCTACTAATAGATTATGTCTGATTGGCAAAGTTCCATGAAATATTCATGCTGCAATTTAGTTGGCATGGATCTGCATTTAGATCATCAATGGCTATGAATCTCTATGTCTGTTCTTACTGTCACTGTTTCGCTTATGTGACGTTATTTTGCTGCCTTGCTTATGTAAAGTTGTAGTTTAGGCTCTTTTTGTCTACCAATCCTCCCTCTTGAAGCCTAGTGCAGAGCTTCATCCAGTGGGATCATGCTTTATATTTTCTTTGCTGGAATCTGTGGCGAGTAGATTTGTATGCATTTGGTGCTGGTTATGTGCAAATCTTATGCTTTACCATTATGCTAAGATGTCCCAGGAAGACAATTTTGGTAGCATCTCAAATTGTAAATGGATTTTGCATCACAGATTCGCTCTGGTTGATTTCTGTTCAGTGTCTTAATGATTTAACCATCACAATTTGTGGCAGAATTGTGGCAGTTCTTGCTCATTTCTGTCCCATGGTATATCTATCCTGATTTGTACAGTGATTTCAAGTTTTGTTTGATCTTGCCTTGTTGGGGATCCGTGTCCTGTGAATTGGTGTTGATTTGATTGGCTGCAGTTGAAAAAAGTTGAGATAAGATGTTAGATACAAGTTAGCTGGTGTTTCTCTTTCTAAATCCTTTGAACACATACTATTTGTTGAGAAGGATTTCTTGTAATTAGCCAATAAAGTAATGTATGCATGCTATGAATATGCAGCTGCTTTAATTATACTTGCTTTCTATCAGGTTGCACGAGCGTCTCCAAGAGTGTAATGGTGATGAGGTTCTGAAAGCAGAGGCTGGTGCTAAGGTCCAAAAATTTTCTGAATGGGCTTTGAAGTGTATAGGATTGCATTCCCGGTGCCAAGGAAATAGAGATAGGATCAACCACAGCTCAGCTGTTGAAATTCAGCTCCAGCTATCTGCATTTAAGACGTTCCTGGATCTTGCTGGTAATCATCTTACAGGGAAGGACTTCACGGAGGCTTTTGACGCTGCTTGCTTTCCTCTTACTCTTTTCTCTAGTACATTTGATCCTGGTTGGGCATCTGGTATAGCTGCAACTGCCATCCAAGGGTTGCTGGGCATGCTTGTTGAGGGGGGCGCTGACAATGTTAACCAGTGTTTTCTTGAAGCTTCACGGTTTGGAAGTACAGAACTCGTGCGCATTCTGTTACAGGTGATCTTTCTAACCTGTTTTATCATCTGAAAATTCGTTGCTTTATTTTGCACATGCTCTGTGCAAATATTCTCATAGAACATTATGCCAGTAGTGTTCTGTTTTCTATGCATAGGTTCCTTTGTTGAAGGTGCTGTATGGAGTATATTAGTTCAGTTTGATTTTAGTTATTGCTTGGTGGATGATTTTCTTAAAAACAAGACACTTACTTCTCAAGCTTATTAATGAAATCTTGGTGGCATGATCTGTGTGGTTAATATTAACGTGCCCTGGTTCTTGTCCTTATTACCTTCACTAAGCACTGCACGATATGAAATTATTTTGGTGTGCTATGGAATCTGGGAATCTGCTTCTGACACCTCTTAACAAACTGGAATTTGTTTGGTTTCTTGCATAAAAACCCAATTAGAAGGTTGATAGTAATCTCATTATTCACGGTACACCATCTTGCCACTATAAATGTTTTGGCCTTAATGACAATATCCCTTTCAATTTGACTTTTTGGGCTGAGATAATTTTCATGGTTTTAAAATGCTGGTCCAAGTGTATGGGAATCTGCTTCTGACATCTCTAATAATACGAAACAGGCCTTAGCTGGCAGAGCCTGCTCTAAATGAAACGCAAGCTCTTCCTTTTTCTTTGATGAGTAAGATGAGTGTTGTTAAGGACAGGAACCTTTAATTAACTCAAAGGATTGCCCCCAAGACATTCTCATCATTTAAACTTTTGTGGACTCCGATAGTCATAACATGTTCCTTTTGCTTCAATGGCTGAAAAGAGGATTGAAGCTGACAAACCTATGTGAAATAAGGCTAACCAGTTACTGATATCTTTTTTCCAAATGAGCATTTGTTACATTTATTGCATGGATTTGCCAGCCTGTGCATGCAACCATTTCTTTTTCCTTCCTTTTGCCAAGTTCTTGAATTTTAAATTCTAGTTTAGATGAATTAGTTGCTTCCAAAGTATAGAAAGGGATAATAAAGATAGCTAGCTACATGCCCTCGTGCAAGATTTGAAGCACATTGTCTGATTAACTTAGGAGTGTCCTTCAATCGAACATAAAAACTCGGACGAATCTACCAATGGTAGATCAGTGTAACATGAATGATGCATAAGATAGTGGCATATCTTCTGCTGAAAATTGAAGTGAACAGGAAGTCAAATAACTGAAAAAATGAAGTCTCTTTGGATTTCTTTTTTGATTTGACTGTTCTTCAATGAGGTATAATGTGGAAGTAGATGGTTGCTAGCTGTTGCCATTAACTGAAAATATGAAATCTCTTGTTAATGCTTTGTTGGAAGCGCTTCAGAGCTTGACCTCTTATGTTTATATGTCTGCTTTCTTGACTACTAGCCATGGGTATTTTTAGAATATTCATGTTGAAGAGCACCTTTGTTCATTGTTATAGTGCATGAGTAGGCTTTTTTTTTTTAATTATAAATTTACAGATTGTTTGGTTTGTTCTATCAGATTGCTCAGAGGAACAGCTTGGATGTTGATGTTGACCTGGCTTTGGGTTTTGCTTCTCACTATTGCAAGATTGGGACAATGGAGTGTCTAGTTGAAGAGGGGAATGCAATGGCCTTCTTGGGTCCCTTGTTGAGGGCAGCTGAGAGGGGTTGTTTGGAGGTTGTGCAGTGGTTTGTGAGGAGGGGTTGTCGAGATATGGAGCTTTGTCTTGCCCTAACTGCTGCAACAGCTAGCAGCCAAGTGGAAGTTGCTGCATATCTCCTCCCTTATGTTCCTCGACACAACCTCACTGCTCTCAGTGTTGAGATTCTTAAAGCCGCCGGTGAACGAAGTGGTGGTTCTCTGGATGGTGTAGCTTTTCTTTTGCGATCAGATTTTCTTGGTGATCCGATTGCAACTTATGCTGTTGCTGACAGCATTGCTAGGTCAGAAGATGAGTCGATAGATCCTGTTCTGCGGGCTTTTCTTCAAGAGCACTGGTCGGAGGCAGCATTTGTTGATGGGCTGAGGCAAGGCCAAATGCATTACGTGAATTTTGTGAGGATACTGAAGCGGGGCGAGTCTCCATTATGCTTGACGGATATTCCCGGATCTCTGAGGGCTGCAGTTGCCTATCTGCCATTGTATAGGGAATGCACTAAGGCAGGTGGCTGCTTGCTGTCCCAAAGGCTCAGGGGACAGCTCGTTGAGGCTGTGAGAAGGCTCGAGAACACAGCCTTGGAGCCAGTGTGCCCTTGCAGAGAGCTTTTGTCGATTTTGGAGCATCACCTTCCTCGATTTTTGCTCAGTGCCCCGAATGTCGCCTAGCAAAGAGTTTTCCGTGTGGGCACCCCTTTTTACTCCGTGCTTTTTACTTCTCTCTATCCCTCTATATTTCCTATGAATCGCCGATAATAATCGCATGAAAGCGGGTTGAAGGTGAGAAAGATCTTCCAAGGTAGATGAGATTTTCATTGATGTGTTGCCTTGATGGCTAAAGGCTGTAGCGCCTCTCGGCTTATGTGCCGCATCATCCTCATGCCACCTTATGAAGAGGATGGGTATTGATCTAAACATGTAAGAAGGCAGAGCAACCTTGGATGTGCATATTTTGTTGGCAAGCACCATAGTTGTATTGTAATATTCGTGGCCGGCGTCTTACTTCCTAGGATCCCTTTTGTTTTTTGGGGTCGTGTGGCTTTTCTTGGGGAAAAAGAAGGTTAGATACCGATCTTATATTGTCTCAAATGTCGAAAGCGACTTGCATGATGTAATGCTATGTCGGTCCAGTTAATGCTTCCTTCTCAATCTTTTTCTGTTTGATCGGCTCAAACACGTCCAGCTTGGAGAAAAAAGACTTGTTTAGTCAATCCATGCATCATTTGCTTCCATCTGCCGGGCCGCAATGAGTTGCCACGTTTTTGTACGGTTTAGCCCAGGGGCCTGGAGGCTCACTGTTCTCTGATAATGGGGCGCATGTCGCCGCCGGCCTTGGGCGAAAATTGGTGGTGAGGTACGGCCCTTGCCACCATGACTCGGGGAGTTGTAACCGCCCTTTCCTGAGGATAGCAAGTATATCCGTCAAAATGGGTGTATAATCCATTTATGACTTATTTAAATATTAAATGGGTTATAAATGAGTCAGGCTTTCTTTTAGTATAATCTATTTATGATCCATTTAAAGGATTTAAATGGATCATAATAGGTATATTTATAATGAGCTTAAAAATTAAAAAGACTAAAATAAATGAGTTGTTAATAAACTTGAATAAATTTAAAATTTTTAAAAAAGATTATAAGAATAAGTTTTCCTAAGTTTAGTTAGATAGAGAAATGTTTTAACAATTTGGGTCGGGTCGGGTATGGGTCAAAAGTTTTATACAATACTTAAATGGGTTATAAATGGGTTAATAGGTCAATTTGGGTGGGATCATTTATGACCCGACCTAAATCTGATCCAACCCATCCATTTAACAGGTCCAATAGCAAGAATGCCAACGAGGGTCTAGTGACCATTGCCAATGGTTTTTGAAATATGGCCTGTTTGCTCTCTCTCTACATTCTCTCCCTCCCCACGTAGAGGGGTTTTTTTTTTTAATGCAAAATTTTTAATTTCATGTCATCAATTTGAATCCAGGTTCTCATTGGGATCATCATCCTTAATTTTATTTCAAGGGCCGATATGAATCAAATGGGCACGGTTTTAGTTCTCGATTGGCTAAAATAAGTTGGAGGAGTCGATTAAACATTCGAGAAAGGTCTATGCATAACCATCAAATCGTGGATGGGGCCCTATGTGCTAATATCATATTCAGTGATCCGGACTCCTATAAGTCCAACCTATAGATTACATAACTTGCATCTAATCACACCCTAAAGTTAAGGTGTTATGAAGAAAAAGGAGAAAAGGAAAAAAAAGGAAAAGGTGAGAAAAGAAGAAGAAAAGGAAAATTTGAGGAAAAGGCTTTTGGACAAAAATGCCCCTAGGCATATGAAAATTTGGTTAGTCAGTGAGTTTGGGCCTTATTTGAGACTAAGTTTGCAACTTCGAGCCATTTTTTAAGACTGAGTTTGTCACTTCAAGTCTTTAGTTGAGATAATGTTTACTTTGAATTCTCTTTTGAGGAAACATTACTACTTCATGTTCTTATTTGAAAATTTTCGGTAAAATTACCAAAAAGTGACATAAATCAATTATAAACTTTTCAATTGTGTCAATTTAGTTCTAAATTTTTTAACGATTTGCCAATTTAGTCATAAATTTTTCGATTATGCCAATTTGATTATAAACTTTTTAATGATTTGCCAATATAATTTTTTTTGGCCAATTATTCAAATAATAGGTTTATGACCGAATTGACAAATTTTCTGAAAATTTAGGATGATATCGACAAATCACCAAAATATTATTTAGAATTAAATTGACATTGACCGTCATATAATAAATTTAAGATTTTTTAAAATAATTATCTTGAAAGTTTCCCCTACAAGTTTAGTGACCTACGGTTCTTCCTTTTTCATATTTTAAGTAGCCTTCAAGGACATCGATTAGTGCAATTGCTTGTGATGAATGTACCAAACTTCTAGGCAATTGGCACTTCTCTCAGTGCCAATGGCACAAAGCTAGTCATCTATTGCATCCTTGATTGTCTCAACCGGACGATAAGATTGTCAAATGGACAATGCAAATTGTCACTTTATAAATTCCACCATAACATGTTCAGTGGCACCAAGTCAACTCCCCAATTTCCAGTAGACAAAATCATAATCAAGCATCATTTGAAGGAAAACTATTTTTAATAAATTATTTTTGAATTTTTTCATATTTAGAAGATGAAAAGCTAATCGATCAACAGAAAACATTTTCCATGAACTGAAAACAATATGCTTAGAATTGAGGAAAAGAATTCTACTAAAAGGTTTTCCTTCATCACGAAAATTTCAGTGAAATATATGCGCCCGTAATTCAAGTTTTAGCCCAAATCTTTTATTTTTTTGTAGTCACCGCCCCTTTGCCTGAACAACAGTCTTGGCCAAGTTGAAGATTTGATTTCAAGCTCCTGATGGAGCAAGTGTGACCAGATATGCTGAGGATAACAATGGCACGTTTAGGTCGCAGCATACGCAATTCAACCGATGTTACGCGACCGCGATGCATGAGAATTCAATGTAAAAATGTACCGAAGAACGAACCGTTTGAAAATCCTCTCTCTTTCTCATCTTTGAGCACCGGAAGATCGGGTTTACAAGAATGGTATGATCGACTCGCGAAAACGAAAACACACGCTCTTTACATATATGTATAAGTCAAGTCCCTCACATTGGAGGGCATGAAGGCCAGTATCATGAGAACGACCAGAATGCCGATGGGAAGCAGCAGCAGCATGAACGGGGGCGGCGGCAACGGCGGGAGTATCAACGGGAGTATCAGCAACGACACCGTCAGGCATATCAACAAGTACAGCGACTCTAAGCTGAAGTATCCCGAAGCCGGGAACAGCCTCTTGGCACTTCTCTGCCGATTGTACTCCATCATCTTCTTCCCCTCGGCCGGTGGCCACCTCGGTTCCGACCCCATTTTCCTGTTGTATTCCATGTTCTTGTCCGTCGTACTTCTCACTCTCCTATCCATTAGGAAACCCAGATTTATGATTCCTTGTCTCTGCCTTGGATCTGCTCGATCAAGTTCGGAACTCATCTACAAAATTCCCCGCACGGCAGATGGGGCCAATGCTTACCTGATTGGCAACCAAATGAACCAAAGAGGAGCGGGCGACACAAGTGCTTAATGCCTGATCGAATCCCTTATCTCGACGATGTTTAAGCAGCAAGATCCGGCTAATATGTGCTAATTACAACTCTGAGATGCTAAAGGAACAAAAAGACTGTCCGAAACTCAAGCGCATCTGGTGAATTTTCTGAACTCCATCGTCTTGTATATCCACTTGCCGGCTAGAGCTCAGATTGAAAGCCACGAGACGACGTGCCTGATGATCCAGCTGCAATATGACGGCGAAGCAACAAGATCAATGCACAGAGAAAACACCTCCCTTGCAATCACATTTCATCCTAGTCAATTCAAGAATGTCTCCTCCATCCCAAAGTCCACACATAACATTCCATCCTAGAGCTCCATATCTTCAACTGAAAAGCAAAGAGAGCTCACAACAGGATCCGAGCATCTATCTACCTCTCTCTCTAAAAAGTTTCTTTTTTTCTTGCAAAGATCTAACCTTTAAATAAAGGCTATGATAAAACGAGTTCTAATGGACAATCAGAACAAGCCCACATATCCTAAAACACATCCAGTCGACCACAAATCAACCCAACACAACCAACCAAACAGATGGGGGACCGAGCGTAAAGACGGGTACCTGAGATGCTGAATGAGAAAGCAGCAATTGTTCTGTGGAGATCTCAAGCCCGTACAAGAACGCGGACGCGCCCTTGCTCCCTCTCCTTCCAAATTCTTCTTCAACTTCGGTCTCGTTCTACTGTTCAATTCCACCGAATCAAGAAGACCCCGAAACGGGAAAGGCGCAGGCGCAGAACGAGTGCGCTCGTTCAAAACCAGCCAAGAAAGACGCAAGAGAGAAAGAGAGAGAGGAAGGAAGGCGAAAAGCAAGGGAGGACGGTGAATGATCCCCTGGTTTTTTAGGGAAGGTGGGGGAGGGAAGAAGGGATGAACGGAGGAGATGAGAATGAATGAAGGAACAAACGAATAAAGATTTGGTGCAGTGTATTGGATGGATGGATGGAGGAAGCGTAATTATTGTGAATTGAATCGAATTGAATTATAGGAAAAGTAGGAAGGAACAAGAAGAAGAGGGAGAAGGAGAAGAAGAGAGAGAAAGAGATGGGTTGGGTTCAGTGAACGGGAAAGTCAAGTGGGGGGGGAAAGGATTTGCCTGTAGATACGAAAGTCGCTTGTTTTGGAAAACCATTCACACGTCTGTCTCTCTGTGTCTGTCTCCCAACCCGAGGTTCTTCTCCCCTGGACTCCCCCTCTCCCTGTCCCCGTCCCCACCTCCTTTTTCTCTCTCTACCTCCCTCCTTCCCTCTCTCTCTCTCTCTAGAATCTTGTGTGGATTTCTTTTCATTTTGTTGGAGACCATATCCCCCTCTCAAGTCTTTATTTTATAAAGTGAATATATGTACTTCTCCTTCTAATTTTTTTTAATATCATGAGTCGACGTATCGAGTTTTGTTTATTTATATTATTCTCTCTCTGTTTTTTTTTTTTTTTACAGTATTCCCTTTTCTTTTCTTTTTATTTTCCTTCTCTCTCGAGTGAGCACCTCCTCCGTGGCCGTGCGCCACCGAGGTCATCGCCGCTAATGGGTGACGTCCCTTGATCTCCCGCCGACCATCGCGTTTAATCGAGGTGCGCACCTCTTGGCATTATTTGCAGTCGCAACTTCATACTGGAGCCATCAGTCTCGAGCAATTTCATATCAAAAATTAGTTAAGATCAATCGATTATAAAAGTGCAATTAATTCGTGGATGGTCACCGTCGCAAATTGATTCATTCAAATATATACATGGGATTATGATTGGCTGGATATGTTTATGATTTTTTATTTTTTTTCTTGATTTTTGTAAAGTTGCGTTAAAAGGGGATATATGGCTCAATTTGGACCATTTTATTTGATTGTTGATGTGCTGAGTATTTAGAAGCAGTAAAGATGTAAGTAAATCTCCTAAATTCAGAGGATCTGTAACCTTTATACCGACTTGATTAGCTTGGAAGGAAACCCTAATAAAAATTGCTCATGGGTAAAAAAAAAAAAAGGGAAAAAAAGAAATCACTTGCACTAAATTATTAGCATGCGTTGAGAAAAAAATGTTAAAGGGTTGAATTCGACGTGTTAATAATTGTCCTGGTTAGGTGGCCCATGCTTGCAGTTTATAATGTTTTACTTTTATGTACTTACATGTACTTTACCACTACTCCTTTTCTAGGTCTTATAATCATATTAAAGAAAAAAATAATTTAACTGATTATATAACAAGTAACATGTTTATCTTTCTAGCATAAAAATTGGGTTCGAATGATCGTATTCTACATCTTCTTGAAGCTATACCAAGTAGCATAATTCTATTTATGCAAATTTTGAACACTTCTATAGAGACCAAGAACTTCATATTCTGGTTATTACACTATATTATGAGCCAAATGTCGAATATAGAGCAAAAAGATAAACTTGAATTTTCATTTTAGGGAAGAGATTGCCCATCACTGTAAAATTTTTCGGCCATGCGAGTTGGCAAAGTGGCTCAAAATCGTAGATTTGAAACATGAATTTTAATAATTTTTTGGTTTTTGCCATTTATGCGAATTTCTTGGAAATTGGAACCATTTTTGTGTGTTTCTTTATTCTTAATTTGCAACTTGAAAATTTTGCAGAAGAAGATCCGACAGAGAACGTTAGAATATAAGGTCAAATCAAAGACAAAGTGCGGGGGCAAGATGGAAACAGGGAGAGGTGCGGAGGTGGACCGATGAAACGATAATATATTGAAAATGACAAGCATCAGCCCTTCTTTTGTGGGAGAAGAACGAAGGGTAATATTGAAAGGAGGAGGAGGGAAAATTCCCAAAATCATTTCGAAACGGCACCGTTTCTTGAAGTTTCTCTCCAGATTTGATTTTGTTTTGAAATATCCTCTAGGTCTGATTGATCACTTTGATGTTATAAGCCAATGAAATGGTGTTGTTTTCTCAAAGTTACGCCAAAATTTAACTTTGCTCCAAAATACTCCTAAACTCGATTACTTTAACTCACTAACTCCTTGAACTCACCGGCATCGAAGGACAGTGACTGGTTGATGAGCATTTGCATGTTTCACGCCTTTTCCAAAGGCTTTTCGGTTCAGAAGAAAAAATAATACATTTCTCTTGTGCCACGTACAAGCACGTAAAAACGTTTGAAAAAGTGCCGAATCTAACTGGAATAAGCAAATCTTAATGAAAAAGGATTAGGGTTTCTCGAACATAGATTGGAATATAAGAACTGAATGATCAATGCTAATGCAAAAGGAGAGTTGTATTGAGAATATTGTGTCGTGGATTGAATTGAACCCAATTAGGTGCTTTCTGAGCGTGACAAATACGGGATAAAGCCAATCAAGAATTACATATTTCCAATTTACTTTAGGATTACGATAGTGCTTGGACTAAAAGGGGTGAAACAAGCACGTGATAAGCACATGCTTGTCTGTCGGCCATTATTTTCGCCTGCAATGAACTTATGGGTTATTGGGTCAATGCCCGATTTTAGAGGGTATTTTAGAATTTTGCAAATGCACGCCATTCTAGGGAAATTCTAATCCCTAAAAGAGGACATGCGGCGCCGCTTGGATCGTGACGGATAGGCCCCGTTGCGCCATGTTCTTATTTGGATTTTTCATACAAGTCTTGGATGATTTGATATCTTGATGTTTATCATTTTTATTTTTGGCAATCCTGACCCACCTCGTCGAGTGAATTCGAATCCACAAGGCAATCGATTACCTTATGGATTTGCTTCTGTTGGACTCAAGAAACAAGAGGTTGGCGAGACTAATATTTATTTCTCCTAAAGATTGCTTTACATCTCAGGGGTATCAATTTGGAATTTATAGACTTATTTTATTTTACGATGATAATCATAATGGACCATTCTACCCACATATTGAGCAGCTTAAACATATTCCTCAAAAGATAATCAAACGAAAAAGAGAAAATGACATAAATAGTTTATAAATTTTATTCCAATGTACAATGTGATTTTCAAATTTTCAATTTATTCAATATGGTCTTTGAAATTTAACTAATTCCATAACTTTTAATTAAACTTTTGATAGAAGTTCCATTTAGTCTCGGACTAGATAATCGAGAGATTAAATTGAATCCAATGATATAATAATTTAGGGAGTGGATTGAACATTTACCCAAATTCAAGGACCACATTGTATATTAAGATAAAATTTATAAATTATTTGTATAATTATCCCAATAAACAAGATCAAATAGTTGGGTATTCCCAAATTTAAATAGCCGTGGCCTGTCCACAACGGCACATGACCCCAAAGCGGACCCATGAGTGACTTGAAAATCATACGAGACAAAGGAAGTGAATATGGGGACCCATTTCATTTCATGTTAAACAACTCCTCCTCATCTAATTTGCTGATATAAAAGGAAAAAAAAAAAAAAAAAGAACTAGTAGAATTTTTGGACCTAAGCAATTCCTTAAAAGGCTCAAAGGAGAAGAAATAAGTGGAATATACTTTCTAGAGTGAGAGACTTCGCAATGTTATCTATCATATATTCTCTAGTTGGTTGGAAAGAAAAATATTTATCTACCAATGATGGGTGTGAGATATACGAGTACTGACATGTTAAAAATAAAGAACATAATCTAGCAGGACTCCCATAATGGACTATCGCTAGCACCCCTCACAGGTGGGCTACCACCCCGGTCTAGCATGAAGTTTAGAGGAGGCATGATCCTCCTCATCTAATTTGCTCCTGGAAGAATATTAAAAGGAATAATTGAAAAGAAAAAGAAAAAAGAGAACTAATAGAATTCCCATATAAAACTTTCCTTTTCACAATAAATTTTTAATGCAACATGTCTAGAGTTTGAAGTTTGAACTTATTACTCATTAATAACATGTAAGTGCTATGAGCACTTTTTCACGCTGCAAAAACTTTAGCTTTTGAATTGAATACATCCACACTATTCACTTTGTAACATGCACACTCATGTAACTTTTCACTAACATGAATAGTGAAGTTTCGCAGTTTGAAACTTAGGTACTCACATATGGATGTATAAGTACCATTGCAAATAGGATCGAATGGTTGAGAAAACATCAACTTAACACAAAGTAAAAAGTAGCATCCGTGCATGAGATACTTTTCTTCAGCAACTTAATGCATGAGATACATTGCTAGTGTTCGTTCATTAAATGATTAGTTCGCGATTTTTTTACCTTCTTGGATTTTTGAATGCATCTAGTCTTCCGATAGACATGGTGGATACTCATATAACATGTTAGATAGTATTTTAATCATCAATAATATCAAGTGTCATGCTAGATTGATATCACCAAACAATTCACTAAACTAATCATGGATATTGAATTCTCATAGTTCAAAACTCTATTATCACATATGGACGTGCAAGTAGAATTAAGATAGGACTGATCAGATGATGAAACATCAACCCATCACAAAGCAATAAGCATCATCGTGCATCATATACCATTTTTTTGCCATTAAATATATGAGATACCTTATTTGTATTCATTTGTGGAATCGTTGATTCATGATTCTTTTGCCTTATTGGGGTTTGGAATAGATATTGCCTTCTAATAAACAAGTAAGAAACCATCTTGACATGTATATAAACATTTCCCGCTATTCCTCCTATGCATTTTGTTGTCCCTTAAATCATATTAGAGAGCAGCGATAAAATTCAAAATAAGCAAAAAATATGGCAATTGGCTCCATTTTCAAATGCGTGGAACAAACGGAACATGCAAGACTTCATCATATTGAGTCTTTTCATCGAGTCTTTCTCATTCTATTTATATCCATTAGAAAGACAATAATGCAGGAGGAAAGCTGTGATGAGAATATCGTGTCGTGGTCCAAATTGAACCCAGCTAGGCGTTTCTTGCGGGTGAGAAATACGGGGTAAAGTCAATTGAGGGTTTTTAGTGTCAACTTTTTAGGTTAAGATAGTTCTCAGACCAATATACCTCTGCCAAAGGTGTGAAACGAGCAGATGTTTGTCGATCGGCCATTATTTTCACCTATAATAACTTTAGTGGTTACTGGGTAAAAGTAATCAAGTTCAAGGATATGATTGGGTCAAAATGATCAATTTCAAAAGGTATTATAGAAGAAAGCGATTCAAAGGGGATTTTGAAAACAGAAACGACTCCCAATGGATTCCAAATCCCTAAAGAGGACGTGCGGCACCGATTGGATCATAACGAGTAGGCCCTGTTGCCTTGTATTTTTGCCAAGATGTTATATCGATGTCTTGGATGATTTCATTCTTAATGTCTTTACTTCTAATTTTGGCAATCTTGACCTAACCCGTTGAGTGAATTCGAATCCATGGGGCTATCCGACTTAACTGGAATTGCTTCTACTAGACTCCAAGCACAGGAATCTGGTGCGACTAATACCACAAGGACAGTGTTCATTCCACTTATTTTCTTGCGTGTCATGGGCAATTATATTTTGAAATTCCAACCATTCTATACACGTATTAAGTACCCTGAACAGCTGTCGCCCGTAGACAATGGCACATGACCACAAAGTGGAACCATGAATGAAACTGAAAATTATACAAGGCAATAGCCATCTTTGTCCTAGCAGCAGACTCCGTGGCATCTTCTCCTCCTCCAAGTGAAAAATGGGGCCATTTCATTTCATGCGGACCGCCTCCTCCGCATCTGATTTGCTTATGGAAGAATATAAAAATAAAAAAAAATTGAAAAGAAAAGAAAAAGAAAAAGAGAACTAGTCCCTCGGACAAAACTAGCTTTCGCACAATAAATGTTTAATGCGACTAGTCAAGGGTTTGAAGATTGAACACTCTACTTTTTTAATGCAACGTGTTGATTTTGCCACGTTTTGCAGTGCCCCATCACTTATTTGACAGTAATAGTAAAAGGTGATCAATGGATGCGTGGCATAATGTGCGCCTCCTAGATTTGGTCAGCCCGATGGTCGAAATTGGTAGCCTAGCAATTCCGATCTCGACCCGTGCCATATATCCGTCCAGACTAATAAATTTGAACGTAAATAATTATAGATTTTGCTTGTTGAATTCTCAATTTCAAGTTGGTTTAAGAGGATTTTATTTTTCTGATATAGGAATATCCTTCATCCTATACAAGCACATTCATATAACTTGTTAAATAATATTTTATTCATCAATAACATAAAGTATTGTGCTAGATGTGGTATCACCAAACATTTCACTAAAATAAACATGGATATTAAAATTTCATAGTTCCAAACTCATATAGTCACAGATAAGTGTGCAAGTAGAGTATAGATATGACTGATTGGATAAGACGTAAAGTCATAAGCATCATTTGTAAATGAGAAACTTTTCTTCTGTCATTAGATGCATCAAATACTTTGCTTGTGTTTCTTCATAGAATGAATAATTCATGATATTTTTGCCTTCTTGGGTTTTTGAATAGATTTGCCTTCAGACAAATAAGGAAGGACTCATCATAACATGTATATAAACACTCCTTGCTATTCCTCTTATGCATTTTGTTATCCTTGAAATTATATTTGAAGAGTAGCGATAAACTACACACTAAGCAAAAATATGACATTTAACTCTATTTCAAACTTGTGGAATGAATGGAATATCTGAGGCTTCATTATATAGAAACTCTCGCTTCAATTCTTTCTAATTTTATTTGCACCATTTAGAAAAAAATAGCAAATGACTGCATTGTTGCCCTCTTATAGTTGGCCTATTTGATGGGCTAGTTGGGTAGCTGCATTTGGGATTGGCCTCATTTCTCACAACTGAGGCAATTCATCCACTCGTGTAGCTGAAGTAGACAAAGCATTTCAAGCATTTTGGGCCTCATTTCTCTTATTACATCTTGGCAGTCCATACACCATCACTGCATTTTACTTGGAGGATGGAGGACAGTTCACTCTAACAACGCCACCTACTTAGTCTCATCTTTCAAGTTGCAGCCACCATCTATGTCTTTGCGTAGATATTTCCCAGTGCCAAGTTGCTAGTGACTGATGATACTGGTGTTTCTTGCCTCGATTATAAAGAATGTAGAGAGGACATTGGCATTTATCTCTCAAGCCTCAGGAGATTCAGGGAATCGATGCTCTCAATGCCCAAGTCTAATAATGGAGAAGATATAAAGTGGGTTGTTCCATGGGATGAAGCTGATAAGAAGATGGTCGATTGACCTTGTAAATCTGGGGTATGAATATTCCGTTGAAGAAGAAGCAAAGCTTCCCGAGACTATTGTGGTGAAGCATGCTCATTCATTCTTTTAGACCTTTAAGGTCATTATCGAAGATCTCATGTTCACATTGGAACAACGGGAAATGAGCCACAAATCTTTCTTCAAAGTTTCTACGATGGATGCATTGAGGGTGATATCTGTTGAACTCCATTTCATTTACGAGATACTCCATACAAAAGCATTGGTAATCCGCTCCAAGTGGAGCTACATTTTCCTTCGTAGCCTTCATCAACAATGTGATTGCTTTCATCTTGTTCAATTGCTTGAAGAAGCATTAGTTCCCCAAACTCAATGTAGAAATTACTCATACCCTTCTTTTTGGAGGGATTGCTCTTATGTCATAGCTTTGTACATGCTTGTTTTCTCTGATTGGATTGTTGTCTATATTGGGCAAGATTCATTTATCCACAAGCTAGTGTCTGCCATGAATAGCTTGAGGAAGCCCTGATTCATTACATGCAAATTAGGACCTGATACCAATGTTACTTACCACATCTTAGATACATCATTAATATTTCGAAGGTGGTCAGAATCCATCTTACCTTGCAACCATTACTCTGTTCTTGAAGGAGAGTCCAAGAAAATATGAGCACGACCGCTGCTGGGGCGTCTTCGCCTCTTCTACTATCTGCAGATTTTCATTCCGTATGGTTGAGAAGATCATCTATTGTTTCCATCAAGCTAGTGAGACAATCGCCAAAGGCTGTGGTTTGTGGATAGGGACACCAATGATTGCAAATGGGAATTACGTTTCCAAGAATCCCTTTATTAACAAGCTATGGGCCTTCATCCTTGAGGAGGTGAGATATATATCCTATAGAGAATTTCCAGAGGGTACAGGTGAGGCTAGAGGTAATGAGCTTTTCAATGACATTCAGCGGCTCTATCTCGACGACCTTGGAAAATATTTGAGCGGTACTTTTGACTCCTCTATTATAACGATGCATATTGCCACTGAAATTTGTACCACGTGGAGTCATCATCTGCAGGCGAAAATGAAGAAAGGGTATTTAACAAGATCCTCTCTCACTACATGTTGTATCTTTTACTCTATCAGTCTAATGTAGTGTCTGTCATGGCGGGTACTATTCCTATTAGATCAATAGAGACATTGCTTCACCTAAAGCACTGTATCGGTCCTGAGCCCAAGGATGTGCGGGAGCTATGCAAGGGAGTGTTTCGGGATAACCACTTCCCTGCAGCGTCCCTGTTGGGTAAGGGGATCGATTTGGCAAAAGAGATGGGAAGAATCGGGCAAAAGGTTGTGGTTGATGACTTGCACAGTGTGGGTTGATATGCTGACATGTGCAGCAATACACCGCGTAAATTGATAATCTTGAAAACCGCAAGCCTTCGCTGGCCAACTTACGAATCGGTACGACACTATCGATTCGACCAATTCATATTTGTATTACATTTACATATAAAATGCTGTAAACTTCTGCTGTCCTTTGCGATGGAAACTGTATTTCGATTGCTGCAGAATAATGAACTCGAGATTTATATATATAATAAAAGAATGGATAGCCTGCGAGATCGGCGGCGATGAGACGACCGCCCTCGGCGGCCTGGGCAATGGCTTGGATCCGAGAATCAAAAGCCACGAGCTTCGACTGATCCTTGCCTTGCTCCATCTGACTTCCACCCTTTTCTTTCCTTCAAGAATCAAAGTTTGCTTTGCATAAACTCACAGGATTCCCGGTCGAATTGATCGTTTCAACTTTTTAAAGTTTTAGAATTTTTTAATTTAATTTTCCTTTTGTGATATCCACTTCTTAAGTTTCGCCAATAAGTCTCAAACTAAGACAAGTCAAAAAAAAAAAGAAAAAAAAAAAAAAAAAAAAGAAAAAAAAGAAAAGGGAAGACCAAAGAACTTGATTTTGTCTTATGAACTCAATCCTTTTGATTCAGTAAACTCATTAAATAACGTTTGTTTCTCAAAATTCCATCGGGACTTGATCTAGGTCCAGATTATCTTATGAACTCGATCACCTTGACCAAGTAACCCTCCTGAGCTTGTCGGCACCGGAAATAATGGCCGGCCAGTGGACACATGCATGTTTTGCGCCTTTTCCGGAGGCAATTTAGTTCTAAAAGAGAAACCCATTTCTCCTAGGCGACTCCCGTGTACATAAAAAATCGTTCAAGAAATTGAACTTGTCCAGCATTTAAGGACCGTAAAGAAAATGGCTAAGGTTTCTCAAGCATAGATCGAAAAATTTGAGATGGAGAATCACTGCAAACGGGGGAGGGGAGCTGTCATGAGAATGTTGCGTTGTGGATTGAAGTAAACCTGGCTAAGCGCTTTTTACGTGCGAGAAATATGGTGTAAAAATCAATTGAATGTTTGTTAATTTCAATATCTTAGGGTTATGGTGGCTCTTGAATCAAAATGCCCCTAGAAAAGCTGTGAAATGGGTACGTGATAAGTACATGTTCGTTGGCCGGCCATTATTTTCGCCAGCAATGAACTCAGAGGATATTGAGTATATGTGATCAAATTTGGAGGGTTATTAGATCAAAATGATCAAGTGGATGGGATATTTTGAAATAAAGTCAAGAGAAAGTTTGAGAAATGAACGTCACTTTAGAGGAATTCCAATTCTTAAATAGGATGTTTGACACTGCTTGGATCATAACAATTAGGCTTGTTGCATCATTCTTGTTTGGATTATTTATTGATTTCGTCAATGATTTGATTTCTTCATGCTTTTTTTTTTGGCAATCTTGACCCAAGCCATGGAGTGAATTCGAATCCACAAGGCAATCTACTTAATTGAAATTGCTTCTACTAGACTCAAGAACAAGAATCTGGTGCAACTCACTTTTATTTCTCCTGAAGAATGCTTTACATTTCGGGATCGATTTGGAATTTTCAAACTACCTCTTTCTTTTATAAGGATAATCTTCATGGATACAAATTTTTTTTGTAGAATTCAATGAACTTAGCTTTTGCGTGTCATGAATAGTTTATATGAGACAAGTGGACCCAAAAATAAATAAGAATTATATGAGACAAAGCAGGAGAAAAATGGGGGCCATTTCACTTCATGTGGACCGGCTCCTCCTCATCTATTTTGCTCATGAAATAATATAAAAAAAAGGCAAAATTGGGGGGAAAAAAAAAGGCAGAAGAAGAGAAATAGCAAAATTCCTTGTACAAAGCTATCTTTTCCTCATTAAATTTTATAATGCAACTACTCTAGGGTTTAAAGTTTGAACACTTGCAACTTATTTGATAATGTATGCGTACTATGACCGCTTCTTGCGCTGCGAAAACTTTGGTTCGTGAACCGAATGCTCCTGCGATATTCACTTTGCAACATGCAATTCCCAAGTGCATGAATGCTTCCAAAGACTGAAGCCTCAATAATATTTATCATTTACTTAGGGCAGCATGCTTAGCGGACCGACACCTCTTCCCCTTCCATCTCCTTTGTTTATTTTTAAATCGTTTTGCAACGTAAACTTGGTGTCGCATGTCGATTTTGCCACATTGTCAATGTCCCGTCACTTATATGATGGTGACATTAGAGGTGATCATTGAATGAGCAGCATAATGTGCCTTGCCTTGATTTGGTCAGCATGATGGATGAAATTGGTGATCATTCATTTCCATTCTCAACTCGTGCCGTGTACACGTTCGGCCTGCCTAGACCTGATTTATCCAAATTAAAAATCTAATGTTTTTAATCATGGCAGGTTGCAATGGTTCTTAGCCCTTGGTACTAGGCTCGATCTGCTTTTCTAGGTATAATTACAGTCAGCGTAAGGACTTCATTAGACAAATTGAGAGAATTAGAACATTTGATTACACATAAAAAAACAAAAAGGTTCAGAATCGGTCATGGTTGAGAATGAGATTAGATTTGAGTTCCCTTTTAGTGATTTCTCCGTAATAAAGTATTTGGGTCCAGTTTTGCCTCCTCACAGCCTTTTGAGAACCTTGTATTTATCAAGATAGAGATGTATTGTCAGGAAAGCAAACTAAGATGCTCATGGATCCTTATTTGCAAAGAATTTTATTACTAGACGAGTAGAAAGCCACATGGTCTTCTCCGAGAGAGAGAGAGAGAGCAATGTGCCTCTGCAGAAGAGGTCTATTATGCACTTTCTGAGATACCAATGATCATTGAGAAACTTGGAGAAAAGGTAGTTCATCGTCCATGTGTCACAAAATACTGCCATCAGGAATAACCGCGCAGCGAAGAACAACCACTATTCCATCGCGAATCACATATCCCCGGTCTTCTCTGTCGCCTTCTCCGATGTTATCCGGATTAATAATCTGCAGATACAAGCTCAAAAGTTCAATTTTCTTGGACAACAATTTGCGAGTCTTTATTAGTTGTTTTGACAAGGAGTACATGAAAGGTATGTAAGGACTCAGATTGCAGAGTATCATCATTAGTTCAAGAAAAACAGATGGACTATCACCAATTTTTTCTTGTATGAAATCGATCTAAATATCTGGAAAATCGACTTGCTAGCAAGAGATGTTCTCAGAGAATGTACAACCCACTTCTTTGCAATAGAAGTTCTTCATTTCCCTTCTTTTCGATGAAGATGATAATATTTTCTTGCTGTCTTGCTTACCTTTACATTTTTGCCGATCCTTGCATTCTTATCAACAATAGCTTTCCTTATGCATGTATTTTCCCCGATGCCGATTGGTACGCTTATGCATTTCCCGTCAGAATTCCCTTGAACATCCGTCTGTTATATTGAGGAAGTCACGTCATCATCTATATGACATTTACTGATGAAATCACAGTTCAATGTTGAAACAAGGTTAAAAAGCAAGCATTTGTATCCATCATCAGTGAACTAAGTAGATGTCGCTAAAGAATGCTGGCCAAACCGAATAGTTCAAACAAATTCTCACGGAGTCATGGATAATTAATACTTGGCACATTTGCGATATACTGTTAGAAATTCAACACCACAGAGAGCTGATGCCTCTTACTTGATAGATGTCAGACCCCATGATAACTGAGTCCTCAATTACCGCCCCATCTTCGATCCTTGTCCTCATACCAACTATGGCTCCCGTAATTTTGCAACTCTAACTTGTACAGACAACAGAAGTTAGATTTCAAAAGAAGTGAGCTGCAAAAAAGGGGCTAACTTCAAATTCCTGATACAATCAGAGAAGATATTAATCAGCTGTGGCATTACAGATCTATGATGCATTTTTTTTTATTTTTACTAAAGGACTTTGGATTTTGTCGGTCTATGTCAGGGCAAGGATAAATCCTAGCCAGGAGAAGTTTTTGGTTCATATTATACTGAGAAAGAAAAGAACTCAGACTCCTTACATTGAGTATGCAACCATCTCCGATGACACTGTCTGTGATTACTGAATCTGTCATGACGCTTGGAGGCAGGCACCGAGGCAAAGTGTACAGGAGAGAGTCCCTCTCGAAGAAACTGTGAGATAAAAGCATGATTTGTTCAGCTGCTTAAGACAAAAACTTGGGCAAAAGCCAGAGCATATATACGAAAAATTCTATGGCAACATGAATCTTTACTTGTATCCTCTGTTGTATTTCTTTGTGCTCTCCAGATTCGCTCTGTAAAATGCTCCGATGCTGCTCATGTCCTCCCAATATCCATGGAATGGATATGCCTGAACCTGACAATTTCTCAGAGAAACATAAACTCTCCTAAATGCAGCGAAAAGTGAGACTGACAAAAGCAAGATTCTCAAACAAAACAAGTCGTGAAACCCGGTGCAACCTTCATTCCAGTGGATATCGCCCTTGTATCACTTCATTGGAGAAGTCGTTCGCGCCAGGGAAACTCTCTTTTAGAAGCTTTATCATGGCATCTCTGTTGATGAGATATATTCCCATGCTTGAGAACCAAGGGCAACCAAAGGAGTTTTGACATTTCGGATTTCCAGTTGACTTGTCTTTGAGCTCTACCACTGTATTCTCATCATTTATCTTCAAAGAGCCGAAACCTGGATCTTGGTCCCAAACAGCGTTCAGGACCGCAACCGTTATATCGGCCTTACTTCTCCAATGCGACTCCGTGAGTTCCCTGTAGTCCATCCGGTAAAGATGGTGGCCAGGAAGGACCAGAAATTCGGTGACTGGATACTCTTCAAGCACCCACAGGCATCTCCTCACTGCATCAGCATTCCCCTGAATTTCGAAATAACAGAAAATTCAGCAAAAGATACGAATAGCCATAACAGCTAAAACAAGTGAAGACTAAGAGTTAAGAAAAAATGGAGGTGTAAAAATTAAAGCTTGAGCTTCAGAATCATAGGAAAATTACTTGGATAAGCGATCCAATTATAGTACATTTGATTGAATTGTAGTTTTACATGTTTTTTTTTTTGTCATTTTGAACCAAAAGCAAATATAGGAGTACTCTCTAATGTCCATGTTACATCAGAAACAATGCTTACAAATGGTCGAAATGAGTAATATAATGGCAATCACAAGCTAAGGCAGTATCTTGTTCCTGTTCCCATACTTTATCATTAGCATTGCTTGATGGATAGATACGATTTCATAAACCACATTAGGATTTAAGTATGACTACAAAGGTTGCACCGCCAGACCTGAAACCAGCGCTGGTCTTCAAGGCTTTGATATGCAGCAATCACTTCAACAAAGCCTTCCGTCCCGAGGCCAGCCCTGGCATAAGCCCTCGAGAGATGCGAGTTCAGGGTTGTGGAATTGAATTGGGTGAGAGCGTATATTTTGCTTATGCCGCTGTTAATGCAGTTGCTCACTACTGCATCGATGAGCCTGTAATTGGCTGCTATTGGTATCGCCCCTTCTGATCTCCTCTTCGTCAATGGATACAGTCTTGATTCTGAGCCGTCCCCAAATATAATCGCTGCAACACTCTAACCACACATATAAATACATTGAATTAGAGTTTTAATTGCAAGAAAGTCATTCCACGTTTTCATTTTCAGTGAATACTTTTCAAGAATTCTGTTCCATTTCCAATCTTCCACCTTTACTGAATGAAGATGGTACATTTTTTATATGCTCTCTCTGCTTTACAGAGAAATCAAAGAAGCCATATCAGAACACACTCAAGTAGTTGTTTTTGCTGAGTATAGAGACAGAATACCCAGAAGAAACAGAGCCAAAACAGGCCTTTCATCAAAATCCCAGCAACGAAATGTGACCTGATTTGTTGGAGGAAACTGAGAGATGTACTGCTGGTGACGCTGTGAATTGGCACAACGAATCTTCTGCAACCGCTCACGGCAAATGCGGGGCAGGCTTGTGCCAAGTTTTGTCTTCCACTGCAGATATACAGAATTCGATTGAGGATGCTGCATCGTAATCACCATTATGACAATTGGGATTGTTGATGAAGAACGTAAACAGACTATGGACTAATCTTGCTGTTAAAAATGCCATTTTTTTGCCTGTATTTGTAGCATGATAGAGATGGAAGAAATGAGAGAATATTGAGGTTTCTTCCAGTTCATGACCACCTTATCTGGGGAAGGATCTTTGCTTTTGCATGGCCATGGCACTGTTTATAGCCGTAACAACGTGAGTGTCCCAGGCTCTCAACAGTATCAGATTGGGAAGATACACTTTGGCACTTTATAATAATTATTTGTCTGTTTCGACGTTCACTTTGGTATTGTCTGTTCCTACTGCATCTAGAGAAGGCATGAAGAGGAAGTTTTGAGTTGGCATGGCAATGTTTTGTCCTTTGGAGAGATGGGAAATGTCTTTGCTTAGATTCCAATCCACTTAGGTTTCCTTTTTATCTTTATTCCTTGGGTAGGGTTTCAAATATGCTTTCTGTTGGGTGAGATGAAAAAGAAGGCAAGAAAATGGGTTAATGCACCGCTGATATCGCTTGTCATACCAACAATATTATCAAGCTAATCATATTTCTTTACAAATTCAACAATGACAAAACTTGATAGTTATTGGCAAAATGGAAAGTTGTGATTGTTCCACTAGCACTATATTAACATGATGCGTGGTATAATTGATGCATAGAACACTCTTGCAGAGCTTATTCCATTCAGAGTTAGAAGGGGTCGGCCGGACTCGATCGGAACGAGTAAAAGCACAAAAAAGCATCCTTGGGTTAATGCACCGCTGATATCGCTTGTCATACTAATAGTATTATCAAGCTAATCATACTTCTTTACAAATTCAAAAATGACAAGACTTGATGGTTACCGGCAAAATGGAGAGTTGTGATTGTTCCACAAGATGATAAATTCCCATTGTCTCATCGAAATTCCCTTTTCCTAAGCCTTGCCCAAATCTATTCAAAATTTGATCTTAATGCTTTTTTGGCAATTGGGTATTGACCCGGCCACGCACTCCAAAATGGATTACCGGACGCTTGTCCCTTTTGGTCTCAATCCCCAAAATAGCACTATATTAACATGACGTTCTGAGACAATCCACCATAATAATCTGAAAGCAAATATGTGGTTTAATCCTTAGACCAGATGGATAATTGATGCATAGAACAATCTTACGGAGCCTACTCCTTTCAGAGTTAGAAGGAGTTGGCCGGGCTCGATTAGAACGAGTAAAAGCACAAAAAGCATCCTCAAATTTTTGTTTGCAACTACACTTCACACATCAATCGGTCAAAATCCTACTCTTTTCGAAATCCAGAATGGAGCCCAAAATTGAGCCTTGGTGAGCTTTTCTTAATACCCTATTCCAAGCCCCATCCATTTGACGTGAGGGGCGAAGGCGAGGGTGTCGCAGAGCGGTCGAGGCTAGGCTTTGAGAACGGGGCTGACCAATTTTTAATGTCGTGCCGCACTAATTTTAATTTTTCCTTGTAAATATTGAATAGATATTATAAAAATTATTAATTGATATATTTATGATAAATTTATCCAAAATTAATAATAAATTTACACTCGATTACTTTCCCTTAAATTGGATAAAATTCAAAATTATTATTCTATTAACTGATATATGTTATTTAACTTAATAATTTGGCGATAAAATTTAATGGGGTTAATTTGTCATGGTTGTATAGGAAAGAAATGAAATGTTATTTCAATAAATCGAAATCACTCTCAAAACTTTACCTTAAATTACACTCAAGGATCCTCTACATTAGAAATTTACTTTTCCTATCCCCCAACTACTTTTATTTTTAAATATTCTCGTCCGTCATTTTCAATTTGGCCCGCCTGCAACAAACACTTACAAATTCGTTTCAACTTTCAAGCTTCAATCGCCAATGCTCTCGCAGTCGTTCCCGTCTTCCTCCTCCTCCGCTCTTTTTCCAGGGTTCTGAGTATAGTCCGTGAGAATTCGAGTGCGAGAGATGGGCGACGCGAAATGCGGAGCGGCGGATGCGCCGGCGGCGAGCGGCGGCGAGCTGAAGGGCGGCGGATCGGACGCCGCCAGGATCTCGGAGGTGAAGGCGTGGCTGGCCTCCCAGTTCGAGGCCGCCGGCAAGGAGGTCCCCGATTTCGAGTACAACTCCCGGAGCGTCGCGCACTTGTACAACCTCGCCGCCGTCTCCCAGGCCAAGACGCAGGCCGCCAACATCGTCGCCTCCGATTTCCGCCAGAAGGCCGCCGAGTACCGGTCGCAAGGTCAGTCCAGTTAACTTTTTGAGACGGTAGCGACGCTCGCGTACTTCGCGAGGTTGGAATGTGATGTGAAGCTGGGGAGGACTTCGATTGGTGGTTTTCTCTAGTTGTTCTTGGATTTCGATTCATCTGAATCGGTTTGAAAATGTTTTTTTTTTCCTTTAATTTTTAGTAACTGCGTGGTAGCAATGTTTGTTCGATTGGGGATAATACGTTCACATGGGTTTTAATTGAGGTATAGTAGTAGAAATTTTTTGAGTTGGTTTGGTCATTTTTGAAGTTTTGTGGATGCAGCTGCTAGGATTAGAGAGATAATGGAGAGTGCAGGGTTGGCACAAGAGAGTTTGGCTTCAAACATTGTGGCCTCCACTCAAGCACTGGCCAATGTTGCCAATTTGTTGAATATTAGGGATACTGAATTGAGCAGGTGAGAGGGCATCTTGCATCGGTTTCATTATCCTTGAATGTCCCTTCTGGTTTGTATGATTCATATGTGGAACTTGCAGCTTTCTTGTGGCGATGGGGGACATTTCTTTGAGAAAGTCTAGTGTGGAGGAGAAGAGGGCTAAAGTGGAGAAGGATTCGAAGGTTCTTCTTGATTACACCAGGAAGGCAATAGCAAGACTAACCTATTTGAAAAGGTAAAAGCCAATGTAGAAGTTACCTGTTCTCTGCTGGAATTTTGATATGTATTCTGTGGGAAGTTTGCGACTTCATGAATAAAGGGTGATGCAACAATGTATGCTCTTTCTGATGCTGATTAATTTTTGGCTGAAGGATCTCTTTCATTTTTCCTTAACATGTTCCTTCAGTATGTTTGGAGTAAAATTGCATGCTCATGCATTCTTAACAATATCCTGGCGAAATGTCTGGGCAGAACACTTGCACAGCTGGAAGACGATGTAGCTCCCTGTGAGGCACAGGTGGAAAATTGGAAAACTAATTTGGCTGTGATGGCTTCAAAGGAGCGACAATACACGCAGCAGTATGCCAACTACAAGGTACCATTCCTTTGCTTTTTGGTGTTATGAGATCCACAGTGAAATTAAGTTTTCAATCTAATGACAAAGCCACAAAAGATACATTGGTGTTGTCCTTCTCATTGTATACACGCAGCACTTTTAGGTGATTATAAAATCTCTTTGTAGCTAAGTTTTGATATTATCAAAGTGTATGCATCTTGAGTTGAACAGGCTTCTATCTGGATGCTATATGAATCCCTAGAAATTCATGTTATAAGATTTTTCACTCTCTTTGATCATTTGGCGAATTCTATACAGACGGCACTAAATCGGGTAGGATACACCCCGGAGATCAGCCACAGTGTACTGGTGGAGATGGCTGAACACCGAAAGGATTTAGAAAAGAAAACAAAGCCCATTCTTGATACTCTGAGAAGCTACCAAGACTTGCCTCCAGTAATTATCCCTTTTCTTTTGCCTAATATTAACTCGAGCTCAGCCCTGCAAATGTTTACTACATCACCTGTATTGAGGTCTATCTTATTCCTGAATTATGGTCATTCTTATGTGTTATCTTCTTGCAGGACAAGGCTTTAGCTGCTTTAGCAATTGAGGACAAGAAAAGGCAGTATGCTGCAGCTGAGAAATATCTTGAAGATGTGTTGCATTCAGCTCTTTCAACATCGGAATGACATTAAATGTTGATCTGATGTAAGCATTGCCTCATACATTATGTTTCTCAGGGGGTTAAGCAGAAAAAAGAGGTTTGGTTTCTTGTTTGCAACTCATGAAAGATTGAGCTGTCTTTCTGGGGTAGCACTCAGTGGATGAGATAGGTTTGTGTCTGTATATGGTTGATGAATTTCTTATCCAAGTTAGTGGAAGAATTTAAACGATGAAGCTGTTGAACGATTCATCTGGAATATTGATGATATGCTGAGTTCAGATGATTCAGATCTCAGATTAAATGACTCATTTTTATCCAACAATTTCTGCTCAAGCATTCACTCACATTTTGTGTACAAGGATGCATATTGAAGTCTGCGAGCTTATTTATTCAGTAAATTTGTATTGTTTAAACCTTGTTCTACAATCTTGAAGTTGGAACTGCACCCCAATTCTATCAAAGCATTCCTTGGTTATTATATCAGTGGCAGAGGTCAGACACAAAGTGCAATCTGCGTGCAAGAGACCTCCATTACATGCTGCATGGCTGTAGCAGGTCGGACCATTACCTGGAGATGCTCTGTAGCAATTGTAACCTTGGTCTGCTGTCCTCTCCACCAAATCATTGAGGACCCATTACCTCCACTGCAGATTTTGTCACCAACTTTGCGTTCGGATCACCCTTTGCCGCCTCAATGATGAGAAAGATACCCAGCAGAAATGCAGATCTTGAAGAGCACACATTGTTTGTTCTCTCATCCTCATTTTCTTTTCCTTCTTCAACTGCCTTTTCTATTACTGTTCGAATAATTAGCATTCTCCGCACCTTTGCCATTGTTGGATTAGATTATGATTTCTTTCCAGCTCTGGTGCTCTCTCTCTCTCTCTCTCTCTCGTTTTTTGTGAGGAAGAAGTGAATGTTACAAGAGAGAAGGATAAAGCATGAAATATTCTCAAACTAGCGTGCAGCTCTAACATGGGATTTTGCGTTTGTAATTTTATTGTCTGATGGGGATAGATTGCCATGACATCATTTTCTCGCTAGATGAATAATTGATCTTGAAGGTTTTTGGGTACACCAGTTGAGTTCTATCATATTTTAAGACTAGACAGTTGTAAAGTTGGGAAACAACTGACGACTTGTTAGGATGCTTGTGTATTTAACTAGGTCGATGCCCCGTGAAATCGTACGGTACATCGAGTGTGCTGGGAGGAGCCCGAGTGAGCATTATTGCACAAAACTTCTGCAGGAGTATGAGCCCTTTCTTACAAGCCTAGACCATACAATCAACAGAGAACCGTCGATAGAGAGCTGGTGGTGGTCAGGTGTCTGGGTGGAGGTTCAACCGGCAAATGTTAATTAAACGATACCTGTGCTTTTCCCAGCAAGAGTTTTCAGCTTCCGTTTGTTTTATGAATAATGAATAATTTGAATTTTTTTTTAAAAATAATTAATTATTAGTTAATAAAAAGTATTTTTATTATTGACAATAATTTATATTTAAACATTTTTATGGACGATGAAAATATTTTTTTAATTTGTTTTTATATACGATATAAGCGATCAATTTTAAAAAAATTATCTTTGAAATCATACATTTTTATGAAACAAATGCAACCTTAATTTTCTTTTTAGAATGTTAAAATCGATTAATTTTTCAGTACCTGTGATCCAAAAGAATTAAGTTTCACCATCTTCAAATTTGACTTTTGCAGTGAAATAATTTCTCAAACTCATTCCATTACTTATGTACTATGACCATAATATTCAGATTGAGGTAGTTTATTTGGTCAACATCTTGAATTGTTCGTTTAGTTGGGTTTAGACCAAAATTTATTAGAATTCAACAATATACTCCACGGTAATGCGCAAAATAATTTGATTAGGGGAATATAGTGCTAAATTGTAAGGCTTTTGATTTAGGAGAACTTTGTGTAATTTTCTTTAATAATAATCATCCTCATTTCTACTTTCAACCTCAAAATTCGATCCGAAATTTCCATGAGAGCCCATTTCATTGAATAAGATACACAAAATGACAAAACATTACAAAAAAAAAAAAAAAAAAGAAAAGAAAAATTGTATTTACACGATGGATTCACATTTGATTCTTAATCTCTCTATCATGCGATAACCTTAAACATACAATTCATTTGTTTCGCGATAACTTTTAAATTTACGATCAATTTGTTTCGTAGAAAATGAATGATTTAAAAAATATTTCTTTAAAATCAATGATTTATATCGCTTTGAAGTGATTAATTAATAAAAATACTTTTTATTATTGATAATAATTTTTATTTAAACATTTTTTTAAGGATAATAAATATATTTTCTTTTATCTATTTTTATAAATGATATATTTAAAAAATATTTTTAAATTGTTTGTTTTTCTTAAAACAAATGAGTATTCCTTCCTAAACTGATTTGAGTCTTTTAACATATTTTTATATACATTAAAATATTTTTTCCTTCTGTCAAATGTTGGTGTGCTCTTCTCAAAATATATAGAAAAACTGAAAAAAAGTATCAAAATTATATAGAAAAAACTGGTGTGCTCTTTATATAGAAAAACTGAAGAAATCATCAAAATTATATAGAAAATTATCAATATTTGTTTTTTTCTGCTGTCAATGCTGGTGTGCTCTTAGCCTTTGCTCAGTAACTTAAAAATGATATCGAAGGACTGCATACTTATCAAAACCCTGAACCTCTCGGCTCGAGGCGCAAAGTAAGCGCAAAGTCGCGTCTCCCCGTCGCCTCACCTCCTCGGTAGAGACTTCGAAGTTCGCAGCTGCTCTCCATTTCTTCCATCTTTTGCCGCCGCCTACCCTGATGGCGTCTGCCGGAGTCGCGTTCCCGACCAGGAACAGCCTGTGTGGAACAGAAGCCACTCCACTCGGTACCCTCTTGCCAAGAGAACGTGCGGGACGCCGTCGTGGTCTTCCTCTCCGCAGTCGATCCGCCGCGGTGACCATGTCGGCGTCGCCCACCCCTCAGGTCCACCTCCAAGTCCGAGCTTCGAAGAAACTGGACATACCCATCATGGTAATGGCGCTTCGCTCGCGTTGTGTTTGATGAAATGGGTTTCCTTTTTGTAAGTGATGGCGTGAGACGAATGTGGTGGGAGTCGTCTTGTTTGAAGTGCGCAAAAATTCTTTCTTTTGCCTATTTCTGCCTGGTGGATACTGCATTTGGGCATTGCGAAGTTGCAATTGCTTACTTTTAGCATGGAAATATATGTGGGTTTTGGGTAATGTGTGCTTTCTTCTAAAGTTACCGAAACATCTCAATACAATTTTCGATCTTAGTCGATGGATGCATTGTATGTTTGCTGTTGCTGCAGGTGAACAGTTGTTCGGGCAAAATGGGGAAGGCTGTTATAAAAGCAGCGGATTCTGCAGGGCTCGATCTTATCCCCATGTCGTTTGGCTGTGCCGAAGAGGCTGGAAAAACCGTAGGGTGTGTGGAAAAGAGATTAAGGTGCATGGACCTTCAGATAGAGAGAGCGTTCTGGCCTCGGTCTTTCGTCAACACCCAAATATGATCGTGGTCGACTACACTGTGCCTGATGCAGTGAACAGTGAGTGACACATCTTAAGAGATAGTTTTGATAGAAATTCATTTGATGAAAGAGAGGTCTTGTTTTTTATAGTTCCATTAAAAATGGGGATGGGAGGATTGTCTGATTATTTGGAACTCCAGTAATTTTGTGAAATCTGCAAACCTTAACAGGATACTGCACGAGACAATATGTCATTGTTCACTTAATAAGTTCAATTGAATTCTTTCTATTATGAAGGTAATGCCGAGCTGTATTGCAATGTTGGAGTTCCATTTGTAATGGGAACCACTGGAGGGGACAGGGATCAGCTTTACAAAACAGTTGAAGATTCAAATTTATATGCAGTAATTTCCCCACAAATGGGGAAACAGGTGACAGAACCCAGGATCCTTGTTCAGTTTTAGCCATCTCTGTACTTTCTTATTTTGTCCTAATTATTCTCTAGTTTTTGTTAGGTTGTGGCATTTCTTGCAGCAATGGAAATTATGGCTGAGCAATTTCCAGGAGCCTTCTCTGGGTATTCTCTAAAGGTGTTCAGTCTTTACTCTTCTGCATCTGCTTTCTCCTATTTTGCTCCTCACTTTTCTCTGTCTAGTGTAGTTCATCCCTTTCACCGGTTCTTCTTTAAGTGCACATATAGCTGATGTTAAAATTAGGTATTCTAACCAATGTTTGATTAGATATTTTTGAGAGAGCTATTAGCTGGTTGACCCAACTGTGCATGTAAAAAAACAAACAAAGAATATGAGAATGGAAGTTCTGTGAGTTTTGTCCTATAATTTGTCAATTAGGTACTGTGATCTCTTTATATTCTACATTATATCAACACAAAGATGAAATGTAAACACAATGATACAAACAACACACTACCTAAATCCAAAGAAAAAAATGATGGTGGCCAAGGGAGGTTATAGGTGACTCATTTATGTTGTGCTAAGCTGATATGAGACTCATGGCAGATTAGGTACTGTTAATCTTACTGACATAGGTCTGATTCTATCCTGTAAGCTAAACTTTAAATAGTTCCTATCCTCAATTAGATTTGTTGTATTCTACCTGTTATCATTTAACTCATCATGTTTCATTTGCTTGGTTATCAAGTTAAATGATTGTTGAGTACTCTGCCAGTTGTTGTGAAAGCGGCCCTTTAATAAGAATGGGGAATAAGATAGGAGTTCGGGTGCTCATACATGGAACCACTATCTTCACTGAAGTTTGAGGGAACAATTAAGAGGGAGAAAAAATATTTTTTATTAGTTGAGAAATAGGCTTTTTATATCAGTATCTCAGGAACCATGAGAACTGGAACCTGTGGCAGCTTGAGTCCCTCTGGCTTTTCTGTAGTTACCCTTTTGTTAAACTCTTTATCTTTTTGAGCGACAGGGAGCCATCTTCCATACTTAAAATGCCATAGTGTGGTTTTACCCCCTTCCTACTTCGCCTCATTTTTTTTCTTTGCCAGTTTGAATAGGCGCATTGTTGATGTCTATTCTGGTGCTGTGAGTTGTAGTGTAAGACTGGATGTTGTGCTGCTTTCTCAAGTACTTGAAATAGCTCGAGAATCGATACTTGCTGTTGCTGTGGTTTGGTCTGGTGGCTTGCATTAATTGATGAACATTTACTTGAGTGCAATGAATTTGGGTTAATTAATAATATTGCAACACTCTACTGACTTACTCTTGACCTAATGACGCCGGATTTATATCGTAGACATAGTATAGTAAGTTATTACTGTTTTCAGTTCACGTTTGGATGTGCTGATGGAGGCACTGATGAATTTGTTTAAAGTATAGGTGATGGAGTCCCATCAATCAAGCAAATTGGACACATCTGGAACAGCTAAGGCAGTAATTTCTTGCTTCAAGAAGTTGGGAGTGTCTTTTGACATGGATCAGGTGGGTTGTGAAATTATGTTTGTGATTTTGACTCAATTTATTGGGAAATTCTTGTTAATTTTTCTTTTATTTATTCTGAAAAAGGCATGTTGAGGAACATATACATATTTGCGAGTCCAGTTCATTTATCTGTATTTATATAAATTGAATTGTTAGTAAGCAGGCTGTAGATTAGTTCTTGGCCAAACACATTATTATTATTATTATTATTATTATTATTATTATTATTTATTCATTTATTTATTTATTTTAGTTTGTTCCCTAAATCTTGATGAAGCTTTGTTTTTTGTACTTTTGGCAAGAGCTAAGAGGTCTTTGGGTTCAATTCTTATACCACTGGGCCACTTGCCTGTGGGGGAAAACCTTTCTTTTTATTAATACTCACGTCCTGAATATCTTCGAAATTATGCATGAGTGAATGGCACAGTAAACAATAAACCATAACAATAATCTTTGTAATTGCTGGTTCTGTTATTAAGATTATTATTAGTATTTCCATAATTAAAACTATCTCACACTTATCTGTGCTTTTGCTTTGGAATACCAGCAGATCCAGATGATTCGTGATCCTGAACAACAAATGGAGATGGTGGGAGTTCCAGAAGAGCATTTGTCCGGTCATGCTTTCCATTTGTATCATCTGTCATCGCCTGATAAAACGTAATTATGTTTTATTTTTTTGATATCTATACCTTATTTCACATGATTTTCTGGAGATGAGCATCACAAAATATTCATCTCCCTTTTACAGGGTCTCTTTCGAGTTTCAGCACAATGTTTGTGGTAGATCAATATATGCCGAGGGCACAGTTGATGCTGTCTTGTTTTTAGCAAAGAAGGTGATAATTCTTCCAACAGAACCCACTTTAGTTTGGGATTGATTTTTTTTCCCGGATGTACAAGTGCACACTCATCAAAACTTGGCCGTAATGAAATTCAAGAGTTCTTTTCCTTTACTTGCCAAAAGCGAAACAAAGGCATTACAAAATGGCAAGCTATAAAGTGACACCAGCTCGCCCCTCATATAAATACTTAAATAATCAGATTCACAAAATGTGTGAATGCAATGTACAATATCTTAGTTCTGAATGAGGAAATGCATTCTTAGTATCTAATCAAAGTTAACTGTTTGGAGTTGCAGATAGTTACTGTACATATAGATCTCGTTGCCAATGTACTTGCTCATTGTGATTTGTGAATGTGTTGTCTTTTTGCAGATCCAGCAGAAGGCAGACCAGCATATATACAATATGATTGATGTATTGCATGAGGGTAGCATGCGTTGAGACTAGTTTCATGCAGAGGTTTCTTGTGCAGCGTTTGTCTGTCAGGTCAGCTGTGTTGTTTTGGTTATGTGTTGTAGTCTCAAATCTTCTTCTTCTTATCATTGTTATAATAATTATCATTAGTATTTGTTTGGCAGATGTTGTATCTCCAATTTAGGACTCTGATTTTTAGAATTTCTTCATACTCATCATTGCTTCACATGGTAATAGAGTAGAGAAAATTGCAAGACTGTTCAGGAGGTGGATGATTAAGCTTGAACAGCTGCAGCTTCTCTTTGGGACGTGTAGGATTTTGATTATTTGCAATGTGAAGCATGCATCTTAAAATCAGAGGATGAAAAGTGGAATAGTTTTGTATTTTTCCCACAGCTCTCTCATACTCAGCATTGTTGGCAACTACTGCACAAGTTTAAGCTTGCGACTTGGAAGCCATATGGAAGTTGTCCTGCTTTTCTCATTCTTGCTTGAAAACTGATGTCCGGAGATGAACGATGAGGTTTGGAGGAAGTTTAATGAAATTTGATAGTCAAATTTGAAAGGCCTACAATGGGTCAAAATGGAAGTTCTCCATGGAAAATGCATACTACTTGTACTAAGAGGATGATCACGTGTGGATATCAAAGACTATAAACTTGAAAAATGTTTGATTCACAACAAGTAGGATAAGAGAGAAAACAAGAACGTTGTCAATTACAAAATAGATTGTCTAAGCAGAAAGAAGGGCGATTAATCTCATCACAAATTTGAAATTTATCATATGTGAACTCTTCTGAAGTTTGAGATCTCACATTGCTAGGGCTACCGCTTTGACTTTGCAAATTGGACAATATTCTTCCCTTGAGCCATTTTGCAATGCAGCCGTGACAAAAGCAATGGCCACAATACAACTTTCCGAGCCAATCTTGATCAAGATAGGCATCCGGCGATGGTTTTAGCAAAAACGTGAGTATATGAGGAGTTGATATATTCAAATTAGCCTACATTTGTCTTGAAAATTAAGTAGGGATGAAAATTTTTGCCACTCTTCTTTAATCTGGATGTTCCTACATAATGAAGCGACTCTTATCAATCAAATACTATATTTTTTGGACCTTGACTTCCATTGTTTAGGCGTGCTTCAGAGCACTTTGCTGTTTGTTGTTCCCTTTTTGCATTATATTAGGCTTTTATTTATTTTTCAGAATATTTTACTACTTTACGTAACTTTCAGGTTTTTCAATGTCACTTGGGATTAACAGGATACTTATTTTATCGACTCTATATATGTAATAGCTTTTGTCAAATTTCGCGTAATGAAGAAAAAGTGATTTCTCTCCATTATTGCGCATGTGAGCGTGTGTTTGCAGATGGATGAATACTTGTTTATCTATTATTTTCTGCATCACTTATGAACGCCAAAAAGTCGCTGCTTAAAATAGATGGCCCTTGGAAATGACGAAAAAAATAATTCGATGTAATGAATGTAAATATAAGAATTTTGATAAAGAAAAAAATTACTCAAAGAATAAGACGTTTTGTGTTTAAGAGAGAGATTGATTATCTCTTTGCCCAATCTAATCACCATATATCACTATTTCATTATCAAGATCTCCTATATAGTATAATTTTATATTTCGCATCTATAAATGAAAATCCCACTACATATAAAAGGTTTTAATTGTGTTCAATATCAGAAATATCTCAATGGGTGACGTTTACAACTCGGAAATTGTTTGGATCTTATTCTAGTTAACATCATAATGTCGTCAATTATCATCGAAGTTTATATCTTCCCATTGTTATAACAAACATGGGAGTATTACTACTAAGATTTTATGGTTTTCTCCAATACCAATTTATTTGTTATTTTAGTTTATTATTATTGGCGCTAATATTATGTCATTATTATTGGTGCATGTTATCGTGTTGCTTTTTATTTAGTTCCTTAAAATTAGACACAAAGAAATTAGATATTAAACAATGATAAATATATTAAAATCAGTCAAAACTCAGTCAATCTCCTTAGAAACCATTACAAGAACTACTTCAAAGACAAAATAGTCTCATTCATGATTTTATAGCTTTCCTTTTACAAAGTGGACAAAAGTTCCTCCTCATGAGCCATTTCTGAATATAGTCGTAATGAAAGTGATGTCCACAATCTAGCTTCCCGAGCTTATCTTCAACAATATATTCATCCTACAAGTATTCCAACAAAATGAAAGGTATAATTTAGTAGCATATATATATTCATAATTTAAATTTAGCTAAGAAAATTACTTATGGACAACAACATCATTCCTCGATTCAATCTTAACATGTTATTGAGTAAATGAAATGGTTCTTACTAGACAAACACAACAGGATTCGGCTTCGACATATTCTTCCAAAGTAGAGGGTTGGGGTTAATATTTTTGGGACCTTAGATGTGTAGAGATGGCTTTCTCACTCAATCCTACAGAAACACCTCCACCCTGTATGTTGAGGTGGGCCAATTCTTAATAAAAAAGCATATAAGGAAAAACTAAGTATTTCACAATCACCTCTTCTTAAGTAAATTATTTCTTAAGTATAGAAAATATAGCTCGCTCAAGGGCTAAGTAAAGTTGCAACTAGATGTCCCTTGATCTTGATCAATGTCTACATCAATGCAAATTTAGCTCAAGCATATATATACCCGTGAAGATGAATTACAACAATTTCAATAATTCAAACATTTCGACATGAGCATGAGAGATAAAAACTTGAAAATCATCTCCACAACAAAACTCAAAATCATGGGTGACAAATATTATTACTTGGAAACATCTGTGTCCACAATGTTTGAAGTTATATACAAGCAGCAATTTCTGTTTAGTTGAATTGATTAGTTGAATTTTTTATAGTTCATGGTACTATAAAAGAGACTATGCATATAATAAGTAAAAATTCAATATCATTTGGGTGGAAATTTAAAATACAGGCATGCAAGTATGAATCTCCAAGGAGACACAATAAGAGGTGATGACAGTTATGACATTACTAGTTTGTGGCTAACAATTGCCCAAAATAAATTCCCATTAAAGGTCAATAAGACATTACCTTTTTCGACCAAACATGAAGTTTCATATATTTTATGAAATTCTTGAAAAGGTGTATTGAATTACATGTTATCATGATATGGCTTGTATTAACGTTCATATCCAATGTAGAAATGAGAATCATAAGTCTAATACGATGCGATTGTCTTTTGGTATCAAGAGCATGAGGTATATGGAAATGCATTGCATAATTGGTAGTCAAAATCAATCTCATTTAAAGCTCTCAATCTCATATACTCTTTTCAAGGAAATATATCAACAAAATTTCCACCGAGATTATCATAGTTAATTAAGGAACCAAATTGAGAATTGCACAAAAATTTGTTAAGTTTTCAAATCTAGTACTATAAATAAGACCTCGTTGTTCCTAGGATGAAACATGAATACATAAAAATATAATAATATTACATTTTTTGATACATACCTCATTTGTTCTCACTTGGATAGCAGCCATGGTGATGGAGAAGATATTTCAGGATGAGCTCTAGCTCGCCTTGCCCCCCTACTCGCCCATTGCAGCGTTCCAAGTGCTGTTGAAGTAGATTGATCGATTGGAGTTAAAGATATGTGGTGATTGAGTCTTGTGGAGTTCTCCATAGTAATATGGCTATCGGAAAGCATATCACTTCTTGGAATAACATTCTGTTCAATAATTTCATTATTGGCCCGATCATTTGCGGCGTTATCTTGATTTTCCATTGTAGAGACCTGTAAATGTAAATTATTTTGTTAGAGTATCAACAATAAAATATTTGTATATATGTGTGTGTATGGGTATACATTGTTCAAGATGATGGAATAGCTCTAAAGATATGAAACCAATATGATTTTTGGTGAAATATTTATAGATCATGTTCTAACTCATAAGAAAAGGATAAGATTACCTCAGGAAAGAAATATTAATTTTTTCTCTAGTGAGTGAATGGATTTCAAATTATTTCTCTATGCTTATATTAATGATGTTATGGATACCAAAGCATGCATTTGTTGTCAAGTGGTTAATCAATCCACTAAGGCTCCGTTCGTTTCACGGAAAATGTTACTTTTTTGAAAAATGTTTTCCAAGAAGTTATTTTCCAGGAAAATGTAATTATTTTTCGGTGTTCGGGTAAAACTTGATTTTGAAGTGGAAAATATTTTCCGCTGTTCGCTTGAGAAAATATTTTCCTTTATAAACTCTTTTTCAATAATTTTTTTATTATTTTATTTTTTAAATAGATTATTAAATTATTTTTTTTTCTTTATTTTATGTTCTCTCCTTCCTTGGCCAGTCGCCGACCATGCCTCAAGCTCACCTTGCTAGCAAGGCTCAAGGCTCGCCTACCTCTGGCTCGCATGATCAGCTCATCGGCAAGGTGAGCTCAAGGCAATGAGGCTCGAGCCTCGCAGATCGACATCGCGAGTTATGTAGCTTCAATTCGGAAAGTAGTTGAACTACTAGGAGGAAGAAGAAGCACAATGCCGTGCAAAAGCTAAGTGAGGGAGATCGACCAATTAGGGCAAGCAATTGACTTTGTTCTACTTTAAAAATGAGGGATTTGATTATTTTGAAGGGAGCAAAGAGAGGCAAGCACGGGGGCGCTGGGTTCGTGAAGCAAGGGAAGAGAGGATTACAGTTTTTATTTTAAAAGGGGATAAATTTGAAAATAAGTTTCCGTCTTGTGATGCTCGGGCGTCATCAATCGCAAGCTCGGGGAAAATTTTTCCTTTTGAAAAGTGGAAAACTTTTGGTGAATTTACATATATAAAAAAATGCTAATCCATGTATGATCGACCAAGTAATGACCATTTAGCATTTGCGTTAAAATTATTTACAAAATTTAAATCAATATACAAGAGGGGGTGTACATATTCAATCCAATTTAGAAGGATATATATCTCGAAGAAAGTCTGTTACTGTTGAGGGATGAATTCCTACTCGAAGCATTGGAAAGCTAAGTTGAATGTAATTGCTTTCCTAGTAGATATAAAACAACAAAACTAATAGAAATGCTGTAAATTTTTCTGTCAAGGGCTACACATTCTTTTAATTGATTTATCACTAGAGAATGAGTGAGACAAGTGATTAACTTACACATAATGAGATTGAAATTGAAAATTTAGGAAATAGGATCTAAAAATTTTCAAACCAACTTGATTATCAAATTTATAATAGCACACAAAAAAAATTATTGTAATTGATCTTAAATTGTAATAAAACGATAATTTTCTAATAGGTCAATAAGGACGATTTTGATAAGATTAATAGGCAATAAAAACATTGAGATTTTGATGACATTTGAGAATAAATATTATGAATAAATTCACTAAAAGTTATAAAATTTATCAAATTAGTTCAATCAAGTTCTTCCGTTAACTCCATCGAATTTAACTAATGAAAAATGCTAACATGTCTTAATTTTTGCTTTCTTAAGATACATGGCGATGACATGGTGCCCACCAAGCACCATGTAAGAAAAAACATTAAAAAATATAAATACAAACAAAATTAATGAAAAAATACAAAGCTAAAAATTAAAAAAGAAAAAGCAAACACAAAGTTACCACCGCCTGGCCAAGCCCTCATTGGTGGTCATTGCCACAGTTGTCAAGAAGGGCCAGCGAAGGTTGTCTAGGCCTTCTTGAAGCCTGACGACCCTCGCCAATCCTAGACGAGGCCTTGGCGGTCCCTGATGTGGGCCTATTGGCTTGAATTTGGGGGAAGGTGTGACTCTTGCCTCACATTTGAGTGATAGTCATCGTGCCTCGCCCAAGGTCACCAACCATAGGCGAAATGACCGGAATGAACCTTAATAATAATTAAATGAAATAGCGAGAATGAACTTTATAAGCATAGAAGCCAAGAGCCCATGACCATTTATTAAGACTTTTAAACTAATTCAATACCATATGGAATGGAAACCAAAAAGAGAATATACGTACATGATCTAAGAAGCATCGGCCAAATGCAAACCTTGATCGAAATTAGCTTGCAAAAAATGGCCATTCATGAGAAAAAATGATAAATACATGTAAATTTTTTAAAAATAAATACAAGGTAAGCAAATAATCATAGATTCGCTAGAGAGCATAATAGAAGATATATCTTATATTATCTAAGACACATCTACATCGTTAAATGGATTGAGAATAAAAATGAACTAAGGTCACCGATTGATTGTTGAATTGATCACATGAAATAAATGATAGCTTTTGAACCTATATATATATGATTGTCTCAACAATCGAATATAAAAAATGGGTTTATAACATTCAAAAAATATGGTTGCTAGTAAAATATCCCATGCCCTCCAAGATACAACGATCTATTAGATCGTGTTGTTAGGCTTTGGAGTTCAATTATTTACCCTTGAAATCAATACTTCTCATACAATCTCTATATCATAGTAAGCAAATTTGTAAAATGCAACAAAAAAAGACTTTGGCATAGAAAAAGAGAAAGCATATAGATTGTTACAAACATTGGTACCCTGATGAAAGTATAGATTAAAATAAAAATAAAAAATCACTTGAAGAAATATGCTTCATTTGTCAAACACATATGAGATCTAAACAATAGATGTAGTATACATACTCATCAAATTCTTATTCAAATTTGAAATAAAAAGAAGAAAAACCATAGTGCCCAAGTTGAAAAATTGCTTGTGTCATAGCATATGCAAAGGAGAAAGAAGTGATATTGAAGGGGAAAAAGAGCAAGAGAGCACACAAAAAATAACCTGGAAGATCTAGACCGACGTGGGAGTTCAAGAGAATTTTGGTGTAATTTGCATAGACTTAAGATAGAGATGAGATGATACAAAATGGAGAATAACTTTAAGAAGACAAGTCGGCAATGTAGAACTTGTCTCTACTTATATTGTCCTTCCTTGTGCCAGATTGAGTATGTGACGTCCTGAAATTCGAGCCCTTTGAAGGAGGAATGAACGTTAATTTCGCCAATGCATTGTTGGTTGATCTCACTCGGAATTGATCACTCTTGAGATACTGACCTTGAGGGGAAAGGCTAATGAGGACAGAACTCGTGCGACTAAAGAACTTGACCTGGGAAAATGACTCGACCGTGAGACTTGCGTAAGGACGATCCTGTAGTCATGCAGGCCGATTTCAGGGACGACTAGAAGTCGATTCGCGGATAGAAATAATGGGACGACAGGTGATTCCGTCTACTGTTATCGAACCAGCGAATGGCCCTATGTCGATCCTTGATAATCGTGCACTTAGAAATAAGAATCGATCCTTCGAATTTCATGTAGTCAAGGAAGTCCATGTGTCGAGAAGTCTTGAACGTGAATTGGCACGAGTCGGTTACGCGTGAATCCTCGAAGCCGCCTGTCAGTTTGAGTAGTACCAAAATGGCATTCGGGCGAAATTGACAAGGCATGAGAATCCAAGATTGGACTTCGAATTTTCGGGAACGTCCAAGATGGACTTTTGGACGATGCTTCCTCGACAGTCGACAGTGTCGGTTGAGTCGAGTTTTTGATAAAGGGATTTCGGACCGAGGAAACAAGCCTACGAGGACGTGGGCCGGGCAAGAACAGTTTGGGCCTCACGCCCAAAGTGGGACAACCGCCATGGAAGGCCCGAGGCAAGCAAGTGAGCCCATTGGGCCAAACCGACCCTTTACCCTTTCTAGCCCATTGTTTAAACCTGAGCCAATTCGAGCCCAATAAATTCCCGAGCCCGTTCCTATTCATTTTCCGGCCTTTTTCCTAGGCCCGTCCTCCATTTTCAGCCCAAGGACAGATTGGGAAATGTGCAAGGTGGAAATGACCAAAATGCCCTTGGATATTTTGAAAAAAAGTCAAAAAGGAAGAGAGAGAGATGAGGTCATTGTTTGGCAAGTGGGGCAAGCCTTGATGGCTTGGATAAGGCTTATCCTTCAGCCTTCACTTCACTCTCTCTCTCTCCTCTTCATTTTCTCCAAAATCGCAGCACCTCTCTCCTATGGTTTTCCTTCCTTTCTTCTGTTTTCCAGTTTGACCTTTCACCGAAATCTGAGTTGTTCATTGCCTTCCCGTTGGAATCTCGTCTCGTGCCACCCGCCGTTGTGTTCATAAGAGAAATTCCGTTCAAATAGAGTCGGCCGATCACCGGAAGGAGCTTCCGTTCAACCCGTATTCCGGCCGAAAGCCACCGCCGGCCTGACCGTTTTCTGACCGCCTACTGCTGTTCTGTTTTGCTGTTTCGGCCATTTTCCTCCCTTTCCGACCCAATCACCGCCCATCCCAGCCACAAGTGGTTCACCCTCGACCCCCAGGTGCCGCCAATCGCTGGCCCGCCGCTCGCCGGAGCTCCGGGCAGCCCGTTCAACTCCGGTCAGCAACTTTCCTCCTGTGCAGTCAGTTTTTCAGAGTTGCAGAGGGATTTCGAGTTTGTTGCTGCTGTTCTCAGCCCAGGGACCGCCTTGGATCGCTGTGGTAGAAGTCCCCGGGTGTCGGGTTCGTCGCCGCTGCCGCGCCCGTGTCGCCGGCCCGCTTAACGGGTGAGTTTAGCCCCTAATCCCTATTTAGTGCCTAAACTTGCTTAGGGTTGGGTTAATTAGTGCTAAGGGCTGATTAAGATGTTTAATTAAGTGCATTAGCCCTAAGATAGGTGGTTAGATTAAGGGTTAAGATTAGATTAGCTTAATCTTGCTTAATTATGCTTGATTATGCTTAATTGTGCTTATTTGTGGATTATGTGATAATTAAGCTTGCTTAGCTTAATTGATTGATTAATTTGTATTTAATCAATATTTTGTTTAATTTCTGAATTTAATTTATTATTAATTGAATTTCGGAAATTACTGTTCACTGATTCTTGTTCATGATTCTTGTTTTGCATTTGTTCATCCGAAAGTGAAATTGTGCATCATTTCATGTGTCTTGATATTGTGCATCATTTCATGTGTCTTGATCATATGAAGTGAAATTGATGTGTCGTGGCATGAACATTCGCATGAATCGTGTGAATTTCACAAAAAGGGAAAAATGGTTTGTCTGAGGGACACCGAAAATGGACCGCTTTTATGAGAAAGGTGGGAGAAATGGTTTGTCTGAGGGACACCGGATACGAACCACTTTTGTGAGAAATGATTTGAGGTTTCATATGCAAGCATGTGTGCATTGGCTAATGCTCAAAGATAATAAGTGGGTTGTGATGGTGTGCTTGCGTGATCACTAAGTTGAAACCGCTGTCTCGGGAGAGTATCCCTTGACGTTCTATGAGCATGCGGTCTCGGGAGAGTATCCCTTGACGTTCTGTGGGCATGCGGTCTTGGGAGAGTATCCCTTGACGTCTTTTGGGCACGGAAGGGCACGGTTGCGCCTCTGCGGAGGAAGGGCGCCGTAGCGCCGTGGCGCCTTGGAGGGTATGGAAGGGCACGGTTGCGCCTCTGCGGAGGAAGGGCGCCGTAGCGCCATAGCGCCTCGGCCTGCACGGAAGGGCACGGTTGCGCCTCTGCGGAGGAAGGGCGCCGTAGTGCCGTAGCAATAGCACGGAAGGGCACGGTTGCGCCGTAGTAATAGCACGGAAGGGCACGGTTGCGCCTCTGCGGAGGAAGGGCGCCGTAGCGCCGTTGCACCTCGGCCAAGTTGTAGCCCTGTGGGGCAGTAATAATCGGAACACGTGTGGATGCGAGAGTGCATGAGAAAACATGGCATCATTGGTTCCGATTATGCATAAAGTGATCATATCATTTATGGCACGCACGCATGAATTGATAACGTGCAGGGGTGGCAATGCCCAAGTGAGATCGCTTGTGACGCGACTCGCATGTGATTGATGAACTGCATCCTCTAACGGCCATGTGCATTGCGTGTATTGTGCTGACTTATAACGTGCAGGGTATGGCA
Organism: Corymbia maculata; assembly: GCA_014182735.1. Classification (NCBI taxonomy): domain Eukaryota; kingdom Viridiplantae; phylum Streptophyta; class Magnoliopsida; order Myrtales; family Myrtaceae; genus Corymbia; species Corymbia maculata. The sequence continues at coordinate 2,081,096 of CM024682.1, read as the reverse complement.
TACCGGGTAAGGTTGCATGCGAACCGACTATTCGATTGTTGGTTGCATTGAATGAGATTTGACGTGCGGGGGTCGCTTTCAATTGACCAATTCCAAATTACCATATTGGAGAGCTTTCTCAATATGACATCTCTAAGTTGCCAAGAAATCCTAATTCTAATTGTCATTTTTCATTTATGTTTGTATTTCATTCTTGAACTAGTCTCGATTTATTGAATTAATTCTTTTCTTGGTCTACTATTCTCCCTCTCCCACAATATTTAAAATGGTTTGTTCTTAGTAAATCTAAAATTTTTCCATAGATTTTTAGAGTAATCTGCCGAATGATTGCAAGACCTTTCAGTATCATTACTTTTATACAAAAACAATTTTCTCATCTGTTGTAGATGGTATTAAGGTCTAGAATCTAGTATGAGATTTGTAAGTTAAATAAGTACTTGTTATCATATTGGTAAGCGATATATCTAAGTTCATTAATTTGACTTCTTAAAATGGTTGACTGATGGTTCTTCTAACTTAGTTACCGATTGACCATACGTATTGTTAGAATTCCTTAATTTTCATATATTTATTTATCTATTTTTCTCGTTGGCAACCATTAATGATTATTTTATATTCTCAATTGAAATTTGCTCGCTATTGAAGCTGATTTTGTTATAGCAGTGACATGAAATGTCATTTTTTTAGTGACTATTCCAAATTTCAACGTAGAAACCAAAAAAAAAAAAAGGTAACTCAATTATAATGAGATATAGCTTACTAATAAAGATGCAACCCTACTTCATTTAGCCAGAGAAGAAGAAAAACTCTTTGAATTAAAATGATTGTCAATGGTTCATATGAAGGTGATCATTTGTCCTCATGAAAATCGGTGGAAGGAAATCCCACAATAATGACATAGTTTAAGAAAAGAAAAGTATATGGATGCAAGAAATCATACACATTGACCTTTTCATGGAAAATACAAAAGATATTTTACCATATATTCTCTTTGCTCCATTTTAGATGAGTCTACTTTGAAACAACTTGCTCACACATGCACCGACTCATGTATCTAGCAGCAAACCTCATAGCATGTCTTTGTGAGTTCATTTTTCTTCGTCAAGGCTGATTGGGAAAGTTCAAACTTGCTGTATTCTACTCATTTCCCTAATTAGCTATAAACTTATATGACTATACATTAATTATTTGACTAATTTAATGGTAGCCGAACCTAGCCATTATCTATTTTTAGGGCACTTGACGTTATTTATTATTAGGACACTTGAATTCCGTTTTTGAATTTTCTTTTTGTTGTCATTTATTTAATTCTATCTGCATTTGAATTGTTTTCTCAATGCCTTTTTCCCTCCCATTGTTTTTAAAATGCATTCCTTTAGTAATTAGTTTTTTCACATTCGAAAGAGTAAAACAACAATATAATAATTTGGTAGACATCACTTTGTATAGAATTTTTTTTTGGCAAAATCCTTTTGATTAGTAATTTACTTTGGAAGTAACTGACATGTTCCTCATGTCTACCTATCTTATGCACGTTTGTTTCTCTATTATATGTTGGCATCTATAGTAATTCATTTTCCTTTTTAGTTGCACATTGAAGAAAAATGATGCGAAGAGAAACACAATAGATAATATACTATGTCTCATCTTATTTATATTTACTAAAAAAATGCAGGCTAGTTATGAAGGGAAAAGGAGGGAAAAATAAGAGTTCCCTCATTTTTAGCCTCAATAATATATAATCTCTTCGTATAGCAAATCGTGAAAAGGGTGATGAAAGGAACCTCAAAAATTGTCCGATTTCAAACGTATAGATTGAGGGGAATCCGTGAAAGAAGTCTCGGTGAGGAAGACTTTCTTTCCTACCCGAAGTCATTCTAAAGAACCCTATATTACTCTCTCTACACGACACCATTTCCAAACATCAACCACTAATCACAACTCTCAATCCCAAAACACTAAAAGCCTTTTAACACGGACAAAAAACCACTCAACATCCAATCCTGGCAAATGCCGTCCTACCACCTCCAATCGGCATCTTCAGCACCATCACACTCAACCCCATTTCCCATCTCTCCGTCTACATCTCCTTACTCATTTGCTCTCTAGGAAGATCTAATCTTTTTATAGAGTGAAGCTCTACCTCTAACAATTTTATGCACCTTAGCCAAAATGATGTGGATATCATTTGACTTGTTTTGAGAATGTTTGTGATTGCTCCATCCAAATGCAAAATATTGTTGCTAAGAATGATGCCTTGAGGAGCCTTTGCCAAGTCTTTGGCCCTCGTACAACTAATCATTGATTGAAGTTCATCATTTCACCCTCTTACAATCGAATCCCATATTGCGCCAAGATATTGTGTCATATACTTCCAATCCAGTTGAAGTGCACACAAATGAAAACTTGCCCATAATGATATTCAAGAGTTCTTTTCCTTTACTTGCCAAAAGTGAAACAAAGGCATTACAAAATGGCAAGCTTTGAAGTGACACCTGCTCACCCCTCCTATATATACTTATAATCAGATTCACATAATGTCTGAATGTGATGTACAATATCTTGATTCTGAATGAGGAAATGTGTTCTTTGTATCTAATTGAAGTTAACTGTTTGGAGTTGCAAATAGTTATTGTCCCTATAGATCCCATTATCAACGTACTGGCTGATTGTGGTTTGTGAATGTGTCGTCTTTTTGCAGATCCAGCAGAAGGCAGACCGGCGTATATACAATATGATTGATGTCTTGCGTGAGGGTAGCATGCGTTGATACTAGTTTCATGCAGAGGTTTCTCACGCCGCCGTTTATCTTTCAGGTCAGCTTTATTGTTTAGTTCTGTGTTGTAGTCTCAAATATTCTGCTTCTTCTCATTGTTATAATAATTATTATTAGTATTTGTTTGGCAGATGTTGTATCTCCAATTCAGGACTCCGGTTTTTTGAATTTCTTCATACTCATCGTTGCTGCACATGGTAATAGAGTGGAGAAAATTGCAAGACTTGTTCTGGAGATGGATCATTAAGCTTGAGTAGCTGGAGCTTCTCACCATGACGCGTAGGATTTTGATTATTTGCAATGCAAAGCACGTGTCTTAAAATCAGAGGATGCAAAGTGAATAATTTTGTAATTTTCCTGTGACTCATACCCAGCATTGTCGGCAACTACTACACTGTTCGAGATTGCGACTTGGAAGCCATATGGACGTGTCCTGCTTTTCTCATTAAGAAGTTTGATTTTCAAACTTGAAAGGCCCCCAATAATTCAACATGAAAATTGCATTACTACTTGTACTAAGAGAGATGATCATGATGTCAAAGACAAACTTGAGAAGTGTTTGATTCTCCACCAATAAGATGAGAGGGAAAACAAGAACGTCATCCAAATTAGATTGTCTAAGCAAAAAAAGAGTATGTTAGATCTCGTCACAAATTCAAAATTTATGATATGTGAACTCTTTTGAAATTTGGGATCTCTATCATTCATATAACTAGAGTTGCCGCTTTGCAAATTGGATAGTAATATTCACCTTGAGCCATTTTGCAATGCAGCGGTAGCAAAAACAATGGCTGGGGTCCAACTTGATCAAGATATAGGCATATGGCGATAATGTTAGCAAAAACAAGAGTATAATGAGTGGTGTATTATTCAAATTAACCTAGATTTGTCTTGAAAATTATGTTGGGACAAAAATTTTGCCATTCTTATTTTATCTCAATGTTCTTACATAATGAAGTGACTCTTATAAAAAAAGAAAAGAAAAAGTGACTCTTATCAGTCAATTTTTGGACCTTGTATTCCATCGTTTCGGTGTGCTTATGAGAAGTTTTCTATTTTAATATTCTTTTTCACGTTATATTGGGTTTTTATTTATTTTTCTGAAAGTTTTGTTGCTTAATGTAACTTTTGGATTTTCTAGCGTCACTTGGGATTAATAAGGTACTTATTTGATCCATTCCATGTATTGGTAGCTTTTTGTCATATTTCTAGTAATGAAAAAAAAAAAGTAATTTCTCTCTATTATTGCGCATGTGAGCATGTGTTGTCTAAGTGTGTGTTTGTAGATCATGAATCCGTGTTTACCTATAACTCACTGCATCACTTAGGATCTCTCGAAACGGCATTGCTCAAAATATATGGCCCTTTGTAACAACGAAGAAAATAATTTGATGTTATAAATGTAGATATAAGAATTTTGACAAAGAAAAAAAATTATTTGAACAATAACAAGTTTTGTGTGTTAAGAGAGAGATAATCTATTGCCGATATAACTAGTACCATCTTTGCCCAATCTAATCACCATATATCCCCATTTCATTATCAAGATCTCCTATGTAGTCTAATTTTCATTTCGCATCTATAAATTAAATATCCCATCACATATAAAAGGTTTTAATCATGTTCAATATTCAAAATATCTCAGCGGATGATGTTCATAACCTGGAAATCAGTTGACTTGTATTCTAGTTAACATCATATTGTCATTAATTATCATCAAAGTTTGTATCTTTTCATTATCAAAACAAACATGGGAATATTACTATGAACTTTATACCAATAATCACTACTAATTATTATTGGCACTAATATTACTTCGTTATTATTGGTGCATGCTATTCGTAATTCTTCCATACTGTTATACCCTTATGAGTAGAGCTTGGGGTTATTGGGTGAAGAGTGATAATGCAGAGGGGATGAATACAAGCGGTCTATGGGAGTGGCGTTCAGATGGTTGATGTTAGGAGTTATAGGATAGAACGATTATAACTCTACGGAGCTTTGAAAGTGGGATTGGCCTCTTGTGCACAAATTGATTGGGAGTTGATGTTGTTTTCCTCCTGATGAGGCCAAGGCAAGCCGGAACTAACTATTGTGCCTCAAGTGTTTTGTTGTCTCACTCAATAGACTAGACGCTCAAGTTCAGTTGGGTGTGGTACAATTTAATACAATGATGCTATTCGCCGCACTGTTTTTGGGAACAACTAGAGAAGGAAGCTTGGTTTGATGCTATTAATCTACCGGGCACTGCATGGGTTGTTCTACAACCAAGAAAGTGCCGACCCGTGACATTATCATGTTGCTTTCTATTTAGTTCCTTAAAGTTAGGCACAAAGAAATTAGATATTCAACAAAGTTAAATATATTAAAATTAGTGGAAACTCAATCATTCTCCTCAGAAACCATTACAAGAACTACTTCAAAGACGAAATATGTCTCATTCATGATTTTATAGCTTTCCTTTTGCAAAGTGGACAAAAGTTCCTCCTCATGAGCCATTTCTCAATACAACTATAATGAAAGTGATGCCCATAGTCTAGCTTACCAAGCTTGTCTTCAACAATGTAGTCATCCTGCAATTAGACCAGCAAAATAAAAGGTACAATTTAGTCGCATATATGCATACTCATTGTTTAAATTTAGCTAAGACAATTACTTATGGACAACAAAATCATTCCTCAAATCTATCTTAAAATGTTCTTGAGTAAATGAATGTTTTTTACCGGACAAATACAACAGGATTCAGCTCCAACATTAGATCCTTCCGAAGTAGAGGGTTGGAGTTGATATTGCTGCAACCTTAAATGTCTAGAGATGGCTTCCTCACTTAACCCTATGGAAACATCTCCACCCTGCTCATCAAGGTGGACCGATTCTTAATCAAAAAGCATACGAGTAAAAACAAAGTAACAAAACTCAAGATCAAGGGTCACAAATATTATTACTTGAAAACATTTATGTACACTACAAAACTCATGACGCCACTACATGAGATGTTTGAAGTCATACACAAGTAGCAATTTCTGTTTAGTTGAACTTTTTATTGTTCATATGGTTGAAGCGAATCACCTCAATATTCAACATAATATAGATGGAAATTTAACAAACATGCAAGCAAGTATGAATCTCTAGGGAGACACAATAAGAGATAATGACAATTTTGACATTACTAGACAGTGGTTAATAATTGCCCAAAAAAAAAAAAAAATCCCATTAAAGGTCCATAAGACATTACCGTTTCCTACCAGACATGGAATTTCATACATTTTATGAAATTCTTGAAAAGATATATTGAATTACTCATTATCTTGATATGGCTTATAAATTAAAGTTCATATCTAATATAGAAATGAGAATCGCAAGTTTAATACGTTGTGATTGTCTTTTGGCATCAAGAGCATGAGGTATATGGAAATGCATTACATAATTGGTAGTAAAAATTTATCCCCATTTAAAGCTCTCAATTTCAAATACTCTTTTTAGGGAAATATATCAACGAAATTTCCAATGAGCAAAAAATTGTTGAGTATTCAAGTCTAGCACTATATATATGACCTTTCTGTTCCTAGGATGAAACATGAATACACAAAGATAAAATAATATTACATTTTTCGCGACGTACCTCACTCGTTCTCATTCGGATAGTGGCCCATGGTGATGGAGAAGATATCTCGGGATGAGGTCTAGCTCGTCTCACCCCTCTACTTGCCCATGTTAGTGTTCCAGATGTTAAAGAAGTAAATTGATTTGGGGTTAACACTTCGCGGCCATCTAGTCCAGCTAAGTTCTCTGTTGTATTATGGCCCACAGAAAGGACAGCACTTCCTGGAAAAATGTTTTGTTCAATTATTTCATCATTAGTTTGATTGATTGGGTTATTATCTTGATCTTCCATTGCAGAAACCTGTAAATGTAAATTCTTTTGTTAGAGTATTAAAAACAAAAATATCCGCATATATATGTGTGTGCGCGTATATGTTGTTCATTATGTAGGAATAGCTTTAAAGATATGAACCCAATATGTTTCTTGACGAAATATTAACAAATAATGTACTAAATCATGAGGAAAAGGATAAAATTACTTCAAGGAAAAAATATTAATTTTTTATCTAGTGAATGAATGGATTTCAAATTATTTCTCTATGCTTATATTGACAATATTATCAATAGCAAAGCATACATTCACCGTCAAATGGTGAATCAATCCACTAAGTGTGCATAATTCCTTCTTTTGGTGATTTTACATATAAAAATGAAGGCTAAACCATGTATGATCAACCATGAGATGACCATTTTGCATATGAATTAAAATTAATTAAGAAACCTAAATCAATATACAAGAGGGGGGTGTACGTATTCTATCCCAAATAGTAGTATATACATCGAAAAATTTCCGTTTCTATCGAGGGATGAATTCCTACTCGAAGTATTGGGGGGCTGTAAGTCAGAATGTAGTTGCTCTTGCGGTAGATATAAAGTGAGAAAAAATTTTCAAATGCTATGGATTTTTAAAGCCTTCACATTTTTTAAATTGATTTATCACTGGAGAATTAGTAAAACAAGTAATGACTTACATATAGTGAGATTGAAATCGAAAATTTTGGAAACGGGATCTAAAAATTTTTGAAACCAACCTGATCATATTTATAATAGCAAGCAAAAAAATTATTGTAGTTGACCTTAAATCATAATAAAATGATAATTTTTTAATTGTCACTAAGGACAATTTTGATAAGACTCATAGGCAATAAAAACATTGAGGTTTTTGATGAAATTTTAAAATAAATATTAGGGATAAGTTCTCAGAAGTCCTCAAACTTATTAGAAAGTGTAGTTGACTCGTGAAAGTGGTAAAAAATGTAATTAAATAATAAAATTTGTCAAATTGGTTCAATCAAATCATTCTGTTAACTTCATCCAATTTAGCTAATGGAAAATGTTGACATGTCTTGTTTTATTACTTTCATAAAACACATGATGATGACGTGGCACCTATAAGCACAATGCCAGAAAAAAATTAAAAATTAAAAATACAAAAAAATTAGATTAAAAATTAAAAAGCTAAAATATTTTAAAAAGAAAACACAAACTCATACACGGCTTGGCTAAGCCCTCATAGGTGGCTGTTGCTATATCCTCTAGGAAGGGTTGGCGGAAGTTGCCTGGGCCTTCCCAAACCTTGGTGACTCTCGTTAGCCCTTGGGCTTAGGCCATGGAGGCCCTTGGTGAGGGCTTACTAGCTCGAATTTTGGGGAGGGTGCAACCTTCGCCCTACATCCAAGCAAGGGTCACCCGGCCTCACCCAAGGTTGACCACCTCAGGCGAAATGACTAGAAGGAACCTTAATAATAATCAAAGGAAATGCCTAGAATGAACTTTACAAGCTAAATAAATAAATAAAAAACAGAAAAAACACAAATTAACACATGGCTTGGCCAAGCCCTTGCTGGTTGCTGCTGCCACAGCCGCTAGGAGGTGCTGGCAAAGCTTTCCCTGAGGCCTTCTTAAACCTCGATCACCCTTGCCGGCCTCGGGTAAGGCCTTGGCGAGGGCTTGCTAGCCCAAACTTGAGGGAGGGCACAACCCTTGCCCAGATCTGAGCGAGGTTCATCGAGCCTCACCCAAGGTCGACCATCCCGGGTGAAATGACTAGAATGAACCTTAATAATAATTAAACGAAATAGCTAAAATGCACTTTATAAGCATAGAAGCAAAGACCATCCATGACCATTTATTTAGGCTTTTAAACAAATTCAGTACCATACAAAATAAAAAAGAAAAGAAAAGAGAATATACATACTTGATTTGAGAAGTACCGGTGAAAGTAAACCTTGATCAAAATTAGCCTGCAAAGAATGGCCATTCATCAATAAAAATGATAAAGACATGTAATAACTTATGTAAATAGATAAAAGGTGAGCAAATATTCATAAATTTGCTAGAGACATGATGGAAGATACATCTCATATCATCCAAGATACATCTACATCATTATGTGGATTGAGAATAAAAATGAACTAAGGTTATTGATTAATCATTGAGGTGATTACATGAAATGAATTATAGAATTTGAACTTACATGTATTGTCTCGACAATAAATATAAGAAATGGATTTTATAAAATCTAAATAATACGGTTCTTGGTAAAATATCCCACTCCCTTTGGGATAAAACAATCTATTAGATCGTGTTGTTAGGCTTTGGAATGCAATTTTTTACCCTTAAAATCGATACTTCTCATACAATCTCTCTATCATTGTAAGCAACATTTGCAAAATGCAACAAAAAAGACTTTTGCATGGAAAAAGAGAAAGCATATAAGTTGTTCAAACATCGATACCATAATGAAAATTTAGATTAAAAATAATTAAAAAATCACTTGAAGAAATATGCTTCATCTATCAAACATATTTGAGATCTGAATAATAGATGTAGTATACATACTCTTCAAAGTCGTCTTCAGATTTGAAATAAAGAGAAAAAAACCGTAGTGCACGAGTTGAAAAACTACCTATAGCATAGCATATACTAGGGAGAAAAGGGATATGACATGGGAAAAAAAAAGCAAGAGGGCACATGAAAAATAACCTGGAAGATTTAAATTGATGTGAAAGGTCAAGAGAATTTTTCTGTAATTTGCGTAGACTAAGACATAGATGAGATGATATCAAAATGAAGACAAACTTTAATAAGACAAGTTGGTCATAGCTTGTCTCTATGTATATTGTCCTTCCTCATGCCCAATTGAGTAAATTCCAACTTACCATATTGGAGAGCTTTCTCAATATGCCATCTTTATTTAGTTGCTCAAAAATCCTAATTCTAATTGTCATTTTACATTTCTATTTGTATTTCATTCTTGAACTAGTCTCATTTCATTGAATTAATTCTTTTCTTGGTCTACTATTCTCCCTCTCCAACAATATTTAAAACAGTTTGATCTTAGTTAATATTAATTTTTTTCATAAATTCTTAAAGTAATCCGCCGTTTAGCACCTTTTATATCATTCCTTGCAAACAAGAATTTTCTTATCCATTGTAGATGGTATTAAGGTCTAGAATCTAGTATGAGATTTGTGAGTTAAATATGTACTTGTTTTCATATTGGTAAGCGATATATCTAAGTTCGAATTTGACTTCTTAAAATAGTCGACTGATGAGTTTTCTAACTTAGTTATTAATTGATTGTACATACCATTATAATTCTTTAATTTTCATCTACTTATTTATATATTTTTCTCGTTGGCAACTATTAACAGTTATTTTATCTTTTCTCAATTTAAATTTGTTCATTATTGTTAAGTATACAAAGCCGATATTATTACACCAATGACATAAGATGTCATTTTTTTTAGTAATTATTCCAAATTTCAACTTATTGTTATTTAATTATGATGATATATAGCTTACTAATTAAAAATGCAACTCTCTTTCATTTAGCCAAAGAATAAGAAAACTCATTGAAATAAAATGATAGTCAATGGTTCGTATGAAGATGATTATTTGTCCTCATGAATTTTGGTGGAAGGAAATCTCACCATATTAACATTCTTGAACAAAAGAAAAGTATATACACATTCACATTTTTGTGGAAAATACAAAAGATATTTTACCATATACTCTCTTTTCCCCATTTTAGTTATGTCTACTTTGGGAACAACTTGCTCACTCATGCATCGACACACATATCCAGCAATAAACCCCATAACATGTCTTCGTGTGTTCATTTTTCTTCATCAAGTTTAATTGGGTAGGTTCAAACTTGTTGTATTTTATTCATTTCCCTACTTAGCTATAAACTTATATGGTTATACATTAATTGTTTGAATAATTTAGTGGTAGCCGAATCTAGTCATTATCTATTTTTAGGGCACTTGACATTATCTATTTTTTTAGGTTACTTGAATTCCATTTTTCAATTTTTTTTGTTGCCATTTATTTAATTGTATTTGCATTTGAATTCTTTCCTTAATGGCTTTTTTCCTCCCGTTGTCTTTAAAATGCATTCCCTTTTTTTTTTCACATTCCAAAGGGTAAAACAACAATGTAATAATTAGATAGACATCCTTTTGTATAGATTTTTTTTTGGCAAAATCCTTTTGATTGGTGATTGACTTGGGAAGTTATTAACATGTTCCTCATCTTTACTTCTCTTTGTACGCACATTTGTTTCTCTATTGTAAATAATTTAAATCATAATTTAGAGATGTTGGCATTTGCATTCATTTGCTCTTTTATGTGAACATTGAAGAAAAATGATGTGAAGAGAAACACAATGTATAATAGACTTTGTCCCGTCTTCTTTATTGACAAAAAAAATAAAATTATAGGTTAGCTTTGAAGGAAAAAAGGGGGGAAAATGAAAGTCTCCTCATTTTTACCCATAAAACTATTTAACCTCTTTGACTGGCAATGCACGAAAAAGGGTCAAGATGAAAGGAACCTTAGAGATTGTCCGATTTCAAAGCGCAGAGGGAATCCTTGAAAGAAGTCTAGGTTGGGAAGACTTTCGTTCCTGCCTGAAGTCATTCTAAAGAGCACTGAAATTGCTCTATATGTACAACGCCATTTCTAAACACTAAAAAGCCTTTTAACATGGACAAAACCACCCAACATCATCAAATCCTGGCGAATGACGTTGCACCACCTCCAATCAGCATCTTTAGTGCCCTCGCCCTCGCCCTCAACCCCATTTCCCCTTTCTATGTCTAGATCGACTCACTCACTTGCTCTCTACGTCCTGGTTGACTTGCTCTCATATTCCTCTCAAATCATTACGTGGGCCACTTCAAAGTTGAAAACTACCTGCCTCATTCATAAGTTCATCAATATAGTCATCTTGCAATTACTTTTGGAAGTAAAAAGAACAATTTAGTAGCGCATATGTACTCATGGTCTAAAGTTAGCTAGGATATTTTACATATGGACAAATAAACGAACTTAGGAGCATCCAGTAGCACTACAAATAGAACTGACAATGAAGTGGTTTTGTTTTTTTGTTTTTTTTGGGGGGAAGCTTAGGAGCATCACCTAGCATTATAAATAGAAATAGTAATATAAAAAGATGTAGATAGGAAGTTTCCACATAGTAACCAACACAACATTAATTAGGAAGGTCTAATTTTTTTAGCACGAAGCTTTATCTCTAACAATTTTATGCAACTTAGCCAAAATAATGTGGATATCATTTGACTTGTTTTGAGAAAGTCCGTGGTTGTGCTCCATCCAAATGCAATATATTGTCGCTAAGATTGATACCTTGAGGAGCCTTTGCCAAGTCTTTGCCCCCCTCCCCCAGGGCGTTAGTAGAACTAATCATCAATTGAAGTTCATCATTTCACCCTCTTACAGAATGCTGAATCCCATGTTGTGCCAAGAGATTATGCCATATATTTCCAGTCCAATTGTAGTGGAAAAATAACTGTGTTTTGTCTTCTAACAAGTTATGTAGAATTTACACTAGATATCAACTTAAGGCATCCAATGTAATACAATCTCTACTGTTGGAAGCTATCTCTTCAAAAAAGCCATATGTTAAAATTATGTTTGTTGATATTGCTCATTCAAATTAGGTCATGCCACTCCACAATCGATCTCACTTGCCATATGTTGATATTGAAATTTTGACGATCCGTTTATCAGTTATCAAATGCATATAAAATTGGGTATTAATTTCTAACCCATTGCAAAAATAATTTCATTAAATTGCATCACATATAGACATTATGATCATTTGCATTGCTTGTATTAGTTATTAAAGATTTCTAAAAAAAATTATTATCAAAATTTTTTTAAAAAGAAAATTCGAAAATGGAATAGGGCTGAGCTAGGGCTGGGCTTGCTCCGGCCCCTTTTTCTTTTTCTCTTTTTCTCCTTTCTTTCTGGGGTCAATTCCAAAAAAAAAACCCAAGCTTTAAGTTTAGTCCCAAATATACCCTGAACTTTTTTTGTCTCAAGAAAAACCTCAAACTTTAGGTTCAGTCCCAAATTTGCCATGAACTTTTTTTTTGTCTTAGAAAAAACCCCAAACTTTAGGTTTAGTCCCAAATCTGTCCCAAACTTTTCTTTTGTCTCAGAAAAAACCCCAAATTCTTAGTCCATTCCCAAATCTATCCAAATTTTTTTTGTCAAAAAGAAAATCATCAAAATTTAATCTAACCCTAAATTTGTCCTCGTTAGCCTCCCGTCCCGTTTAAGCCGTATTAGTAATCCCTAATTTTTTATGTCCTAAAATGGTTTTACTTTGAAAATAATTTTCTATGACATATTGCTTATGTGTATTTATTATCTATGTGGAAATGCCATGTTAAGTTGGGACTAGGCCTTGGAGTATATTTGAGAATAGATAAAAAATAGATGATTTTTTTAGTACAAACGGTGGGTAAATCCCCAAATTAGTATACCCGTAAATTGTGACGTGTTATTTAATTTAACAATTTGACAATGAAATTTAACAGAAACTAATAGATGGTAATTTTTTTTGGTGGTTAAAAAATTAATTTTGGGTAAATTTGTCATATGTGTATCAATTTGGGATTTTTCATGATATTGACTCTTTTTTTTAGACAAAACAAAATTCGGGGTAGATTTGGGACTAAAATTAAAGTTTATGGTTTTTTCGGAGACAAAAGAAAAGTTCGAGACTGATTTGGGATTAAACCTAAAGTTTGGGAATTTTTTGAGACAAAAAAAAATTGATGTATATTCGAAACTGAATATAAAGTTTGAAGTTTTTTTTTTGAATTGACCCTTCTTTTCGCGTAGGGCCGGACCACTTCTCTCTTTGGCCTAGCCCCACTTCTCTTCTTACTCCTTTTGCTTCTCTTTGTATACGCTTGCGAACCACAGCCAAAGGACGAAGGACGGTACGACGAGGAATGTCGCGCACGACGCAGTCGGTACACCTGGCCAGCGACAGCTGGCGTTGTCCTTGGAGAGAGAGGGCTGAGGCGAGCTTAAAAGAGAGACGAGACGGAGATTTTGGAAGGGTCTTCTTCGGCGGGGAAGGAAACCAGAGAAAGGGAGAGAGCTCGAGAGAGAGCGTCGAGCCAGGGAAAAGAGCTTGAGGGAGAGACCGCCGGCAGCCACCTGAGTTGTGGCCGACTACCAGCCACCGTTCCTCCACCCCCCCCCCACACCCGCGGGGCGGCACCTGAAGCACCGGTAAGTCCTGGCCCTGTTGTTGCCCTGTTTTGGGCATGCCGGGCGGGAGCTCGCGGCCGTCCAGCTCACGCGAACTTCGGACCACGCTGTCCTTGTGTCTCCTTCCTGCTTGTTTATATGATTGTTGTTGCGAGCCCCTGCGCGAGTTAGTCAGTTTTCTTCCGTTTTAGCTAGTGTGTTTCAAACGTTTGATGAAATGCATGAACCAAATCCGTTCGGTTTAATCTCAGCTTTTGAGTCGTCAAAAGGGGCACATGAACATGTGTGGTGCGAGGTAATCTCTCTTGTGATTAGCGAGTGCGTTTTCGGTCATGTTTCTTTTGCAATGTTGGAGTTCCATTTGTCATGGGAACTACTGGAGGGGATAGGGATCGGCTTTACAAAGCAGTCGAAGATTCAAATTAATATGCAGTAATTTCCCCACAAATGGGGAAACAGGTGACAGAACCCAGGATTTTAGCCATCTCTGTACTTTCTTATTTTGTCCTAAGTATTCTCTAGTTTTTATTAGGTTGTAGCATTTCTTGCAGCGACGGAAATTATGGCAGAGCAATTTCCAGGAGCCTTCTTTGGGTATTCTCTAAAGGTGTTCAGCCTTTACTCTTCTGCATCTGCTTTCTCCTATTTTGCTCCTAACTTTTCTCTGTCTAGTGTATTTCATCCCTTTGATTGGTTCTTCTTTAAGTGCACATGTAGCTGATGTTAAAATTAGATAGTCTCACCAATGTTTGATTGGATACTTTTGAGAGAGCTATTGGTTGTAAGGTCAACCGTGCATGTAAAAAGACAAAAAAAGAAAGAAAGTAAGAATGGAAGTTCTGAGTTTTGTCCTGTAATTTGTCAATAAGGTACTGTTGATCTCTTTATTTTCTGCATTATATCAACATGAAGATAAAATGTAAACAAAATGATACAAACAACACACTACCAAAATCCAAAGGAAAAAAAAAAAAGACGGTGGCCAAGTGAGGTTATAGGTGACTCATTTATGTTGTGCTAAGCCGATGTGGGACTCATGGCAGATTAGGTACTGTTAATCTTACTGACATAGGTCTAATTCTATCCTGTAAGCTAAACGTTATTTAGTTCCTATCCTCAATTAGATTTGTTGTATTTTACTTGTTATCATTTAACTCATTATGTTTCTTTTGCTTGGTTATCAAGTTGAATGATTTTTGAGTACTCTGCCAGTTGTTGTAAAGTGACCCTTTAACCAGAATGGGGAATAACAAGGAGTTCGGGTGCTAATACACTGAACCACTATCTTCACTGAAGTTTGAGGGAACAAGAAAAAAGATTGTTTGTTAGGCGAGAAATAGGCTTTTAATATCAGTATCTTGGGAAGCACGAGAGCTGGAACCTGTGGCAATTTGAGTCCCTCTGGCTTTTCTGTAGTTACCCTTTTGTTAAACTCTTTATCTTTTTGAGTGATTGGGGGCCATCTTCCATCTTTAAAATGCCATAGTGTGGTTTTACCCCCTTCCTACTTCTCATTTTTTCTTTGCCAGGTTGAATAGGTGCATCATTGATGTCTATTCTGGTGACTGAGTTGTAGTGGAAGACCAGATGTTATGCTGCTTTCTTAAGGGCTTGAAATAGCTTGAGAATCGATACTTGCTGTTGCTGTGGTTTGGTCTGGTGGCTTGCATTAATTGATGAACATTTACTTGAGTGCAATGAATTTGGGTTAATTAATAATATTCCAACACTCTACTGATTTACTCTTGACCTAATGATGCTGAATTTATATTGTAGACATAGTATAGTAAGTTATGACTGTTTTCAGTTCATGTTTGGATGTGCTGATGGAGGCACTGATGAATTTGTTTAAAGTATAGGTGATGGAGTCCCATCAATCAAGCAAATTGGACACATCTGGAACAGCTAAGGCAGTAATTTCTTGCTTCAAGAAGTTGGGAGTGTCTTTTGACATGGATCAGGTGGGTTGTGAAATTATGTTCGTGATTTTGACTCAATTTATTGGAAAATTATTGTTAATTCTTCTTTTATTTACTATGAAAAGGGCACGTTGAGGAATATATACATATTTGTTGTGAGTCCAGTCCATATATCTGTAATTATATAAATTGAATTGTTAGTAAGCAGGCTGTAGATTAGTTCTCTGCCAAACACATGATTTTTTTTAGTTTGTTCCTTAAATCTAGATGAAGCTTTGTTTTTATGTACTTCGTGCAAGAGCTAAGAAGTCTTTAGGTTCAATTCTTATACCATTGGCGTACTTGCCTATGGGGGAAAACCTTCCTTTTATACTCAAATCTAGAAAATCTTCCAAATTATACATGAGTGGATGGCACAGTAGACAATTAACCTCAAAAATAATCTTTGTAATTGCTGGTTCTATTATTATTATTATTATTTCCACAATTAAAATATCTCACAGTTATCTGTGCTTTTGCTACAGAATACCATCAGATCCAGATGATCCGTGATCCTGAACAACAAATGGAGTTGGTGGGAGTTCCAGAAGAGTATTTGTCTGGTCATGCCTTCCATTTGTATCATCTGTCATCACCCGATGAAATGTAATTATGTTTTATTTTCTGATATATCCACCTTATTTCATATGATTTTCTAGAGATGAACATCACAAAATATTCATCTCCTTTTTACAGAGTCTCTTTCGAGTTTCAGCACATTGTTTGTGGTAGATCAATATATGCCAAGGGCACAGTTGATGCTGTCTTGTTTTTAGCAAAGAAGGTGATAATTCTTCCAACAGAACCCACTTTAATTTAAAATTAATTTTTTTCCTGGATGTACAAGTCCACACAAATCAAAACTTGCCCATAATGATATTCAAGAGTTCTTTTCCTTGTCAAAAGCAAAACAAAGGTATTACAAAATGGCAAGCTTTGAAGTGACACCTGCTCGCCCCTCCTATAAATACTTATAATCAGATTCACATAATGTCTGAATGTGATGTGATGTACAATATCTTAATTCTGAATGAGGAAATGTGTTCTTTGTATCTAATTGAAGTTAACTGTTTGGAGTTGCAAATGGTTATTGTCCCTATAGATCCCACTACCAACGTACTTGCTGATTTTGATTTGTGAATGTGTTGTCTTTTTGCAGATCTAGCAGAAGGCAGACCAGCGTATATACAATATGATTGATGTATTGCGTGAAGGTAGCATGCGTTGATACTAGTTTCATGCAAAGGTTTCTTGTGCTGCCGTTTATCTTTCAGGTCAGCTTTATTCTCTTAGTTCTGTGTTGTAGTTTCAAATCTTCTGCTTCTTCTCATTGTTATAATAATTATTATTAGTATTTGTTTGGCAGATGTTGTATCTCTAATTTAGGACTCTGGTTTTTAGAATTTCTTCATGCTCATCGTTGCTGCACACAGTAATAGAGTAGAGAAAATTGCAAGACTTGTTCTGGAGATGGATCATTAAGCTTGAGTAGCTGCAGCTTCTCTTTGGGACGTGTAGGATTTGATTATTTGTGATGCAAAGCATGTGTCTTAAAATCAAAGGATGCAAAGTGAATGGTTTTATAATTTTCCTGCGACTCTCATACTCAGCATCATCGGCAACTACTGTACTATTCGAGTTCATGACTTTGAAGCCATATGGATGTGTCCTGCTTTTCTCATTAATAAGTTTGATGTTCAAACTTGAAAGGCCCCCAATGGTTCAACATGAAAAATGCATTACTTCTTGTACTAAGAGAGATAATCATGATGTCAAAGACTAAAGCTTGAAAAGTGTTTGATTCTCCATGAATAAGATGAGAGGGAAAACAAGAATGTCATCCAAATTGTCTAAGCAAAAAAAGGGTCTGATTGATCTCATCACAAATTCGAAATTTATCGTACGTGAATTCCTTTGAAATTTAAGAGATTTGTCATTCATATTGCTAGAGTTGCTGCTTCGCAAATTGGACAATAGTCTTTACCTTGAGCCATTTTGCAATGCAGCGGTAGCAAAATCAATGGCTGCGAACCAACTTGATCAAGATATAGGCATCCTGCGACAGTGTTAGCAAAAACGAGGGTGTAATGAGTGGTGAAGTACTCAAATTAGCCTAGATTTGTCGTGAAAATTATGTTGGGATGAAAATGTTTGCCATTCTTATTCTATCTCAATGTTCTTACAAATGAAGTGACTCTTATCAGTCAATTTTTGTACCTTGAATTCCATCGTTTAGTCGTGCATTGGAGCGCTTCTCTATTTTAATACCCTTTTTCATGTTATATTAGGTTTTTATTTATTTTTCTGGATGTTTTATTGCTTAATGTAACTTTTCGATTTTCTAGCGTCACTTAGGATGATTAAGGTACTTATTTGATCCATTTTATGTTTTGGTAGCTTTTTGTCATATTTCTAGTAATGAGGAAAAAAAAAGTGATTTCTCTCTATTATTGCGCATGTGAGTGTGTTGTCTTAGTGCATGTTTGTAGATCATGAATCCGTGTTTGCCTATAACTAACCGCATCACTTAGGATCCCTCGAAAAGGCGCTGCTCAAAATAGATGGCCCTTTGTAACAACAAAGAAAATAATTTGATGTTATAAATGTAAATATAAGAATTTCGACTAAGAAAAAAATTACTCGAAGAATAATAAATTTTGAGTGTTTGTGTGTTAAGAGAGAGAGATTATCTACTGCCGATATAACTAGTACCATCTTTGCCCAATCTAATCACCATATATTCCCATTTCATTATCAAGATCTCCTATGTAGTCTAAGTTTCATTCCGTGTCTATAAATTAAATGTCCCATCACAAGGTTTTAATCGCATTCAATATCCGAAATATCTCGACAGATGGTGTTCATAGAAATCAGTTGGCTTTCTTTCTAGTTAACATCATATTATTAATTATCATCAAAATTTATACCTTTTCATTGTCAAAACAGACACGTGAGTATTACTAGAAAGTTTATACCAACAATTACTACTAATTATTATTGGCGCTAATATTACTTCATTATTATTGGTGCATGCTATTGTCATGGATCGTAATTCTTCCATACTTGTGTACCCTTATGAGTGGAGTTTGGGATTATCAGGATGAAGAGTGAGTAACATAGATTGAATGAATACAACTAGTCTTGAGAGTGGTGTTCGGACAGTTGATGCTAGGAGTTTTAGGATAGAATGATTATATCTCTATGGAGCTTTAAAAGCGGGATTGGCTTTCCATGCACAAATTGATCGAGAGTTGATTATGTTTTCCTCCTGATAAGGCCATGGCAGGTCAAAGCTAGCTGTTATGTCTAAAGTGTTTTGCTGTCTCGTTTGATAGATTAGATGCCTAAGTTTAGTTGGGTGTGGTATAATCTGATACGAGGATGCTATTTACCGCATTGTTCTTGGGAACAATTAGCGAAGGAAGGCTGGCTTGATGTCATCGACCTACCAAGCATTGCATGGGTTGTTCCGTGACTAAGAAAGTGCTGAGCCGTGACACTATCATGTTGCTTTTTATATAGTTCCTTAAAGTTAGACACAGAGATTAGATATTCAATAAAGTTAAATATATTAAAATTAGTGGAAACTCAATTAAATCTCCTCATAAACCATTACACAAACTACTTTAAAGACGAAATATGCCTCATTCACAATTGTATAGCTTTCCTTTTGCAAAGTGGACAAAAGTTCTTTCTCATGAGCCATTTCTCAATACAACAATAGTGAAAGTGATGTCCACAATCTAGTTTCCCAAGCTTGTCTTCAATAATGTAATCATCCTGCAATTAGTCCAAAAAGAGAGAGTAATTTAGTCACATATATTGATACTCGTAGTTTAAATTTAGCTAAGACGATTACTTATGGACAACAAAATCATTCCTCAATTCTATCTTAAAATGTTCATGAGTAAATGAAGTGGCTCTTACCATACAAATACAACAGGATTCAGCTTCAACATTAAATCCTTCCGAAGTAGAGGGTTGGAGTTGATATTGCTGCGACCTTAGATGTGTAGAGATGGCTTCCTCACTCAACCCTATGGAAACATCTCCACCCTGCTCGTTGAGGTGGATCAATTCTTAATCAGAAAATATATGAGGAAAAACTAAGTATTTCACAACAAACCTCAAGATCAAGGGTGACAAATATTATTATTGAAAACATCTATGTCCACTACAAAACTCATTACACCATTGCATGAGATGTTTGAAATCATATACAAGCAGTAATTTCTGTTTAGTTAAACTTTTTATAGTTCATAAGGTTGAAGAGAATCACCTCAAAATTCAACACAATTTGGATGGAAATTTAACAAACATGCAAGCAAATACGAATCTCTAGGGAGACGCAATAAGAGATAATGACAATTACGACATTACTAGATTGTGGCTAATAATTGCCCAAAAAAAATTCCCTTAAAGGTCCATAAAACATTACCTTTTTCTAATATATGAAATTCTTGAAAATGTATATTGAATTATTATCTTGATATGGCTTATAAATTAAAGTTCATATCCAAAATAGAAATAAGAATCACAAGTTTAATGCAATGTGATTGTCTTTTGGCATCAAGAGCATAAGATATATGGAAATGCATCACATAATTGATAGTAAAAATCTGCCCCTGTTTAAAGCTCTCAATTTCAAATACTCTTTTTAGGGAAATATATCAACAATATTTCCAACAAGCAAAAATTTGTATTCAAGTCTAGTACTATATATATGACCTTTCCACTCAGAGGATGAAACAAATACACTGATAAAATAATATTACATTTTTCAAAACATACCTCATGCATTCTCATTCGGATAGTGGTCCATGGTGATGGAGAAGATATCTCGGGATGACCTCTAGCTCGCCTCATCCCTCTACTTGCCCATCTTAGTGTTCCAGTTGTCAAAGAAGTAAATTGATCCGTTGTTTAACTACTTTGTGGCCATGTAGTCTTGTTGAGTTCTCTATTGTATTATGGCCTACAGAAGGGATTGCACTTCTTGGAAAAATGTCTTGTTCAATAATTTCATTGTGAGTTTGATCGATTGGGTTGTTATTTTGACGTTCCATTGCAAATACCTGTAAATGTAAATTCTTTTGTTAGAGTATAAAAAACAAAATATTTGCATATGTGTGTGCGTGTGAGAGAGTATACATTGTTCATCATGTAGGAATATCCCAATATGTTTCTTGATGAAATATTAACAAATCACGTACTAAGTCATGAGAAAAATGATAAGATTATCTCAGGAAAAAATATTAATTTTTTTCTAGTGAATGAATGAATTTCAAATTATTTCTCTATGCTTATATTGATGATGTTATCGATGTCAAAGCATACATTCACCGTCAAATGGTGAATCAATCCACTAAGTGTGCAGAATTCCTTCTTTTGGTGATTTTACATTTGAAAACGAAGGCTAAACCATGTATGGTCGACCATGGAATGACCATTTTGCATATGAATTAAAACTATTTAGGAAACTTAAATCAATATACCAGAGGGGGTGTATGTATTCTATCCCAAATAGTAGTATATACATTGAAAAAGTCTGTTTCTATCAAGGGATGAATTCCTACTTGAAGTAGGGGGGCTAAGTTGGAATGTAATTGCTCTCGTGGTAGATATAAATTTTCAAAGTCTTCACATTCTTTTAAATGATTTATCATTGGAGAATCAGTAATACAAGTAATTGACTCATGTATAGCGAGATTGAAATTGAAAATTTTGGAAAGGGGATCTAAATTTTTTTAAATCAACCTGATTATATTTATAATAGCACGCAAAAAAAAAAAAAATTTTAGTTGACCTTAAATCATAATAAAACAATAAGTTTCTAAATGGTCACTAAGGACAATTTTGATAAGACACATAGGCAATAAAAGCATTGAGGTTTTGATGAAATGAAGGAAAAGTTCATCATAAGTCCTTAAACTTGTTATGAAAGTGTAATTAAGTCATGAAAGTTATAAAAAGTGTAATCAAATTCTAAAATTGTTAAGTTGGTTCAATCGAGTCTTTCCATTAACATCATTCAATTGAACTAACGAAAAATGTTAACATGTTTTATTTTATTACTTTCATAAGACACGTGGTGATGACGTGGCACCTACCAAGCCCAACATCAAATAAAAAAAAAAATTAAAAATTATGAATACAAACAAAATTAGATTAAAAAAAAAGCTAAAAAAAAAAAACACAAACTCACCATCATAAAGGCTTGTCCAAGCCCTCACTAGTGGCGGTCGCCACAGCTGTCAGGAAGGGTTGGTGGTAGTCATTCGAGCCTTCCCAAGGCCCCGCAGCCCTTGCTGGCCTCGCATAAGGCCTTAGCAGCCCCCTGACTTGGGGGCCTACTGGCCCAAATTTGTGGGAGAGCGCAACCATTGCCCCAAATTTGAGCGAGGGACACTGAGCCTTACCCAAGGTCGCCCACCTAGGCCAAATGGCTAGAATGAACCTTAATAATATTCAAATGAAATGGATAGACTTTACAAACATAGAAGTAAAGACAGCACATGACCATTTATTTAAAATTTGTCAAATTGATTTAATTGAGTCCTTTCATTAACTCGTCTAATGTAGTTAATGAATAGTGATGACATGGCTTATTTTATTATTTTCTTAAGACACATGGCGCCCACCAAGCACCATGTCAAGAAAAACACTAAAACATTTATAATACAAACATAATTAAATTAAAAAAAAGTGATTTTTTTTTTAAAAAGAAGAAGAAAAACACAAATTTACATATGGCTTGGTCAAGCCCTCATGGGTGGCCGCTGCTTTAGCCTCTTGGAAGGGTTGGCGGAGGTTACTTGGGCCTTCCCGAACCTCGGTGACTCTCATCGGCCTTGGGCTAAGCCTTGGTGGCCCCCAATGAGGGCTTGCTAGCCCGAATTTGGGGGAGGGCATGACCTTCACCCTAGATCTGAGCGAGGGTCACTGGGTCTTGCCAAAGGTTGACCACCTCAGGTGATATGGCTAGAATGAACCTTAATAATAATAAAGGGAAATGGCTAGAGTGAACTTTACAAGCTAAACTAAAAAACTAAAAAACACAAACTTACACACGGCTTGGCCAAGCCATCATTGACAGCCACTGCCACAGCTATTAGGAAGGGCTGACAAAGGTTCCCTAGGCCTTCTTAAACCACGGTGACCCTCATTTGCCCCAAGCGAGGGCCTACTAGCCCAAATCAAAGGGAGGGCACAGCCATTGCCCAAATTTGAGCGAGAGTCATTGGACCTCGCCCAAGGTCAACTAGCCTAGATGAAATGGCTAGAATGAACCTTAATAATAATCAAACGAAATAGCTAGAATGAACTTTATAAACATAGAAGCAAAGACTACCCATGACCATTTATTTAGGCTTTTAAACAAATTTAGTACCATATAGAATGGAAAAAAAATGAAAATATACGTACTTGATCTAAGAAGCACTGGCTAGAAGTAAGCCTTGATTGAAATTAGCCTGCAGAAAATGGCCATTCATCAATAAAAATGATAAATACATGTAATAACTTATGTAAATAGATAAATGTGAGAAAATAATCATAAATTTGCTAAAGACATGACAGAAGATATATCTTATATCATCTAAGATACATCTACATCATTATACGGAATGAGAATAAAAACCAACTAAGGTCACTAATTGATCATTGAGGTGATTACATGAATTGAATTATAGAATTTGAACCTACATTCATTGTCTCAACAATCAAATGTAAGAAATGGGTTTATAACATCCAAATAATACAGTTCCTAGTAAAATATCCCATTCCATCCGGGATAAAATGATCTATTAGATCATGTCATTAGGCTTTAGAATGCAATTATTTACCCTAAAAATCGATACATCTCATAAAATCTCTCCATCATTTGTAAGCAACATTTGCAATATGTGACAAAAAAGACTTTGGCATGGAAAAAGAAAAAGCACATAAGTTGTTCAAACATCGATACCATAATGGAAAATTTAGATTAAAAAAATTAAAAAAATACTTGAAGAAATATGCTTCATCTATCAAACATGTCTGAGATCTTAACAATGGATGTAGTATACATACTCTTCAAATTCTTCTTCAGATTTGAAATGAAAAGGAAAAAAAAATCATAGTGCACGAGTTGAAAACTACCTATAACATAGCATATGCTAGGGAGAAAAAAAGGATATGAAAGGGGAAAAAAAGAGCAAGAGAGCACATGAAAAATAACCTGGAAGATCTAGACTGATGTGAGAGTTCAAGAGAATTTTGCTGTAATTTGCATAGACTAAGACAGAGATGAGATGATATCAAGATGAAGACAAACTTTAAGAAGACAAGTTGGTCCGAAACTTGTCCCTATTTATATTGTCCTTCCTCGTGCCTAATTGAGTAAATCCCAACTTACCATATGGGAGAGCTTTCTCAATATGACATATTTCTCTAATTGCTGAGAAATCCTAATCCTAATTGCCATTTTACATTTTTACTTTTATTTCATTCTTGAACTTGTCTCATTTTATTGAATTAATTCTTTTCTTGGTCTACTATTCTCCCTCTCCCACAGTATTTAGAAACGGTTCGATCTTACTTAATCTTAAATTTTTTCATAAATTCTCAAAGTAATCCACCGAAAGAGCACAGCACCTTTTGTATCATTCCTTGTAAACGGAAAGAATTTTCTTATCTGCTATAGATGGTGTTAAGGTCCGGAATCTAGTATGAGATTTGTAAATTAAATATGTACTTTTTATCATATTGGTAAGTGACATATCTAAGTTCGTCAATTTGACTTCTTAAAATGGTCAATTGATGAATTTTCTAACTTAGTTACTAATTGACTGTACATACCGTTAGAATTCCTTAATTTTTATCTACTTATCTATATATTTTTCTCATTGGCAACCGTTAACGGTTATTTTATGTTTTCTCAATTTAAATTTGTTCGTTATTGTTAAGTATACAAAGCTGATATTGTTACATAAATGACATAAGATGTCATTTTTTTTAGTAATTATTCCAAATTTCAACTTAGAAGCAAAAAAATTGTAATTCAATTATGATGAGATATAGCTTACTAATTAAAAATGCAAATCTATTTCACTTAGCCAAATAATAAGAGAAACTCCTTCAAAAATAAAATGATTGTCAATGGTTCATATGAGGATAATTATTTGTCCTCATGAATCTTGGTGGAAGGAAATCCCACAATGATAACATTGTTGAAGAAAAGAAAAGTATATGGATGCAAGAAATCATAAGCATTGACCTTTTCGTAGGAAATACAAAGGATATTTTACCATATAATCTCTTTTGCCCATTTTAGTTATGTCTACTTTGGGAACAACTTGCTCACACATGCACCGACACACATATCCAGCAATAAACCTCATAACATGTCTTTGTGCGTTCATTTTTCTTCATCAAGTCTAATTGGGTAGGTTCAAACTTGCTGTATTCTTTTCATTTCCCTAATTAGCTATAAACTTATATGGTTATACATTAATTATTTGACTAATTTAGTGGTAGCCAAATCTAATCATTATCTATTTTTAGGGCACTTGACATTATCTATTTTTAGGTTACTTGAATTCCGTTTTTCAATTTTCCTTTTTCTGCCATTTATTTAATTGTATTTGCATTTGAATTCTTTCCTTAATGCATTTTCCCCTTCTGTTGTCTTTAAAATGCATTCCTTTTTTTCCCCCACATTCCAAAGAGTAAAACAACAACGTAGTAATTAGGTAGACAACCTTTTGTGTGTATATATATTATAGCAAAATCCTTTTGATTAGTGATTGACTTTGGAAGCTATTAACACGTTCCTCATCTTTACTTCTCTTTGTATGTGCATTTGTTTCTCTATTATGTGAACCATAATTTAGAGATGTTGGCATCTATAATAATTCATTTGCTTTTTTATGTGAAAATTGAAGAAAAATGATTTGAAGAGAAACACAATGCATAATAGACTTTGTCCTGTCTTCTTTATTTACAAAAAAAAGAAAAGAAAGTATAGACTAGTTTTGAAGGAAAAAAAAGGGGGAAAATGAAAGTCTCCTTATTTTTAGCCTTAAAACTATTTAACCCCTTTGGATGGCAAAGCTCGAAAAAGGGTTGAGATGAAAGGAACCTCAAAGATTGTCCAATTTCAAAGCGTATAGATTGAGGGAATCCTTGAAAGAAGTCCAGGCTAGAAAGACTTTCGTTCCTACCTGAAGTCATTCTAAAGAACACTGAAATTGCTCTCTCTGCACAACGCCATTTTCAAACACTGAAAAGCCTTTTAACATGGACAAAACCACCCAACATCATCAAATTCTAGTGAATGATGTCCCACCACCTCCAGCTAGCATCTTCAGCGCCTCACCCTTAACCCCATTTCCCCTCTCTATGTTCAGATCGACTCACTTTGTTGCTCTCTATGTCCTGGTTAACTTGCTCTTGTATTCCTCTCAAATCATTGCATGGACTACTTTAGAGTTGAAATCTGCTTGCCTCATTCATAAGTTTAGAGCTTTCCTTTTGCAAAAAGGACAAGAATTCCCTAGCATGAGCCATTTCTTGATGCAGCTATAGTGAAAGTGACGACCACAATCATACTTTCCAAGCTTTATTTTCATCAACGTAGTCATCCTGCAATTACTTTTGGAAATAAAAAGAAAAATTTAGTAATGCATATGTACTTGTGATCTAAAGTTAGGACTTTGAGTACTTATGGACAAATAAACGAACTTAGGAGCGTCCATTAGCATTACAAATAAATTATGAAGTGATTCTTTTTTTGGGGGGTAAAATGTAAGTATTAGTTATCTGATGAAGTGTGGAAGCTTAGGAGCATCCCCTAGCATTATAAATAGAACTAATAATATAAAAAGATGTAGATAGGAAGCTTCCACATAGTAACCAATACAATAATAGCTAGGAAGGTCTAATTTCTTTTAGAGTGAAGCTCTATCTCTAACAATTTTATGCATCTTAACCAACATAATGTGGATATCATTTGACTTGTTTTGAAAAAGTCCATGATTGCACTCCATCCAAATGCAATATATAATTGTTGAGATTGATACCTTGAGGAGCCTTTGTCAAGTCTTTGCCCCTCGTAGAATTGATCATCTATTAAAGTTCATCATTTCACCCTCTTACAAGATGCTAAATCCCATGTTGTGCCAAGATATTATGCCATATATTTCCAGTCCAGTTGTAGTGGAAAAATAAATGTGTTTTGTCTTCTAATGGGTTATGTAGAAAATACACTAGATATCAACTAAAGGCATCCAATGTAATACAATCTCTGCTATTGGAAGCTTATCTCTTCAAAAAAAGCCAGCTGATAAAATACGCTTGCTGATATTATTGGTCCAAATTAGGGCATGTCACTCCACAATCGATCTCACTTGCCATATGTTGGTATCGGAATTTTGACGATCCGTTTATTCATTTATTAATTGTATACAAAATTAGGGATTAATTGAAAAAAAATATTTTTCATTAAATTGCATCACATATAGACATTAGGAATATTTGCATTGCTAGTATTAATTATTAAAGATTTCTAAAAAAAATTATTATATTTTTTTAAAAATGGAATAGGGCTGGGCTTGCTCGACCCCCTTTTCTTTTTTTCCTTTTTCTCTTCTTTCTTTTCACGCAAGGCCGGACCACTTCTCTCCCTGGCCCAGCCCCACTTCTCTTCTTCCTCCTTTGCTCCTCTCCTTTGGATGCTTGCGAACAACAGCCGAAGGACGAAGGAAGGTACGACGAGGAATGTTGCGCGCGACGTAGCCGCTACAACCTGGCAAGCGACAGCTGGCATTATCCTTGGAGAGAGGGCTGAGGTGAGTTTAAAAGAGAGACGAGGGGGAGATTTTGGGGTCTGCTTTGGCGGGTAAGGAAACAAGAGAAAGGAAGAGAGCTCGAGAGAGAATTGTTAGGATACACATGTGAGTTGTGTTAGAGAAATAGTCTTAAATCGGAGAATTGATGTAGTGTGGAGCAGTTAATATATCCTAGTTGGCCCATAATTCACTAGTTTAAGTTTTTGAGTTAAAAGTGGGTCTAACTGGATATATTGACTGGCTCGGACTCGGGCTTCCCCCTTGGCAATCTCCCCAGATGAAGGTATCAGACTTCTGCCGCGCTCTCTCAACAAGAAAGAGCGTCGAGCGAGGTCTTTGAGTTGCGGTTGACGACCCGCTGCCATTCCTCCAGCTCACGCGAACTCCAGCCCACGCTGTTGTTGCTGCTGACAACCCGCCGCCATTCCTCCAGCTCACGCGAACTCCGGCCCACACTGTTGTTGCGGCTGACGACCTGCTGCCGTTCCTCCGGCTCACGTGAACTCCGGCTCCCGCTGTCCTGTGTCTCCTCTCTGCTTGTTTATATGTTGGTCGTCATGAGCCCCTGCGCGATCTAGTCCGTTTTCTTCCCTTTTAGCCAGTTTGTTTTAAACGTTTGATGATGCCTGAACTAAATCCGTTCGGTTTAATCTCAGCTTTTGAGTCGTCGAAAGGGGCAAATGAACATGTGTGGTGCGAGGTAATCTCTCTTGTGATTAACGAGTGCATTTTCAGTCATGTTTCTTTTGCAATGTTGGAGTTTCATTTGTCATGGGAACTACTGGAGGGGACAGGGATCGGCTTTACAAAAGAGTCGAGGATTCGAATTTATATGCAGTAATTTCCCCCACAAATGGGGAAACAGGTGACAGAGCCCAGGATCCTTGTTCAGTTTTAGCCATCTCTGTACTTTCTTATTGTGTCCTAATTATTCTCTAGTTTTTGGTAGGTTGCGGTATTTCTTGATGGAAATTATGGCAGGGCAATTTCCAGGAGCCCTCTCTGGGTTCAGGTGACAGAGCCCAGGAAATTATGGCAGGTGTTCAGTCCTTTCTCTTCTGCACTGCTTTCTCCTATTCTGCTCATCACTTTGCTCTCTGTCTTGTATAGTTCTTCCCTTTGACTGGGTCTTGATTATGATTTTATGGATTTTTAAGTGCACATGTAGCTGATGTTAAAATTAGGAATTCTCACCAAAGATTGATTTGATACTTTTGTTAAATTACGACTTGAGTTTGAATTTTTCATGAACTCAATCCATAGAAGGATTTTGACTTGTTCAAAATATTTCCTATCCTATTCAAGATTGGTTTTCTTGTTATTCCAAGTCCGACTAGGATTACTTTTGCACAAAAGGATAAAGACAAGGGTTTCTTATCTTATCTATAGGAGAAACCTAGTAGTGCTAGGTTTACACACACAGATATATATATATAGAAGAAGAAGAAGAAGAGAGTGCCGCACAAGAATAGAAGCCAAGCCAAGCCAAGAAGCTACAGTTGCTGTACGAAGCATACAAGAAAGAATTGTTTTTCGTATGTTCGTGAGCAAATTGCAGGAGAGCTTGAACATACGGTGATTTTGTGCTGTGAGTTTACATTGTTTATTTGTAAACACTTTGGGTTTGGGTTAAATCTAGGTGTGGGAAACACTTGAGCGTGTGAGTGATTGTAACTCTAATTCTCCGATTATAGTGGATTATTTGCTACTGGCTCTTCCTGTGGATGTAGGTACCGATACTCGGATCGAACACGTAAATTTCTGGTGCCCTTATTTTTCTTTAGTATTTTCGTGTTGACGTAAATTGTAAGATCCTGTCGTTTCCGCGTATTATATTTTCAACAACTTTTGAGAGAGCTATTAGTTGAAAGATCAACTGTGCATGAAAAAAGAAAAAAAACAAGGAAGTAAGAATGAGGAAATTGAGGAAATTGTGTGAGTTTTGTCCTATAATTTGTAAATTAGGTACTGTTGATCTCTTTATTTTCTGCATCATATCAACACAAAGATAAAATGTAAACACAAAGATACAAAAAACACACTACCTAAATCGCCAAGCAGAAAAAAGATGGTGGGCAAGTGAGGTTATAGGTGACTCGTTTTTGTTGTGCTAAGCCGATGTTGGGACTCACGGCAGATTATGTCCTGTTAATCTACTGATATTGGTCTGATTCTATCCTGTAAGCTTATCTTTATTTAGTTCTTATCCTCAGTTAGATTTGTTGTATTTTACCTGTTATTATTTAACTCATCATGTTCCATTTGCTTGGTTATCAAGTTGAATGATGGTTGAGCACTCTGCCAGTTGTTGCGAAGCAACCCTTTAACCAGAATGGGGAATGAGATAGGAGTGCGGGTACTCATGCACTGAACCACTATTTTCACTAAAGTTTGACGAAACAAACAGGGAGAAAAAAGATTTTTTGTTAGGTGAGAAATAGACTTTTTATATCAGTATATTGGGAAGCACGAGAGCTGGAACCTGTGGCAATTTGAGTCCCTCTGGCTTTTCTGCAGTTACCCTTTTGTTAAACTCTTATTGTTTTGAGTGATTGGGGGTCATCTTCCATCCTTAAAATGCCATAGTATCGTTGTACCCCCTCCCTACTTCTCCTCACTTTTTCTTTTCCAGTTTGATTAGGTGCATCATTGATGTCTATTCTGGCGCACTAGGTTGTAGTGGAAGACCGGGTTTTATGCTGCTTTCTTAAGAATAACTTGAGAATCGGTATTCATTGTTGCTGTGGTTAGGCTGGTGGTTTGCATTAATTGATGAACATTTACTCATGTGCAATGAATTTGGGTTAATTTATAATATTGCAACACTCGATGTTTTACTTTTGACCTAATGATGCGGAATTTATATTCTAGACATAGTATAGTAAGTTCTTTCCGTTATCAGTTCACATTTGGACGTGCAGATGAAGGCACTGGTGAATTTGTTTAAAGTATAGGTGATGGAATTCAATCAATCAAGCAACTTGGACCCATCTGGAACAGCCAAGGCAGTAATTTCTTGCTTCAAGAAGTTGGGAGTGTCTTTTGACATGGATCGGGTGGGTTGTGAAATTATGTCTGTGACTTTGACTCAATTTATTGGGAAATTCTTGTTAATTCTTCTTTTATTTATCCTGAAAAAGGCACGTTGAGGAACATATACATATTTGTTGCCAGTCCAGATCATTTATCTGTGTTCATATAAATTGAATTGTTAGTAACTAGGCTGTACATTAATTCTTGGCCAAACACATGATTTTTTTCCCTGGTTTGCTCCCTAAATCTTGATGAAGCTTTGTTTTTTTGTACTTCTGACAAGAGCTAAGAGGTCTTTGGGTTCAATTTTTATACCATTAGCCTACTTGCCTGTGGGCGAAAACCTTCGTTTTATACTCACATCTCTAAATTATGCATGAGTGAATGGCACAGTAGATAATAAACCCTAAAAATAATCTTTGTAATTGCTGGTTCTATTATTAAGATTATTATCAATATTTCCATAATAAAAAATTATCTCACACTTGTCTGTGGTTTTGCTTTGGAATACCATCAGATCCAGATGATCCATGATCCTGAACAACAAATGGAGATGGTGGGAGTTCTGGAAGAGTATTTGTCTGGTCATGCTTTCCATTTGTATCATCTATCATCGCCTGATGAAACATAATTTGTTTTATTTTTTTGATATCTATACCTTATTTCATATGATTTTCTAGAGATGAGCATCACAAAATATTCATCTCTTTCAAGTTTCAGCACAATCTTTGTGGTGGATCAATATACGCCAAGGGCACAGTTGATGCTGTCTTATTTTTAGCAAAGATGGTGATAATTCTTCTAACAGAACCAACTTTAGTTTGGCATTGATTTTTTCCCTGGATGTGCAAGTGCACACTAATCAAAACTTGCCCATAATGAAATTCAAGAGTTCTTTTCCTTTACTTGCCAAAAGCGAAACAAAGGCATTAATGGCAAGCTATAAAGTGACACCAGCTTGACCCTCATATAAATACTTGAATAATCAGATTCACATAATGCCTGAATCATTGTACGATATGTTAGTTCTGAATGAGGAAATGCGTTCTTTGTATCTAATCAAAGTTAATTGTTTGGAGTTGCAGATAATTATTGTACCTATAGATCCCATTGCCAATGTACTCGTTGATTGTGATTTGTAAATGTGTTGTCTTTTTGCAGATCTAGCAGAAGGCAAACCAGTGTATATACAATATGATTGATGTATTGCGTGAGGGTAGCATGCGTTGATACTAGTTTCATGCTGAGGTTTCTCGTGCGGTGTTTGTCCGTTAGGTCAGTTGTATTGTCTTAGTTCTGTGTTGTAGTCTCAAATCTTCTTCTTATCATTGTTATAATAATTATTAGTAGTTTTTGTTTGGCTCCATTTCAGGACTCTTGGTTTTTGGAATTTCTTCATACTTATCGTTGCTTCACATGGTAATAAGAGTAGAGAAAATTGCAAGACTTGTTCTGGAGAAGGATGATTAAGGGCACAAGTACAGCCCGAGTGCCAAAATTTGGCACGAAGGGACACTTAAGTGCCAAAAATTACAAAAAATACACTTAAGTGTCATTTTTCAAAACAAATGGATTACTTCACTATCAAGTCGTCGAACCCTACTGGAAATTCTACGTGGTAATTTTTTATTAATTTTCTTGCCAACGTAGCTCGCCGGAAATTGAATCCGAAAAATCAGCCAAAACGACGTCGTTTTGGGCTGACGTGGATTTTTAAAATTATTAATTAAATATTATCAAATATATTATTATTATAAAATTGATTAATTAAAAAAAAAAAAGGACCGCCGTTGCCATCACCGTCCCGCCGTTGCCGAGAAGGGCTGGCGAAGGTGGGCGAGGGTCGTCTAGGGTTGTTGGGCCCCGACCAGGAGGGTCGGCGACCTCGGTCGGCCTTACCCTCGCCTAGATTTGGGGCGAGGGTCGTAACCCTCCCCCAAATCCGGCGAGGTTGCCGACCCTCACCCCAGATCTAGGCGAGGGCCTGCAGGCCCTCATTGCAGGCTGACCGGGGTCATTGGCCATTGGTCGGGGCCCGGCAACCCCGGTTGACCCTTGCCCACTGTCGCCGACCCTTCCCGGCGATGGTGGGGTGGTGGCGATGGTAGTGGTGACGAGGGCTGCACAGCCCTTACCGGATCCCTTCCTCTCCTTCTTCTTCTTTTTTTTTAATAAAATTGATTTTTTTTTAAAAAAATTAGTCGACTTGGCAATTTTTTTTGTTAAAATTACCACGTGGATTTTTTATTTTGAAAAAAAAATGCTCTGTCAGCAAATAAAGTCATCAAAAAATGGACACGTGACATTTTGGCCGAAATTTTTCACCGTTGGCACTTAACTGATCCATTTTGCTCCGATTTTGGTACTTAAGTGTACCTTTTGTAACTTTTGGCACTTAAGTATCCTCATGCCAAGTTTTGGCACTCTAGGGGTCCGTACCTCGATGATTAAGCTTGAGCAGCTGCAGCTTCTCTTTGGGATGTGTAGGATTTTGATTATTTGCAATGCAAAGCAGGCATCTTAAAATCATAGGATGCAAAGTAGAATAGTTTTGTATTTTTCCCACGAATCTCTCATACCCAGCATTGTCGGCAACTACTGTACTGTTCAAGTTCGCAACTTGGAAGTTATATGGAAGTGTCATACTTTTCTCATTTCTGCTTGAAAACTGATGTCCGGTGATGAACTATGAGGTATGGAGGAAGCTTAATGAAATTTGATGTTCAAACGAAAGGTCACAAGGGGTCAAAATGGAAGTTCTCCATGGAAAATGCAATACTACTTGTACTAAGAGAGATGGTCATGTGGGGATGTCAGAGACTATAAACTTGAAAAGCGTTTGATTCACAATGAATAAGATGAGAGGGAAAACAAGAACGTCTTCAATTCCAAATTTGATTGTCTAAGCAAAAAAAAATGTCGATCAATCTCGTTACAAATTTGAAATTGACCATGTGTAAACTCCTTTGAAGTTTGAGATATGATTTGCTAGAAGCCATTTTGCAATGCAGCCATGGCAAAAGCGATGGCCAGAATCCAACTTTATGAGTCAATCTTGATCAAAATAGGCATCGTGCAATGGTTTTAGTCAAAGAGAGAGTATAATGAGGGCTAGGTATATTCAAATTAGCCTAGATTTGTCTTAAAAATTATGTAGGAACGAAAATTTTCACCATTCTTCTTTTATCTTAATGTTCCTACATAATGAAGCGTGCCTCAGAGTACTTTTCCATTTTTGTGCCCTTTTTCACGTTATATTAGGCTCTTATTTTTCTATTTTTTTAATGCTTTACTACTTAATGTAACTTTTGGATTTTCCAATACCGCTTAGGATTTATTTATTTTGATCGAAAGTGTCACTTAGGATTAACAAGGTACTTATTTGATCAACTCTATATATGTCGTAGCTTTTTGTCATATTTCACGTAATGAAGCAAAAGTGATTACTATTTATTTTTCCGCATATGAGAATGTTGTGTTGGTGCTTGTTTGCATATTGATGAATATGTGTTTATCTATTGCTTTCTGCGTCACTTATGATCCCCAAAAAACAGTTGTTTTAAATAGATGGCCCTTTGTAACGACAAAAAAAAAAAATCGATGTAACAAATGTAAATACAAGAAATTCGACAAAGAAAAAAATTATTGCAAAAATAAGAAGTTTTGTGTTAGAGAGAGAGATTATCTCTTTGCCCAATCTAATCACCATGTATCCCCATTTCAATATCAAGATCTCCTATATAGTCTAATTTTCATTTCATGTCTATAAATAAAATCTCCCACCACAGGTAAAAGGCTTTAGTTGCGTTCAATATCCGAAATATCTTGATGGATGGTGTTTGTAACTTGGAAATCGGTTGGCTCTTATTCTAGTTGACATCATATTGTCGTCAATTATCATCAAAATAGACATGGGAGTACTATTACTCAGGTTTTATGGTTTTCTCTAATACCAATTTATTTGTTATTTTAGTTACTTATTATTGGTGCTAATATTACGTCATTACTATTGGTGCATGCCATCATGTTGCCTTCTTTTTAGTTCCTTAAACTTAGACACAAAGAAATTAGATAACAATGATTAATATATGAAAATGAGTTGGAACTCAATCAATCTCCTCAGAAACCATTACAAGGACTACTTCAAAGATGAAATATGCCTCATTCATAATTTTATAGCTTTTTTTTTTTACAAAGTGGACAAAAATTCCTCCTCATAAGCCATTTCTCAATACAGCCATAGTGAAAGTGCTGTGTCTAGCTTCCCAAGCTTATCTTCAACAATATATTCATCCTGCAATTAGTCCAGCAAAATAAAAGGTACGATTTAGTAACATTTATGCATACTCATAGTTTAAATTTAGCTAAGACAATTACTTATGGACAACAAAATCGTTCCTTGATTCAATCTCAAAATGTTCTTGAGTAAATGAAGTGGTTCTTACTAGACAGATACAACAAAATTCGACATCGACATTAGATTCTTCCGAAGTAGAGGGTTGGGGTTGATATTGTTGCGACCTTAGATGTGTAGAGATGGCCGCCTCACTCAATCCTACGGAAACACCTCCACCCTGTTCGTTGAGGTGGACAAATTCTTAATCAGAAAGCATATGAGGAAAAACTAAGTATTTCACAATCACCTTTCCTTAAGTAAATCATTTCTCTAGTATAGAAAATATAGCTTGCTCAAGGGCTAAGTAAAGTCGCAACTAGATGTCCATTGATCTCGACCAATGTCTATGTCAATGCACATTGGGCTTGAGCATAAATATATCCGTGAAAATGAATTACAACAATTTCACTGATTCGGATGTTCCAACATAAGCATGAATAGAAAAACCTCGAAAATCATGTTCACAACAAAACTCAAGATCAAGTTGACAAATGTTATTACTTGAAAATATTTGTGTCCACAAAAAAAAACTCATGATGCCACTACATGAAATGCTTGAAGTCATACACAAGTATCAATTTCTATTTAGTTAAACTTTTTATAATTCATCGTACTATGAAAGAGATTATGCATATACTAAGTAAAAATTCAATATCATTTAGGTGGAAATGTAAAATACATGCAAGCAAATACGAATCTCCAAGGAGGCACAACAAGAGGTAATGACAATTATAACATTACTAAATTGTGGCTAATAATTGCCCCCCCAAAAAAAACTCCCATTAAGGTCCATAAGACATTACCTTTTTCTACCAAACACCGAGTTTCATATATTTTATGAAATTCTTGAAAAAGGTATATTAAATTACATATTATCATGATATGGCTTGTAAATTAAAGTTGAAATCCAATGTAGAAATGAGAATCACAAGTTTAATACGATACGATTGTCTTTTGACATCAAGAGCATGAGGTATATGGAAATGCATCATATAATTGGTAGTAAAAATAGGTTGCAATTTAAAACTCTTGATCTCAAATACTCTTTTTAGGGAAATATATCGATGAATTTCCAACGAGATTGTCATCATTAATAAAGGAACAAAATTGAGAATTACGCAAAAAATTGTTGAGTTTCCAAGTCTAGTACTATAAATATGACCTCGTCGTTCCTAGGATGAAACATGAATACCTAAAGATATAATAATGTTACATTTTCCGAAACATACCTCATGGATTCTCATTTGGATGGTAGCCCATGGTGATGGAGAAGATATCTCGGGATGAGGTCTAGCTCGCCTCACCCCTCTACTCGCCCATCTGAGCATTCCAGGTGTCGCATAAGTCAACCAATTTGTTGGATTTAATGTTTCATGGCCGTGTAGCCCCGCTAAGTTCTCTGCTGCAATGTGGCCATCGGAAAGCCCATCACTTCCTTGGAAAGCATTTTGTTCAATTGGCTCATTTATCGTTTGATCAATTTCATTGTTGTCCTGATTTTCCATTTTAGAGATCTGTAAATGTAAATTATTTTATCAGATTATTAATAATAAAAATACTTGTGTATATATATGTGTGTGTGTGTTTGGGTATAAGTTGTTCAATATGTTGAAATAGCTCTAAAGATATGAAACCAATATGTTACTTGACAAAGTATTAACAAATCATGTGCTAAATCATAAGAAAAATGATAAGATTACCTCAGGAAAAAATATTAAAATTTTTTTGGTGAATGAACGGATTTCAAATTCTTTCTCTATGATTATATTAATGATATGGATTCCAAAGCATACATTTTATTGTCAAGTGGTGAATCAATCCACTAAGTGCGCAAAATTCCTTCTTTTGGTGATTTTACATATAAAAAAAATGCCAAACCATGTATGATCGACTATGTAATGACCATTTGGCATTTGTAGTAAAACTAAATATGAAACTTAAACCAATACACAAGAAGGGGGTGTATGTATTCTATCCAAATTACTGGTATACACATTGAAAAGTCTGCCTTTGTCAAGGGATGGATTCCTACTCGAAGAATTGGGGGGCTAAGTCAAAATGTAATTGCTCTCATAGTGGATATAAAACAAGAAAAACTAATTGAAATGCTGTAAATTTTTCAATCAAGGGCTACACATTCTTTTAATTGATTTATCACTGGATAGTAAGACAAATGATTAACTTACGCATAGTGAGATTGGAATTGAAAATTTAGGAAACATGATCTAAAAATTTTCAAAGCAATCTAATTATCATTTTTATAATAGCACGCAAAATTTTTTATCACAGTTGACCTTAAATCATAATAAAACGATAATTTTCTAGTAGGTCACTAAGGACAATTTTGGTAAGACTAATAGGCAATAAAAGCATTGAGGTTTTGATGAAATTTAGAATAAATATTAGGACTAAGTTTAGTATAAGTCCTAAACTTATCAGGAAGTCCTAAAAGTTAAAAAAGAAGAAGAAGAGTGTAATCAAATATGAAAACTTGTCAAATCGGTTCAATCAAGTTCTTCCGTTAATTCCCTCCAATTTAGCTAATAGAAAATGCCGACGTGCCTTAATTTATTACTTTCTTAAGACACGTGGCAATGATGTGGCACCCACCAAGCGTCACGTAAGAAAAAAACATTAAAAAATTATAAATACAAACAAAATTAGATTAAAAATTAAAAAGCTAAAAATTAAAAAGAAAAGAAAAGAAAAACACAAACTCACCCATGGCTAGGCCAAGCCCTCGCCGATGGCTACCGGGAAGGGCCAGCCCTAGACAAGGCCTTGGCAAGGGCCTGGTGGCCCAAATTTGTGGAAGGTGTGACTCTTGCCCTAAATCTGAGCAAGAGTCATTAGGCCTCACCAAAGGTCACGCACCACAAGTGAAATTGCTAGAATGAACCTTAATAATAATCAAACTAAATGCCTAGAATGAACCTTAATAATAATCAAATGAAATGGCTAGAATGAACTTTACAACCATAGAAGCAAAGACAACCCATGACCATTTATTAAGGCTTTTAAACAAATTCAATACCATATGGAATGGGAAAAAGAGAGAGAGAGAATATACATACTTGATCTAAGAGGTGCTGGCTAGAAGTAAATCTTGATCAAAATTAGCCTGCAAAAAATGACCATATATGAAAAAATGATAAATACACGCAAAAACTTATTTAAATAGATAAAAGGTGAGCAAATAATCATATATTCACTAGAGAGCATAGTAGAAGATATATCTCATATTATTGACACATCTTCATCGTTATATGGATTGAGAATAAAAATGAACTAAGGTCACTGATTGATCATGTGAAATAAATTTTAGATTTTGAACCTACATATTTGATTGTCAAACATCGATACCCCAATGAAAATATAGATTAAAAAAATAAAAAAAATCACTTGAAGAAATATGCTTCATCCATCAAACACATATGAGATCTGAACAATGGATGTAGTGTACATACTCATCGAATTCTTCTTCACATTTGAAATGAAAAGGAAAAAAAAAACCATAGTGTACGAGTTGAAAAACTACCTATATCATAGCATATGCTAAGGAAAAAAAAAGGGATATGAAAGGGGAAAAAAGAGCAAGAGAGCACATGAAATATAACCTAAAAGATCTAGACCAATGTGACAATTCAAGAGAATTTTGATGTATTGCATAGACTAAGACAGAGATGAGATGATACAAAATGAAGACAAACTTGAAAAAGATAAAGTTGGCTGTGCAGAAATTGTCTCTATTTATATTATCCTTCTTCATGCTTGATTGAGTAAATTCCAACTTACCATATAGGAGAGCTTTCTCAGTATGACATCTTTCTCTAGTTGCTAAGAAATCCTAATTCTAATCATCATTTTACATTTTTACTTGTATTTCGTTCTTGAACTGGTCTCATTTTATTGAATTAATTCTTTTCTTGGTCTACTATTCTCCCTCTCCCACAATATTTAAAATGGTTTGATCTTACTTAATCTAAATATTTTCATAGGCTCTCAAAGTAAACCGTCGAAAAGCGCAAGACCTTTCAATGGCATTCCTTGTAAATAGAAACAATTTTCTTATCCGATGTAGATGGTATTAGGGTTCGAAATCTAGTAAGAGATTTGTGTGTTAAATATGTGCTTGTTATCATATTAGTAAGCAATATATCTAAGTTCGTTAATTTGACTTCTTAAAATGGTCGACTAATGGATCTTCTAACTTAGTTAATGATTGACTGTACATACCGTTAGAATTTCTTAATTTTCATCTACTTATTTATGTATTTTTCTCGTTGGCAATCGTTAATGGTTATTTTATATTTTCTCAATTTAAATTGTTCGTTGTTGTTAAGTATATGAAGGCGATATTATTACATCAGCGACTTAATATGTCATTTTTTTACTGATTATTCCAAATTTCAACTTAGAAACAAAAAAATTATAATTCAATTATGTTGAGATATAACTTACCAATTAAAATGCACCTCTACTTCATTTAGCCAAAGAATAATAAAAACTCTTTGAAATAAAATAATTGTCAATGGTTCATATGAAGATGATTATTTGTCCTCAAGAATTTTGGTGGAAAGAAATCCCACAATAATAACATTATTGAAGAAAAGGAAAATATATGGATGCAAGAAATCATACACATTGACCTTTTCGTGGGAAATACAAAAGATATTTTACCATACTCTCGTTTGCCATTTTAGATAGGTCTACTTTGAGAACAATTGGCACACACATGCACCGACACATGTATCCAACAAGAAACCTCATAACATAACTTCGTGCATTCATTTTTCTTCACCGAGGCTAATTGGGTAAGTTCAAACTTGCTGTATTCTATTCATTTTCCTGATTAGCTATAAACTTATATGATTATACATTAATTATTTGACTAATTTAGTGGTAGCCGAATCTAGTCATTATCTGTTTTTAGGGCACTTGACATTATCTTTTTTAAGGTTACTTGAATTACGTTTTTCAATTTTTGTTTTGTTGCCATTTATTTAATTCTATTTGCATTTGAATTCTTTCCTTAATGCTTTTTCCCTCTCGTTGTCTTTAAAATGCATTCCTTTTTTTTTTTCACATTCCAAGGAGTAAAACAACAATATGATAATTAGGTAGACATTCTTTTGTGTAGATTTTTTGTTTTTTTGCAAAATCCTTTTGATTAATGATTGACTTTGGAAGCTATTAAAATGTACCTCATCTCTACTTCTCTTTGTACGAGTGTTTGTTTCACCATTGTAAATAATTTAAATCATAATTTAGAGATGTCGGCATCTACTCCTTTACGTGACATTGAAGAAAAATGATGCGAAGAGAAACACAATGCACAATAAACTGTGTCCCGTCTTTATTTACTGAAAAAAAGAAAGAAACACAGGCTAGTTTGAAGGAAAAAGGGAGCCCCCCCAAAAAAAAACACTTCTCCTCTTCGTCCTTTGTTTCTCTCCTTTGGATGCTTGCGAACAACAGCCGAAGGACGATGCAAGGTATGACGAGGAATGTCACGCGCGACGCAACTAGTACACCCTGGCCAGTAACAGCACCTTTTATATCATTCCTTGTAAACGGTTTGATCTTAGTTAATCTTAATTTTTTTCATAAATTCTCAAAGTAATTCGCTGAAAGAGTGCAGAACCTTTTATATCATTCCTTGTAAACAAAAAGAATTTTCTTATCCGTTGTAGACAATATTAAGGTCTGGAATCTAGTATGGGATTTGTAAGTTAAATATGCACTTCTTATCATATTGGTAAGCGATATGTCAAAGTTCGTTAATTTGACTTCTTAAAATGGTCGACTGATGAATTTTTTAACTTAGTTATTGATTGACTGTACACACTATTAGAATTCCTTAATTTTCATCTACTTATTCATATATTTTTCTTGTTGGCAACTGTTAACGTTTATTTTATGTTTCCTCAATTTAAATTTGTTCGTTATTGTTAAGTATATGAAGTCGATATTATTACACCAGTGGCATAAGATGTCATTTTTTTAGTAATTATTCCAAATTTCAACTTAGAAGCAAAAAAATTGTAATTCAATTATGATGGTACATAGCTTACAAATTAAAAAAGCAACTCTATTTCATTTAGCCAAAGAATAAGAAAAGCTCTTTGAAATAAAATGATTGTCAATGGTTCATATGAAGATGATCATTTGTCCTCATGAATTTGGGTGTAAGGAAATCCCACAATAATAACGTTGTTGAAGAAAAGAAAAGTATATGGATGCAAGAAGTCATGCGCATTGACCTTTTTAGGGGAAATACAAAAGATGTTTTACCATATACTCTCTTTTGCCCATTTTAGTTATGTCTACTTTGGG
This sequence comes from Corymbia maculata, assembly GCA_014182735.1. Lineage (NCBI taxonomy): Eukaryota > Viridiplantae > Streptophyta > Magnoliopsida > Myrtales > Myrtaceae > Corymbia > Corymbia maculata. The sequence continues at coordinate 2,039,627 of CM024682.1, read as the reverse complement.
AACAACTTGCTCACACACATACTGACCCACATATCCAACAATAAACCTCATAACATATCTTCATGCATTCATTTTTCTTCATCAAGTCTAATTGGGTAGGTACAAACTTGCTGTATTCTATTCATTTCCCTAATTAGCTATAAACTTATATGGTTATACATTAATTATTTGACTAATTTAGTGGTAGCCGAATCTAGTCATTATCTATTTTAAGTGCACTTGATATTATCTACTTTTAGGTTACTTGAATTACGTTTTTCAATTTTCGTTTTGTTGCCATTTATTTAATTCTATCTGCATTTGAATCCTTTCATTAATGCCTTTTTTCCCTCCCGTTGTCTTTAAAATGCATTCCTTTTTTTTTTTTTCACATTCCAAAGAGTAAAACAACAATGTAATTATTAGGTAGACATCCTTTTGTATTGATTTTTTTTGGCAAAATCCTGTTGATTGTGATTGACTTTGGAAGTTATTAACATGTTCCTTATTTTTACTTCTCTTTGTACACGGATTTGTTTCTCTATTGTAAGTAATTTAAAGGGAAAATTTCAAAAAATGGCTCCAAGTGCCCTCAATTTCTCAAATAGGAGCCCAAAGTTAACTTTGTTTGAAATAAGGGCCTGAAGTGGCAATAATTATTTCAAATAAGAGCTTGACCTTGCCGGTCGGCGGCCGGTTAAATTTTCCGACTAGTCAATGGCATTTTTGTCATTTGCCACTTTTCCTTTTTTCTTTTCTTTCCATTTTTCTTATGTTCATCATCTTCATCATCGCCGGTGGCCGGTTGGCCACCGGCAATGCCCACAGAGGGCTGGGCGAGGGTGGCCCTCGCCTGATTCGGCAAGGGCTATCCTCGCAGTCCACAAGCAAGGGATGGGTGAGGCCATCCCTCGCCTTGAGGAGGTCGGCCCTTGCGGTCATCCCGCAAGGTCGGCCCTCCCCTCACAGCCGTGGGGGCGACCTCGGCCGACCACGGGCGAGGGACCGGCAAGGTCGTCTCTCGCCCGAGGGAGGCCGCCCCTCACACCAATTGCGGGTGAGGCCGTCTCTCACCTTAAGGGAGGCCGCCCCTTGCAGCCAACCACGGGCGAGGTCAATCTCTCTAGATCTGGCCAGGGTCAACCAACCTTGTTGGCCACAAGCAAGGGACGGGCAAGGCCATCGCTTGCCCTGAGGGAGGTCGACCTCCCTAGATTTGGTGAGGTTGGCCCCGCCGAGCTCGCCGATGGCCATCCGCGAGGGCCCATCCACGAGCTCGTGGATGGCCGCCGAGCTCTATGGGCTTCACCGGTGACCAGCCGACCACTAGTGATGAAGAAGAAGATGAACCAAAAAAATAAAAAATAAAAAATGATGAAAATGCCCTTAATTGCCGAGAAAAGTGAGGCCCTTTTTTGAAACAAACATAACCACTTTAGATCCTTATTTGAAACAAGGCCCACTTCAGGCCCTTATTTGAGAAAGTGATGGTACTTGGACCCTTTAATTGAAACAATATCAACTTTAGGCCCTTATTTGAGAAATTGAGGGCACTTGGGGCCTTTATTTGGAAATTTCCCTAATTTAAATAATAATTTAGAGATTTTGGCATCTATAAGAATTCGTATGCTCTTTTATGTGAACATTGAAGAAAAATGATGTGAAGAGAAAGACAATGTAGAATAGACTTTGTCCCATCTTCTTTATTCAAAAAAAAAAAAAAACTTATAGGCTAGTTTTGAAGGAAAAATGGAGGAGGATGAAAGTCCCCTCATTTTAAGCCTTAAAACTATTTAACCTCTTTGAATGGCAAAGCACGAAAAAGGGTCAAGATAAAAAGGAGAGATTGTCCGATTTGAAAGCGCAGAGGGAATCTTTGAAAGAAGTCTAGGCCAGGAAGACTTCCGTTCTTGCTTGAAGTCATTATTTTCAAGAACACTGAAATTGCTCTCTCTGCACAACACCATTTCCAAACACTCTAAAGCCTTTTAACACGGACAAAACCACCCAACATCATCAAATCTTGGCGAAGGGCATCTTCAATGCCCTCGCCCTCAGCCCCATTTCCCCTCTCTATGTCCAAATCGATTCACTCATTTGCTCTCTATGTCCTGATTGATTTGCTCTCACATTCCTCTCAAATCATTATGAAGACTATTTCAAAGTTGAAATCTACCTGTCTCATTCATAATTTTAGAGCTTTCCTTTTGCAAAATGGACAAGAATTCCTCAGCATGAGTCATTTCTCAGTGCAACCATAGTGAAAGTAATGTCCACAATCCTACTTTCCAAGCTTATCTTCATCAACGTAGTCATCCTGCATTTACTTTTCAAAATGAAAAGAACAATTTAGTAGCGCATATGTACTCTATGGTCTAAAGTTAGCTGAGATATTTCACGTATGGACAAATAAACGAACTTAGGAGCATCCATTAGCATTACAAATAGAATTGAGAATGATGTGGTTTTTTTTTTTAGGGGGGTAAGTATTAGTTATTGGATAAAGTACAGGAGCATCTCCTAGCATTATAAATAGAACTAATGATATAAAAAGATGTAGATAGGAAGTTTCCACATAGTAACCGATACAACATTACCTAGTGTATTTTTTTTTTTAGAGTGAAGCTCCATCTCTAACAATTGAATGCACCTTAGCCAAAACTATGTGGGTATTATTTGACTTGTTTTGAGAAAGTTTGCAGTTGCGCTTCATTCAAATGCAATATATTGTTGCTAAGATTGATACCTTGAGGAGCCTTTGCCAAGTCTTTGCCCCTTTTAGAACTGATCATCCATTAAAGTTCATCATTCCGCCCTCTTCCGACAGAGAGCGCGTCGAGAGAGGGAAAAGAGCTAGAGGGAGAGACTGCTGGCAGCCACCTGAGTTGCGGCCGACCTTTCGCCATTCCTTCCCCCCCCCAGCGGCGCCCGAAGCTCTGGTAAGTCCCGGCTTGTTGTTGCCCTGTTTTTGGGCATGCCGGGCCGGAGCTCGTGGCCCTCCGGCTCGCGTGAACTCCGGCCTACGTTGTCCTTGTGTCTCCTCCCTGCTTGTTTATATGTCGGTTGTCACGAGCTCCTGTACGAGTTAGTCAGTTTTCTTCCCTTTTAGCCAGTGTGTTTCAAACGTCCGATGAAATGCCTGAACCAAATCCATTCGGTTTAATCTCAGCTTTCGAGTCGTCGAAAGGGGCACATGAACATGTGTGGTGCGGGGTAATCTCTCTAGTGATTAGCGAGTTCGTTTTCGGTCACGTTTCGTTTCAACCGAGTTTTTTTAGGGCCGCTCTGCTTCGTGCTTTGCTATCCTTCCGTTTGCCCTCGGTGTCTGTGGTGTGGCGGCGAACGGGAGACTCGAGTGATTAATGGTGGAGACAAGTGGTTTGCTTGTTGGCCGAAAGTCGCTTGATATGAAGATGAGAGGATGGTCGCATCGTCGACGATGGGAAGATTTCTTCATGTTATGGTTTGGGGAGTCTCGGTCGTGGATAGGTGTGGGCTCTTCTCTTGAGTTTCTACCGAGCACGAGTGGCTCGATGACAAGAGGAAACTGGTGGAGGCAGCCTTGTAGATTGATCGTCGCGTACGCCTGTTAATTGTCGTGTTGGTTTGGTGCGAAGCTTTGTTCGTTGGTGTTCCGGTTTAGAGAACTTTAGCCATGGTGGATTCGGTTCTGCATGTCCGGAAGGAGGGGTTGAAGCGGGGACGGGAGACGAGGGATCGCGGCAGGGAGGAAACAACAGGAAGTGGGCTTAATTGGTCTCTTAAATTTGGGCTTAGGTTTGGGCGAAATTAGAGTTTCTCGGGCTTGCTCTGTTTAAAGTCAGAATTGGGCGCGAGTAAGTAAGCACGTTTCTCTATTAGGCTCTTCATGTTCTCATTTATATACGTGGCCCAGTTTCGTGAGCCCAGTCGCAGTTCATATTCGGACTGGGCTTGATAGCCCGGCCTAAGTCTTGTTCTCGGATTAAAAAATATATTTTATTAAAAAATTCGATTTTTTTTTTCTAAAAATCAGAAAAATGTATAAAAATATTAAAAAATTCAGATTTTTTTTAAATTTAGAAAAATTCGGAAAATTTCAAAAACTCCAAAAAATTCAATAAAATTTTCAAAAAATAAAATAAAATTAGAACTCCTTAAAAAGCTTGAAAAGTAGTCTATTGGGTAGCTTTCTCTTAAAATGTGGAAAAATCCTTGGAAAATCGTGATAAAAAATTGAACAAGTCCTTAGGACTTTACCATAGGGTCTCGATTGTTCTTAAAAATGAATGTCTTTGATTGTACACTTTCTATATGATGATTATGACTTTTACTTAGCTTGGTTAGGATTGACATTAATTCATTCAGTGCTAGATGCTTGTCCTTCCTTCTAATTTATTCAATGCTTCACTAGTTGCTAATATTGTTACTCAAATGATTGCACACCTACATGATTATTTCATAAGTTAGTAGATAAATCTAAAATTAACCTAGATTGCTTGACGAAAACCTTTTTTTTTAAATGAATACAATTAAGCATCAAAAGGGCATTAATTAATTAATTAGTGTAATAAAGTTTCCGACCTTATATTCTCTTGCTATGTAGGAAGTGTGGTATATTCTCATGTCTCACTTTATTTTTAATTGACCTTAATAGACTAATAGTGACTCCTCAGTAGAAATTTCTAAAATTGAATACTCTAACGTCACGTGAGGTATGGGCTTCGAAGAGCCCGCATCTAATCAAGGGTAGTAGTAGAATCAGGGAAAACTTGCTCCGCTATTCTATCACCAAAACAGGGCTGTGCTAAGAGGGTTCGTGGGGATGAGTTTTGGTCACAAAAAGCCCTACTCGGCTCAAAGACGGCTGCACGAGGGCCAGTTCAAGACTAATCGAACTTCAGCCAGCTACGCCGCAATTTCTCCAAGCCGAGATCCTCAGGAATGACCAGCTTGAAAAAAAAAGACTCAGCGGAAATGCAGAAATTCGGGAACGAGAAGTCGCATGCTTGAAGGCGTCGACTGGGGCTCGGCGATTGGCATCGAGGATGGCAAAGCAATTCTCAACCGAGGCAACTTCTGGCTCTCTCGCTCTCCATCTCCCTCTCCATCTCCCTCTCCATCTCTCCGTCGGAAATCCCAAAAAAGGGAAAAAAATCCCCCTCTTTGGGACTCACCCTCTCCTTTTAATGGCCAGCGTCAGGCGCTCATGGCCTCTGCCACCGCCAGCCTGCCGTGGCCGGCCTGATCCCAACCCAAGGATCACGCCGCGACGTCCTGCTCCGCTTCCCTCTCTGTACCTTGCTGTGTTCCTGCAGCGATCGTGAAGGACAGATTGGAAGAGGAAGGAAAGAATGTGCGCAGGCCAAGGTCGAGGATAGGGAAAATGGGCCATGCCCGCGCGGGAAGAAGAAAAGGAAAAAGGGGCAGGGCAGGCCAACCCTGGCCAGCCCCACTACGTTTTCTTAAAATAACAATAATTTTTTTTAAAAAGTATAATTTTTAAATTTTTTTTTTTTTTTAAGAGTAGTAATGCAAAAACTTCTAATGTCTATATGCTAAGCAATTTGATAACAATTATTTTTTTAGGATTTAAATAACTAATCCATAATTCTCTATATAATTAATCAATGATTATATTAATCGCCAAAATTTATGTGTCAACGATAACCGACAATGACGTGGATAATTTTAATAATTTCTTAATATTTTTATATTTTATTTTATCCTTTTCTTTCTTTGCTTTTTTTTCTTTTTATTGTTAAGGGCTAATTGGGGGCTACCGACCACCAACTAAGACTCGATCCCCCCCTTGCCAGCCACTAGGTGAGGCCTTGTAAGCCTTCACTAGTTGCTTGCCCTTGCCAGTTGCAAAAGAATGTCATGACTCTCACTCAACTTCAATTGATGGTTGTAAGCCCTCGTTGGCCACCACTAGGTGAGGGTTGCGGCCCTCAATCATAGCAAGGCAAGGACCTTAACTCGTTGCAAAGTGAATAGTGAGGGTTTGTTGTCCTCGCACATGGCCCTCACTTAGATTTGGGCAAGGGCTCTACTCGGCCACATACATAGGCAACATGCCCTCGCTAGCCATTGGGCAAAGTTAAGCAAGGGTTGCAAGCCCTCGCCCAATGATCGGCGGCTCCTTGTTGACCCTTAATAATTAGAAAAAGCAAAGGAAGGAAAAGAAATAAAAGAAGAAAAGAAAAGAAAAATTATAGAAAAATTCAAAAAATATTAAAATATCATTAAAAATTATACATGTCGACAATTTTCAGCCAAAATTACTCGAGTAAACTCAATTAGTAAAATATGAAAATGTTTATAACTCAGTTAGTACAATTAAAATATTAATGACTGAACTGACAAAATTTTAATAAATTTAGGATTTTTTGGACAAGTTTCCCAATATTAATCTAAATTACACCCTGTAATTGAAGTATGGTCCGAAGATAAATAGATAATTAAGTAACTTGAAATCTAGCCGCAAACAAAACCGAATGCACAAAAAGTGAGAAACCAAAAGCCATGTTCAATGAAATTTTTTAAACCTAAGTAACAAAAAAAATATGACAATCTTTTTGAAAAAAATGATGAAATTCATGGAAAGATTATTATTTCTATATACTTATATTAATCGTGATTGTTTCATTTAGTGCTTTTACATAGAATAATATGCTAAACCATGCATGATGGACTATGTAATGACCATTTAGCATTTGAATTAAATCTATTTATGAATCTTAAATTAATATAGAAGAGTGAGTGTATGTATTTGATCCAAATTATTAGGATATATATCAAACAAAGCCCTTCTTCTCCACCAAACTTTCACTACTTGGCTCTCTCTCTTGGCCAAACACATTATCTTCTTTTCTTTTCTTTTATTCCTTAAATCTTGATAAAGCTTTGTTTTTTGTACTTCCGGCACGAGCTAAGAGGTCTTTAGGTTCAATTCTTATAACATTGGCCTTCTTGCCTATGGGGAAAGCCTTTGTTTTATACTCACATCTTGAATTATTGCTAAATTATGCATGAGTGAATGGCACAATAGATGATAAACTGCAATAATCTTTGCAATTAATGGTTATATTAATAAGATTATTATTACTATTTCCACAATTAAAAATATTTTACTCTTATCTATGCTTTTGCTTTGGAATACCATCAAATTCAAATGATCCATGATCCTTAACAACTAATGGAGAGGGTGGGAGTTCCAAAAGAGTGTTTATTTGGTCATGCTTTCCATTTGCATCATTTGTCATTGCCTGATGAAACGTAATTATGTTTTATTATTTGATATCTCTGTTAGGAAAATCCCTTATGATGTTTTGAAAATAACAAAATAAATCAAAGGTTACTAACGTATACTTTTGAGTCTGGATGAAGCAGATTCTGAGTGAACTTCAGTCTGGCAGACTTAGATTCTGAGTGAACTTAAGTCGGGCAGATTCTGAGTCTGTCCGTACCAGACGGAAAAAGTATGTCAAACTCAGAATGAAACTACAGGATAAAATCACCAACGGTCAAGTATTTCACTTACTTTATTTATATTGATTCTATTGTATCAAACTGATTAGCATGATCAATCAACGGACAACTTCCAAAGAAGAATGGAATACTTATGGAAGCCCGGATTCTGATTGTATGGGCGAATAGAATCCAAGGGGATCTAATCTACCTCCAACGGTCAAAAAGACTTGCCTTATAAAGTCTGTCCAGGAAAGGGAAGACGAAACTCTCAAGGAAAGAGCCAACGGTCGAGTGTGGCTTGGAGAGTATATAAGGATAGGATGAGATCTAGGAGACTAGAGAAGATAAACATATTCCAAGGCTGATTCAATTCTTCATTAGTTGTTTGAAAAAGTGCGTGATTGAGTGATCCTAGTGAATTATCAAGACGAGTGACTCTGTGAGACTCATCATATCACCGAGTGCTAACACTCAAGAGTGTGTAATCACCTTTGATCATATAGTGAAATCCAGCCTATTGACTGATCGCCTGGAGAGTGGACGTAAGTTTGTCAAAAGCCGAACCACTATAAACTGTGTTTGCAATCTTCTCTACTCTCTCTATTTAATTTCAGTTTGTAGATTGCAAAATATTGTTATTACTTGCGCATAAAATTCTACTACACCTATTCACCCCCCCTCTAGGTGTTAATACTAGTTTCTAACAATTGGTATCAAAGCTCTGTGCTCAGTATTTTGAAGTGTTTATTACTTCAAAGTTAAAGATCCTTTATGGCTAGTATTCTTGCATCAGGTCTAATCGAGGGACAGAGCAACACCAGACCACCTTACTTTGATGGAAAATAGTACAACATATGGAAGAACAAAATGAAAGCTTTTCTTAGATCAAAGAATGCACAAGAATGGGATGTAATCAAGAAAGGAGTTAATCCCAACGCTGAAGCCAGAAAAACCACATCAAAAGATGATGGAAAAGCAACAGAGGCATTAACTACCATTTCAAAAGAAGAGTTGACGAGAAGAGAAACTTTAGACGCTAAGGCCATCTACTCTCTTTATTGCGCACTATCTCCTAATGAGTATAATCGAATTTCCTCTTGTGAAACAGCGAAAGAGGTATGGGATAAGCTGCACGTTATCTACGAAGGGACTGATCGTGTAAAAGAGACCAAAGTAAATATTTTACTTGGTCAATATGAATCCTTCAAAATTAAACAGGGGGAGTCCATAGGAGACATGTTCAGTCGATTTACAGAAATTGTAAATGGACTAGCATATCAAGGTCAACCTGTTCCTGGACCAATGAAAGTCAACAAGCTTCTAAGAGGATTGTCAAAAGAGTGAAACAATGTGAAGACCTCCATTAGAGAATCTCTGCGAATCTCACCTCTGACGGTCGATGAGCTTGTTGGTACCCTGCAGTCCTATGAAGCAGAACAAATGAACGAGGAAGTGGAATCTAGAGGTAAGAAATCCATTGCTCTTAAGTCTAATATTGATTCTGATGATACAGACTTTGAGGATGAGTTGGACGACAAAGAACTTGAACTGCTAATTAGAAAGGTAAATAAGTTGAACAAGAAAAGCAGAAGGTTCGACGGCAAGAAACAAAACAGACAGTCTGGACAACGAAGAACAGAGGATGAGGAGGAATATGTCAAAGATGTTGTCTGTTTCGGATGCAAAAAGAAGGGTCACATAAAACAAAATTGTCCCAAGCTCCAGAAAAACAAAGGGAAATATGAAAAATATAAGAAGGCCCTAAAAGCAGAAACATGGAGTGACACTGAGGTTGAAAATAGTGAAGATGAATATGGCAATATCTGTCTAATGGCACATTCAGACTCAGACTCTGGAACAGATTCAAAATCAGACTCAGATTTCGATAGAAAAATTGAGGTTAGTCATTCAGATATTCCTATTGAAGTTTCAGATTATATAAATGAGCTTTATTCAAATCTGAAATCTACTCTGAAAAGAATCTCTGGACTGAAAAAGGAAAATTTCAAGTTGAGTCAACAGAATTCGTCTCTGAAAGGAAAGTTTGATGATCTGAAAAATGAATTTTTGGAAACCAAGGAAAATCGAGATCTTTTACTAAATGAGAATGAATCTTTCAAAAATGAATTTTTGAAAATAAAGGAAATTGAGAGTTTCTATTAAATGAGAATGAATCCATTAAAAAGAAACTTTTGGAAACGAAGGAAAATCGAGATTCCTTGCAAAAGGAGAATGATTCTTTCAAAAGGAATTCTTAAATATTACCACAAAAATTTCTAAAGGATCAAAAACCCTACAGCATATATTTTCCATTCAAATTCCTTATTATGATAAGTCTGGACTTGGTTTTTATAAGGAAAATAATTCCCTGATTGATTTTCCTAAAGTCAAGGAAAGAATAAGACAAAGACCTACTCGACAAGCTTACAGAAATCATTTCAAAAACAATTTTGTAAGACCTGTTGGTATAAACAATCTCAAATGTTCTAACTGTACAAAAAGAGAACATTTTGAAAACAAATGTCCTAAAGTCTGGAGACCTGTTCAAAAGAAATGGATAGACAAAGCATATACCACTAACCTCAATGAACCCAAGAAAATATGGATATCAAAGAAAACTTGAGTATGTGTTTTGATTGCAGGCAAATAAGACAGAGAATTTGCTAAGAAATATATATTTTTAAATTCTCAATTTGTTTTGCGTGCATGTTTTAAATATTTTCATTATACTTGATATTCGATATATCATTTTAATGTCTCGATTGATTCAGAATTTATAATGACTATATTCTATAATTGATTATATTGAAAGAAGAATCGTGTGCTATATTTTTGGTAGTTTCGTGAGTTTGAATTTGATACGAGTGATTAATTTGATATCTTGCTTATAGATAATCATGATTATTTGATCAGATTTTATGCTCTCTTATTCTGATATATTTTTGTAAAGCAAAAATTTGTCTTACAAGATATTATTCAAGATAGGAAAGCATCATTGAGTTTTTATGAAAATTTCTTATTTGTGCTCTAACGTGAAGAAAGGATCCAAAGTCATGGATACCAAAAGCAAAAGAGGTTGCTGCAGGAAATTTTACTAAAGAAGAATGATTGCAAATCTACGCAAATCATTGAGCAATTAGAAGAATATCTCAAGCGATGATTAATGATGATCTTTTCTAAATCAATGGTATATTTTAAATATATACCTTGGGTAAGGAAATGAAATATTCCATCTTTGTCATCCTACCTTCCAAAATTATACACAAATCTTTATGATTCTGGATGATTTTTATGACTCACGTGTAATATATATTGCAAAAATTCTCTTGTCAAATATTGCACATTTTTATTACTTGATTTGGCACATGAAAAATATTCTACTTAGTTTTTGCATATTGCATCAATAATATCTTTTGAAATTTATGCTTAGGGAAATCCCTTTAATCTTGAAAGATATTATTGTATTTTGGGATTCACTTGCTATAATCTTAGAAGATATTTTATATTACGCAAGTTTGATCCAAAAATTGAAAGAAGGTATGTGCGTGATATTTTCTATAATTTGCAAAGATTATTATCGATTTTACAAGGTTTTGTAGGTGGCAAAATATATTTCCATATGAGGTTGGGAAAGCTTGATTCAAAATTATGGAGATTTTTTAAGGCTCAGAAATTCTACTTATTGCATAAAATTTTCAGAAATTATTGAGCAGGCCACTAATGTGTCATATGTAAGGCTGAATAGCTTTGAATTGAAATTTTTTATTGTCATATATGTTATTCAATTTATTTCGCAAGAAAGGGCATTATATATTACGTGAAATATTATAACAATGCATTTGTGCAGAAAGTTTGTTAAGTTTATGCAGATTAAATTTGAGGCGAGAAAACAAACTTCTATCAAACTTCAAAAGCAAATGAATGTTGCGAATGTTGCTACTACAAAGGAAATAAAGGGACAACATTATATTCAACGTGCACAAGCTGCGATAAGTATTATTGCAAATACTGTCATGAGGATAGGGGGAGAAAGTGAATATAAAAAGAAATGGAGAATCGTGATCATTTCGAAAATGCAACAAGACCATGATTACTATCAAAAGAAAAGGTAAATTGTGTTATACATAATTTGGTAAGTATATCATCCATTTCTTTCCTTGGCAGATTGTTGTTGATATATATGAGCTATATTGAATATTATTTATGTTCATGTCAACATGATATCTTTAAAGTTTGTGTTTCATGCCTAATACATTTTTAAAGATATTATGTGAATTTATTCTCTACGTGACACCCTTTTTAATTATTATCGCCTTTTGATTATGACAAAAAGGGGGAGAAAATATGTATATGCATATGTGCTAATTGATTTATATTATTTAGTGCATAATATTGAGCTGCAATTATTTCTATATATTCTTTTGCTCAATTTTGGAGACTACATTATGTGCTTATGATGCTTTAATTTATCAATATATTTAAAAGCATAATTGCATATTCAGATATTGTTTTGTCATCATCAAAAGGAAGGGAGATTGTTAGGAAAATCCCTTATGATGTTTTGAAGATGAAAAAATAAATAAAAGGCTACTAACGTATACTTTTGAGTCTGGATGAAGCAGATTCTGAGTGAACTTCAGTCTGGCAGACTTAGATTCTGAGTGAACTTAAGTCTGGCAGATTCTGAGTCTGTCCATACCAGATGGAAAAAGTCTGTCAAACTCAGAATGAAATTATAGGATAAGATCACCAACGGTCAAGTATTTCACTTACTTTATTTATATTGATTCTGTTGTATCAAACTGATTAGCAAGATCAATCAACGGACAACTTCCAAAGAAGAATGTAACACTTATGAAAGCCCGGATTCTGATTGTATGGGCGAATAGAATCCAAGGGGATCTAATCTACCTTTAACAGTTAAAAAGACTTGTCTTATAAAGTCTGTCCAGGAAATGGAAGACGAAACTCTCAAGGAAAGAGCCAACGGTCGAGTGTGACTTGGAGAGTATATAAGGATAGGATGAGACCTAGGAGACTAGAGAGGATAAACATATTCCAAGGCTGATTCAATTCTTCATTAGTTGTTTGAAAAAGTGCATAATTGAGTGATCCTAGTGAATTACCAAGAAGAGTGACTTTGTGAGACTCATCATCACCGAGTGCTAACACTCAAGAGTGTGTAATCACCTTTGATCATATAGTGAAATCCAGTCTATTAGCTGATCGCCTGGAGAGTGGACGTAGGTTTGTCAAAAGCCGAATCACTATAAACTGTGTTTGCAATCTTCTCTACTCTCTCTATTTAATTTCAGTTTATAGATTGCAAAAGATTGTTATTACTTGCGCATAAAGTTCTACTACACCTATTCACCCCCCCTCTAGGTGTTAATACTAGTTTCCAACAATCTCCACCTTATTTCATATGATTTTCTAAAGATATGCATCACAAAATATTCATCTCCTTTTTAAAGAGTCTCAAGTTTCAGCACAATATTTGTGGTAGATCAATATACACCAAAGGCACAATTGATGCTATCTTGTTTTTAGCTAAGAATGTGATAATTCTTCCAACATAACCCACTTAAATTTGGAATTGGTTTTCTTCCTGGATGTACAAATGCACACTAATCAAAATTTGCCCATAATGATATTCTCAATAGTTCTTTTGCCGAAAGTGAAACAAAGACATTACAAAATGTCAAGCTTTGAAGTAACATTGGCTTGGCCCTCCTATAAATACTTATATAATCATATCCACATAATGTCTGAATGCGATGTAGAATATCTTAGTTTTGAATGAGGAAATGTGTTATTTGTATCTAAGCGAAGTCAATTATTTGGAGTTGCAAATATTTATTGTCCCTTTAGATCCCATTGCCAATGTACTCGTTGATTGTAGTTTGTGAATGTGTTGTCTTTTGCAGACCTAGCACAAGGCAAATTAGCATATATACAATATGATTGATGTATTGTGTGAGGGTAGCATGCATTGATACTAGTTTCATGTTGAGGTTTCTTGTCCGATGTTTATCTTTTAGGTCAGCTGTATCATCTTAGTTCTGTATTGTAGTCTCAAATCTTCTCCTTCTCCTTCTTCTTCTTATCATTATTGTAATAATTATTATTAGTATTTGTTTGGCAAATGTTTTATCTTCAATTCAGGACTTTGGTTTTTAGAATTTCCTCGTACTCATCATTGCCTCACATGGTAATAGAGTAGAGGAAATTGCAAGACTTATTCTAGAGATGGATCATTAAGCTTGAGCCACTACAGTTTCTCCTTGAGATATGTAAGATTTTAATTATTTGCGATGCGATGCACGCGTCTTGAAATCAATGGATGCAAAGTAGAGTAGTTTTGTAATTTTCCCGCAACTCTCTCATACTCGCATGTTTGGCAACTACTTCACTGTTCGAGCTCTTGACTTGGAAGCCAAAGTGTCCTGCTTTCCCATTAATGAAGTTTGATGTTCAAACTTGATAGGGCCACAATAGTTCAAATTGGAAGTTCTCCATGGAAAATGCATTACTACTTGCACTAAGAGAGATCATGATGTCAAAGACTATAAATTTTAAAAGTGTTGGATTCACAACGAATAAGATGAGAGGGAAAACAACAACGTTGTCAATTACAAATTAGATTGTCTAAGCAAAATAAAAAGTCGATCAATCCTGTCACAAATTTGGAATTTGTTATATGTGAACTCCTTTGAAGTTTGAGATCTCTCTCATTCATATTGCTAGAGCTATTGCTGCCACTTTGCAAATTGGACAATAATCTTCACCTTGAGCCATTTTGCAATGCAACAATAGCAAAAGCAATGGTCACAATCTAACTTTTGATCCAATCTTCATCAAGATAGGCATCCTCCAATGATTCTAGCAAAAATAAGAGTATATTTAGTGGTAAATATATTCAAATAAGCCTAGATTTGTGTTAAAAATTATGTAGGGACCAAAATTTTCACCATTCTTCTTTTATCCCAATGTTCTTACATAATGAAGCGACTCTTATTAGTCAAATACATTATGTTTTGGGCCTTGAATTCTATCACTTAGGAGTGCTTCTAAGCACTTTCCATTTTTGTGCCCATTTTCGTATTATAATAGGCTTTTGTTTTTTTTTTTTTTTTGAATGCTTTACTGCTTAATGTAACTTTTGGGTTTTCTTTCGACCAAAAAAAAAAAAAAGAAGACTTTTGAGTTTTCTAGTGTCACCTAGGTTTAACAAGGTACTTATTTGATCTACTTTATGTATGAGGGAGCTTTTTGTCATATTTCATGTGATGAAAAAAAGTGACTTCTCTTTATCATTGTGCATGTGAGTGTGTGTTGTCTTAGTGCGTGTTTGTAGATCAATGAATCTATGTTTACCTATTGTTTTCTATGTCACATAATCCCCAAAAAGTCGCTGCTTAAAATAAATCGCCATTTATAACGACGGAAAAAATAATTCGAAGTTTTGAATGTAAATATAAGAATTTAGAAAAATAAAAAAAATTACTCGAAGAATAAGAAGTTTTGTGTGTTTGAGAGAGAGAAAGAGTATATACTGTTGATATAACTAATATCATCTTTGCTCAATCTAATTATTTTATATCCCCATTCCATTACCAATCATCTCCTATATCGTCTAATTTTCATTTTGTGTCTATAAATTAAACCTCCCACCATAGATAAAGGTTTTAATCACATTCAATATCTAAAATATCTCAACAAATGATGCTTGTAACTCGGACATCGATTGGCTCTTATTCTAGTTAACATCATATTGTCCATAATTATCATCAAAGTTTATATCTTCTCATTGTCAAAACAAATAAGCGAATATTTCACTACTTAGGTTTTATGGTTTTCTTCAATACCAATTTTGTTGTTGTTCGAGTTAATTATTATTGACGTTAATATATTACATCAATGTTATTGGTGCATGTTATTGCTTTCTATTTGGTTCCTTAAACATAGACATAGAGAAACTAGATATTCAACGATGATAAATATATTAAAATTAGTTGAAACTCAATCAATCTCGTCAGAAACCATTACAAGAACTACTTCAAAGACAAAATATGCCCCATTCATAATTTTATAGCTTTCCTTTTACATAGTGGACAAAAGTTCCTCCTCGTGAGCCATTTCTCAATACAAACATAGTGAAAGTGATGGTCACACTCTAGCTTCCCAAGCTTATCTTCAACAATGTATTCATCCTGCATTATTCCAGCAAAATAAAAGGTACAAATTTAGTAGCATATATGCATAATCATAGTTTAAATTTAGCTAGGACAATTATTTATGGACAATAGAATCATTCCTCAATTTTATCTTAAAATATTCTTGAGTAAATGAAGTAGTTCTTACCAGACATATACAACAAGATTCGGCTTCAACATTAGACTCTTCCGAAGTCGAGGGTTGGGATTGATATTGCTGCAACCTTAGATGTGTAGATATGGCTTCCTTGCTCAATCCCATGGAAGCATCTCCACCCTATTCATTAAGGTGGACCAATTCTTAATCAGAAAGCATATGAGGAAAACCTAAGTATATCACAATCACCTATCTTAGGTAAATTATTTCTCAAGTATCGAAAATATTGCTCGCTCAAGTGCTAAATTGCAAATAGATGTCCCTTGATCTCAATCAATGTTTACATCAATGCATATTTGGTTTGGTTTTTTAATTGTTTGGATGCAAAATACACAATAACATACATAAATGTTGCGAAGGGGCTAAAGTATCTATATACCCACGAAGATGAATGATAACAATTTCACTAATTCAAACATTTCAACATTAGCATGAGAGATGAAACTCGAAAATCATGTACACAACAAAACTCAAGTTCAAGTTGACAAATATTATTACTCAAAATATCTATGCCTACAAAAAAACTCATGATGCCACTCCATGAAATGTTTGAAGTCATACACAAGCAGTAATTTCTGTTTAGTTGACCTTTTTATAGTTCTACTAAGTAAAAATTCAATTTCAATTAGGTGGAAATTTAGAATACATGCAAGCAAATACGAATTTCCAAGAGAAATAGTAAGAGGTAATGACAATTGTGACATTACTAAAATGAGGTTAATCATTGCCAAAAAGAAAACTTCCCACTAAAGGTCCATAACACATTGCCTTTTCTACTAGATAGAGAAATCCATATATTTTATGAAATTCTTAAAAAGGTATATCTAATTACATATTATCTTGATATGGCCTATAAATTAAAGTTCATATCCAATATAGAAATGAGAATCACAAATTTAATACGATGCGATTATCTTTTGGCATCAAGAACATGAGGTATATGGAAAAGCATCACATAATTGGTAGTAAAAATCCGTCATGATTTAAAGCTCTTAATCTCAAATGCACTTTTTAGAGAAATATATCAACAAAATTTCTAATGAGATTACCATAGTTATTAAGGAACCAAATTGAGATATCGGCAAAAAATCTGTTGAGTTTTCAAGTCTAGCACTATAAATATGACCTTGTCATTCCCAAGATGAAATATGAATACACAAAGATATGATCATGTTACATTTCTCAGATCATACCTCATGCACTCTCATTTGAATAGTTGCCCACGGTGATGGAGAAGAAATCTCGGGATGAGCTCTAGGTCGCCTCACCCCTGTACTCGCCCATCTCAACATTCTGGATGTCGTCAAAGCGGTTGAAGTTAATAGTTCTCGGCCATGTCGTTCATTATTAGTTTGATTGACTGTATTTAATTTTGATCGTCCATTTTAGAGACCTGTAAATGTAAATTCTTCTATTAGAATGTTGACAATAAAAAAAATTAGTATATATATGTGTATGTGTGTATGTGTGTGGGTATACATTGTTCATTATGTGCTCTAAAGATATGAAACCAATATGTTTCTTGACAAAATATTAACAAATCGTGTACTAAATCATGAGAAAAATGATAACATTACCTCTGGAAAAAACATAATTTTTTTTTCTAGTGAATGAATGGATTTTGAATCATTTCTCTATGCTTATATGATGTTATCTATACCAAAGCATATATTCATTGTCAAATGGTGAATCAATCCACTAAGTGTGCAGAATTCCTTCTTTTTGTGATTTTACATATAAAAAAAATGCTAAACTATGTATGATTGATCATGAAATGACCATTTAGCATTTGAATTAAAACTAATTATGAAACTTAAATCAATATACAAGAGGCGATGTACGTATTCTATCCAAATTAGTGGTATAATGATTCTATCGAGGGATGAATTCCTACTCGAGGTATTGGAGGGGCTAAGTCAAAATGTAATTGCTTACATAGTAGATATGGAAAAAAAAAAGAATTTTTTTTCAAATGCTATAAGTTTCTTTCAATGCCTAGACTTTCTTTTAATTGATATATCACTGGAGAATGAGTAAGACAATTAATCAACTTACACATAGTGAGATTGAAATTGAAAATTTTGGAAACGCGATCTAAAAATTTTCAAACAACCTAATTATCAAGTTTTTAATAGCTTGCAAAAAAATTTATCATAATAAAATGATAATTTTCTAATTGGTCATTGGGGACAATTTTGATAAGATTCATAGGAAATCAAAGCATTGAGGTTTTGATGAAACTTTCGAATAAATATTAGGGATAAGTTTACTAGAAGTCATAAAACTTATCACGAAAATGTAATTGAGTCCTAAAAATTGTAAAAAGTACAATCAAATTATAAAACTTATCAAATTGGTTTAATCAAGTCATTTCATTAACTATATCCAATTTAGCTAATGAAAAATACCAACATGTCTTATTTTATTACTTTATTAAGACACGTGGCACCCACCAAGCACCATACATAAAAAAAAATTAAAAATATATATACAAACAA
Source organism: Corymbia maculata (assembly GCA_014182735.1). Classification (NCBI taxonomy): domain Eukaryota; kingdom Viridiplantae; phylum Streptophyta; class Magnoliopsida; order Myrtales; family Myrtaceae; genus Corymbia; species Corymbia maculata. The sequence continues at coordinate 2,021,322 of CM024682.1, read as the reverse complement.
AATTAGAATAAAAAAGTAAAAAGTTATTTTTTTATAAAAAGAAAAAAAGAAAAACACAAACTCACCCACGAGTGGGCCAAGCCCACGTGAGTGGTCATTGCCATAGCAATCAAGAAGGGCTAGCGGAGGTTGCTTGGGGCTTTCCGAAGCCTGGCAACCTTGCCAGCCCTGAGCGAGGCCTTGGTGGCCCCTAACAAAGGCCTGCTGGCCTTAATTTAGGAGAGGGCGTGACTCTCGCCCTAGATCTGAGCGAGGGTCACTGGGCCTTGCCCAAGGTCACCCATCCCAAAGTGAAATGGATAGAGTGAACCTTAATCATAGTCAAACGAAATGGATAGAATGGACTTTACAAGCATAAATGCAAAGACAACCCATGACTTTTTATTAAGGCTTTTAAGCAAATTCAATACCATATAGATTGAAAAAAGAGAGAGAATATACATACTTGATCTGAGAAGCACTAGCCAAAAGTAAACCTTGATCAAAATTAGCCTGCAAAAAATGACAAAAAAAATGATAAATACATGTAAAAACTTATTTATATAGATAAAAGTGAGCAATTAATCATAGATTCACTAGATAACATAATAGAAGATATATCTCATATTGTCTAAGATACATCTACATCATTATAGGATTGAGAATAAAAATGAACTAAGGTCACTGATTGATCATTGAATTAACTAGGTGAAATAAATTATAGAACTTGAACCTACATGTATGACTATCTTGACAATCAAATATAAGAAATGGATTTGTAACATCCAAATAATATGATTGCTAGTAAAATATTCCACACCCTCCGAGAAACAACGATCTATTAGATCGTGTTGTTGTTACCCTTGAAATCGATGCTTCTCATACAGTCCCTCTATCGTAAGCAAAATTTGTAAAATGTGACAAAGAAGACTTTGGATGGAAAAAGAGAACATTTAGATTGTCACAAACAATGATACTCTAATGAAAGCATAAAATTAAAAAATAAAAAAAAAACCATTTGAAGAAATATACTTCATCTATCAAACACATCTAAGATTTGAATGATGGATGTAATAGACATACATTTCAAATTCTTCTTCACTTTTGAAATAAAGAGAAAACAAAGAACCGTGCACGAGTTGAAAAACCACCTATATCATAGCATATGCTAAAGAAAAAGAAGGGATATGAAAGCAGAAAAAAAAAAAAAAAAAAAGAGCGAGAGGGCACATAAAAAATAACCTGGAAGATCTAGATCGATGTGAGAGTTTAAGAGAAGTTGGATGTAATTTGCATAGACAGAGATGAGATGATACAAAATGAAGACAAACTTTAAGAAGATAAGTTGGCAATGTGAATCTGTCTCTATTCATATTATCCTTCCTCATGCTTAATAGAGTAAATTCCAACTTACCATATTGGAGTGGTTTCTCAATTTGACATCTATCTTTAGTTGCTGAGAAATCCTAATTCTAATTGTCATCTTACATTTGTATTTATATTTCATTCTTGAACTAGTCTCATTCTATTGAATTAATTATCTTCTTGGTCTACTATTCTCCCTCTCCCACAATATTTGAAATGGTTTGACCTTAGTTAATCTTAATTTTTTCATAGATTCTCAAAGTAATTCGTTGAAAGAGCGTAAACCTTTCAATATCATTCCTTGTAAATGGAAACAATTTTCTTATCCATTATAGACGGTATTAAAGTCCGAAATCTAGTATGAGATTTATAAGGTGAATATATACTCGTTATCAAATTGGTAAGAGATATATTTAAGTTTGTTAATTTGACTTCTTAAAATAGTCAACTGATGGATCTTCTAACTTGGTTATTGATTGATCGTACATACCGTTAGAATTCCTTAATTTTCATCTACTTATTTATATGTTTTTCTTGTTGGCAACCGTTAACGGTTATTTTATATCTTCTCAATTTAAATTTGTTTGTTTTTGTTAAGTATATGAAGCCGATATTTATATCGATGACATAAGATGTCATATTTTTAGTGATTATTTCAAATTACAACTTAAAAACAAAAATAATTATAATTAAACTATGATTAGATATAGCTTACTAATTAAAAATGCAACTCTACTTCATTTAGCCAAAGAATAAGAAAAACTCTTTGAAATAAAATGATTGTCAATGGTTCATATGAAGATGATTATTTGTCCTCATTAATTTTGGTTGTAAGAAATCATACACATTGACCTTTTCTTGGGAAATACAAAAGATATTTTACCATATACTCTCTTTTGCCCATTTTAGATAGGTCTACTTTGGGAATAACTTGCTCACATGCACCGACACACATTCCACAATAAACCTCACAATATATCTTCATGTGTTCATTTTTCCTTCGTCAAGGCTAATTGGGTAAGTTCAAACTTGCTATATTCTATTTATTTCCCTAATTATCTTTAGACTTATATGATTATACATTAATTATTTGACTAATTTAGTGGTAGCCAAATCTACTCATAATCTATTTTTCAGGGCACATGAATTCCATTTTTGTTGCCATTTTTTTAAATTCTATCTGCATTTGAATTCTTTCCTTAAATTCCTTTTCCCCTCCCATTGTTTTTGAAATGCATTCCTTTAATAATTGACAATATAATAATTAGGTGGACATCATTTTGTATAGATTATTTTTTGGCAAGATCCTTTTGATTAGTAATTGACTTTGGAAGCTATTAACATGTTCATGAGCTCTTCCTCTTTTTGTTCATGGGTTGCTTCTCTATTATAAATAATTTAAATTGGGATTTAGGGATGTTGGCATCATAGTAATTCATCTTCTTTTTTAGGTGCACATTGAAGAAAAATGATGCAAAGAGAAACACATTGAATAATAGACTATGTCTCACCTTATTAATATATGCAAAAAAAGATGGAGGCTAGCTTTGAAAGACAAAGGAGGGAAAAATAAAAGTCTCCTCATTTTTAGCATGTTGACATCTAAATGTTGGCTTATATTTAGGATTAAATTGTGTAGAAAATTAAAGATCAATTTTGTCCTACTCGAAAATATTTTCGACCCATACGTATTAATATTATTTACATGAACTAAGTCTTATTTTTATTTTTTTCCTTCATTTCGGATAAATAAAAAAATTTAAAATTAATTAATTAACTTAAAAAAGGGGACGAAAAGGCTTGGGAGCTGGGCCTGACCCCAGCCCCTATTTTTTTCCTCTCCCGACCCCGGGCCCAGGCCCATTTCCTTTTAACTTTTCCCCCAGGCCCGGCTCCTCCGCCTCCTTCCTCCTCCTCCTTCCTCCTCCTTCCCTGCGCCTCACGCGCGAAGGACACCGACCGCGGCGGAGCAGAGCAGGGTAGACCGACGGAGAGGACGTCTTGCAGGCGACCTCAATGCGTTGAGGAGCTCGGGGTGGTAGACCTGACCAAGGTAGAGCCAGACCCGGTGGAGCGGACGGGAGTAAGTGACACCGGTTCGGCCAAGGGGCCCGGTCTGCGCCCGAAGGACCGGCGGCTGAAACGCCTTCGTCGACCGGACCCGCCATCCTATAAACAAAGCTGATGTGAGCTCGGTTAGAGGGGCCTTTTTTGAGAGAGAGAGAGAGAGAGGGTGAGATCTGAGAGACCGTGAGGGAGAGAGAGCAAAGAGCGACTGAGCCCCCGGCCACCGTCGTGCCTTCACCGTAGTCGATAACCTACGGACATCGCTCCGTTTCCCTTGCGCCAAGCCTCGGTAGGTTCCGGTTCCATGTTTTTGCTGGTTTTCGATTTGTCCGATTCTGGGGTCGGTTTTCCCGAGGATCCCGGCTCAGAGGCGCGCGAGGTAAACGGACGCAGCCCAATCTTCGAGCTCATCCGCCGTCGGACGCCGCAAGGTGGATAGGGACTCTCGGCCGACCGCCCTGTTTTTGTGCCCATGCCCTGTTTCGGGCTCGCTGGAGCGGGCTGCCGTTGTCCGGTTCGCGCGAATTTCTGGCCTTATTTGTGTACGTACTGTAGTCTCGGGGCCTAGTGGGTTGGTTGCTGTGAATCCCGGCTCGAGCTCGGTCACCGTTCGATAAAATGCCCAAGTTAGTCGCATGTTCGTGTTCTTTGTTTATGGTAGAAACTTGCTCTGTGTTGTTCATACCATACTGAAGTTGATCCCCGCTTGTGCATTGTCGGCCGGTTTTGGTCTGAGTTCGAGTTTTGGGCAAGTATAAAACCCCCCTCTCCGCGGGCACCTCATGTGCGTTTGATGAAATGCCAGAGTGAGATTCGTGCGGATGTTCTTAGTTTTCTGTCCATCATTCGTGCTCACGGCTTGCTAAAAGAGTTTTGATAGACTCCCACCGCTACCCTTCGCTTTATACGTTCTTGTTTCAACGTTTTTTGTGTGCGCATCTTGTTTCCGGGCAACAGGTTCTTGGCTGGCAAAGGGGAAAGGCGGTGGTGGTCATGGCCATGAGTGACAGCTGCATAGTGACTGGGCATGGTTTGTATGGTGCCTGATTTTTTATTTCTTATTTTACTAAACTTGGGTTCTTTTAGTTGCTTGAACCAGCAAATGCTTTCGGTCCTTGGGGAAGAGGGACGCAGGCGGGGAATGCCTCTGTGAAGCCGTGAGGGCGTGAGTGGGCGTGCTTGAAGAGAAGGCAACAAAAATAGAGCATGGACTGGTTTGAAAAGGGGAAAAGGAAATTGGGCTTGAGCAAAGATGGGCTAGAATGCTAGTTAGGGCTCGAATAATATAATTTCTAGCCAATCTATTTTTGTTCTTTAATGAGTTTTTAAGTAAAATTACGTGCTTGATAACGATATAAAATTTTTATTCCTAGAATAGAAATTCGTATGATGACGACATAAATTCCTCTCTTCCAAGCGACGGTGGTAGCCAGCGATCGACAAGGGAAGGGGGTGACAGTGACCAACAACGATGGCCAAATATTGATAGGCAGTGGTGGCCGACAACTGGTGGGGGGATGGGGTGGTGGCGGCTAGTGACCGGTGGTGGTGGTGGTTGGTGATCGACGGGGGAGGAGATTAGAGAGAGACTCCTTCTAGTGAAAATTAGAAAAAGATTAAAAAAAAAATTCTGATTTTTATTCTAGAAATAAAAAAGTAAAAAACTTTAATTCTTATTTCTATTCCAAACCTATTTCTAAAATAAAATATATTCCAAAAATAGAAAAGTGAAATTGTTTTGCCAAATGGATTTATGTTTTAGAAATAAGTATGGAATAGAAAAATAGTTCTGAAACAAAAACAAAATAGTTATCATGTGTGCCCTTAAAGGTTGAAAATAGAGCTTGGGCCTAGGTTTGTTTTTAGGGTTTTGGTTTAAACTAGGTTGGGCTCATGCGTCAAGCCCGTGCCCGATTAAGGGCTCGAGCTAGTAGGACTCGAATTCAGTCCTAGTCGATTCCAATCCGAGGCCCTCTTTTTTTAATATAATAATCTTATTTTAATATCAAAAAATATTTTCTTTGAGAAAATAAAAATAATAAAAAAGTCAGAAAAAATCCCAAAAATTTATCCTTCCTAGAACCCAAAAGAAAAATGAAAAAAATAGTTTTCAGTGGTTTTCTTATAGATTGTGCAAAAATCATTAATAAAAGTTGTGCTTAAGTTCTTGAAAACAAATATTTGATTGTTGTTTGCACATTTCCCTTATTCCAATTACGCCTTGTAATGCATGGACTGCTATTTCCTTAGCTTGGTTGGGAATTGAATCCTATGACTCATGATTGCTTGAAGTTTAAATAAAGATTATCATAAGGATATTAATTGATTAATTAGTATAATTAAATTCCTAATCCTAATTTCTCTAGTTGCATAAGAGTAAAGTATTTCTCTCAATATTTTATTTGGATTTTTAATTGACTTGTCACAAATCAATTAGTAGCGATTGTTAAATAAAATTGACCTGCAAGTCAAAAACCTCATACTATAAGTCGTGGATTAGCGGGCTTAGGAGAGCCTAGGCTAAGCCCAAACTTAGCAATTCATTAGCCTAATGCTCACATGAGTGGGCGAAGAGGTCGTGACATAGCCACAATATAATATAACCTCTTTGAATAGCAAAGCGTGAAAAAAGGTCAACATGAAAGGAACCTCAGAGATTGTTGGATTCTAAACGGTGTTAGATGGAGGATATCTTGAAAGAAGTCCAGGCCAGGAAGACTTCGTTCCTGCCTGAAGTCATTCCAAAGAACACTAAAATTGCTCTCTTCGCACAATGCCATTTCCAAATACTAAAAAGCCTTAACAGACAAAACCACCCAACATTATCAAATCCTGGTGAATGCCATCCTACCACCTCCCAGCCGGCATTTTCAACACCATCGATCTCAATCCCATTTCCGTTCTCAATGTTTAGATCTACTCACTCATTTGCTCTCTATGTCTGGGTTGACTTCGACAAATAAATGAACTTCTTCTTTAATTCTGTTGTAATATGTTGTTGAGAAAATGAAATGTCTTGTAAAATGTAAGAATTAGTCATCAGATGAAGTATAAAAGCTTAGGAGCATCCCCAACATTACGAATAGAACTAATAGTACAACCTAATAATACAAGAAGATACAAATAGAAAGTCTCCACATAGTAACCAATATGATATTAGCCTCGGAAGGTTTAATAATTTTATAGAGTGAATATCATTTGACTTGTTTTGAGAACGTTTGCGATTGTGCTCCATCCAAAAGCAATATATTGTTTCCAAGAATAATACCTTGAGGAGCCTTTGCAAGTCTTTGCTCCTCATAAAACTAATTATCCATTGAAATTCATCATTCCACCCTCTTACAATTACAACCGAATCTCATATTATGCCAAGATATTACGCCATATAATTTTAGTCAGTTGTAGTTGAAAAATAAATGCGTTTTCTGCCTTCTAAATGGATTACACAGAAAGTGCACTAGATATCCACTCAAGGCATCCATCGTAATACAATCTATGCCATTGGAAGCCTGTCCGTATAGAAGAAGCCAAACGATAAATTTATGTTTTTTGATATTGCTAGTCCAATTTAGGTTACGTCACTTCATAATCAGTCCCACTTGCGATACACTATCTCATTGAAAATGGAGCGATTCTTGCAAGACAAATACAACATGTTTCGACTTCTTGACTTCGACATTAGGTTCTGCCAAAGTCGAGGTTGACAGTTTGCAACCTTAGAGTGTGAAAAGGGCTTCCTCACTCAATCTTAGTTCTTTTAGGTGGAGCACTTTCTAATAAGAAAACATATGAGGAAAACCTAAGTATTCCATAGTCACGTTTTTTTAACTAAATTATTTCTTTAGTATGGTAATTATTGTTTACTCAAGGGCTAAGTAAAGTCACAACTACACCACCCTCGATCTTTGTCGGTGTCTACATTGTATGCCCGTTATTGGGATTGTCAAAATGGGTCACAAAATCCATATTTTGACTCAAGTATGTTGGGATAGGTTAGAGATGGGTCATATGAAATGTGGAATACGGATCATAAATAGATCCAAAGAGAAAAGGCTATAAAAAAAATATGGATTTTAGTGGATTTAATGTGAACCCACTTTCAACCCAAAATACTAGAATTACATCAAACAAGTTTCACCATTCGCTGCTCTCCTCTCCTCTACTCTCCTCTCTCTCTTGTTACACTACTCGAGACAATCTCCGCCGTTGGCGAGCACTCTCCCTCCTCTTTGTCCTTTCTGATTGATGTCGTTGCCACCTCCATGGCCAACAACGTTGAAGGAGCTCATGAATCTTAAGCTCTCGCGACAACTGTTGTTGTCGTCAGTGTTACTGCTACCTTTGCCAGCAATCGGCAAAGCGCAAGTAGCCATGAACACTGATTCTTCGTAGCAAGAAGAGAAACCATGATGAAGGCGTAATGAGGGGAAGAGAGTGGAGAACTTGTAGCAGGTGTAATATATGCATGGAGAGCGAGAGTGTACATGAAGTGTTCGACGAAAAGGTAAACACAAAAATTAAAACACAGGTTCGGGATTCTTCTCTGTGTCCCCCCTCCCTCTAGTGGGGCAAGCTAAAGAGACCCAACTCGGCCCGCGGGAACCCTTTTGTGAGGGATTGATTCAGCTATTAATACAATGAGGAAGCAGGTGAAAGCTATGGCTTTTGGATGGTTTTGTGTGTGCAGAGACCGAGAAAAAAAGAGAAGAGGGGCAAGAAGCGAGCAGGTGGTGGACGAAGGCAATGATGGTTAGTTGGGAGGTGTCAGAATTTGGGTGGAGGAATTTGAAACTGCACATCGGTGTTTTAGGAAGTATGTCGAGAGCTTGACGTGCTCGTAGAGTTTAGTATCAACGACCATTACTATCCTCAAGTGGCAGTCCCAACTTTTCATTTCATCGACCGTGCAAAATTGCAAATTGTAAGTGACCAATGAAAGCCCCATGTCTTGGTTCAAAGTTCAATTGATAGTCTTCATTCCAAATTGAGGGCCAGTTAATTAGCTTGATCACAATACCTGTTTCTCGACAAAAATTTAGTACTTGTTAGATTAGATAGGAAGAGAACTTCGCATGCATTGCGTATGCTTTTGATGACATGTGGAGCATATTAAATCATAGGTTGCAAAAGGAAAGAACCGCGTCAAGCATTGCTGAATTTACTTTACGAAATTCATTCAAATTTGGCATGAAATGCTGAAAATTCAATGAAAGGGTATGACCGGACTGTTTTTGCAGTAAATTTTGGTAACATCATCGTCTAGTGATTTGTGCATGCATTTGATAACGCACGATCTAAATCGCAACGTCATAGTGTATTACGATGACATATTATAGTAGTGAGAGAGGTCTTATTAAATACCATCCTTCGCCTCATCACCATTCACACTTTATCCATTACTAGATGCCTGAGCTCTCTCAATGACTTGATGAGCTGATCTATGGAATTGTCCATTTTTAAAAGGACACAATCAATGAGGAAAATTGTTAAGAGCAAAGCTCAGGTCAGGTTGATTATGAGTTAGGTCGGGTTGGGTATGAATATCTAAAGTTGTACTATGATTAAATGAATAGATTTGGATCGGACCATTTTCGACTAGATCCAATCTCAAATTATGCATGTGGAAATGAATTATAATGACTTCACTAATCAGACATTCCAATAATAGCATGAGAGATGAAACTTGAAAATCATGGTCATGAAATGTCCATCCTTTGCATCATCTCATAAGACATGCCATCCGTGTCAAGATGCATTCCCACATAATCTTCACCATCATTTTATGCATCTTCCAATCTTGACGTGTAAAATTGTAATTCCCAGAATTCTTCATGAATTCAGACTTGATAGACTAGATATAGCTTCTAATTTATTTCTAAATTAAAATAAATCAATTTTCACTACAATCAAGACCATAAATTTATGCTACGCGGCAATGGTGTTACATCTGAAATCTATTTTTTTATTGCTAGCCAAATGGAATAATTGTCCTCTAAAATCTCATTGAAAATGATTTGAAGATAAAAAATAATATATATATATATATATATATATATATTTACTCAAAAATATCTCTCTCCAAGGCAAAATTCAAGACGACAATGCATGAAATGTTTGGAGTCATACAAGATCTGAGGGGAACTTTATAGTTCATGTAAAAATAAAAGAGATTAAGCATTTACTAAGTAAAGCCAACAACATAATGCCAAAAACCCTTCACATCTAGGAGTCAACAATGTTCTCAATAGGCCTGAAAATGTTTTTTCTCTCTTATTACATGTGTTGTTATCATTTAGGTGGAAGTCTAAAAAAAGATGCATGTAGAGTCAGTGAAACACAATAAGAGGCAATGACAATTATGGCATTATCGGATTGTGGTTAATCATTGTAACAAGAAAGTTCCCGTTAAAGGTACATAAGACATTACCATCTTTCCTACTAGATATGGATTATTGTTTTTTTATTTTTTGGGATTGGAGGAAGGGCCTCACAACGAGCGCTCGGCGTAAACCCCCAGGGAACACTGGCGCGAGGACCCACCTCCCACGGTGCTCCATGTAAGTCGCGCTAATGCGCACATGGTGGCTCGAACTGCCTCCCTTCCGCAATTAGAGGGGGAAAGGCCCAAACCAACGCACCCACAGCGGGGTGGGTTACTAGATATGGATTATTGTTTATACAAGGAAATTCTTAAAAAGGTCTATGTAATTATAGATTGTCATAGTATGGCTTGACAATTAAAGTTCATATTCAGTATAAAAAGGAGAATCAAAAGTTTATTACAACGCATCAAGATCATGAGGGATATGGGAATACATCACATAATTGGTAGTAAGAATCCATCTTCATTCAAAGCTCTCAAATCTCAATTACTCTTTTTAAGGAAAGACATCAACTAAATTGCCACTAAGATTATCATAATTAATTAAGCAACCAAATTGAGAATATGCAAAATTTTTGTTGAGCTTTCAAGTCTAGTACTATAAATATGGCTCGGCTGCTCTATAACAAAACATGACCAACACATAAAGATCACTACCTCATACATTCTCAATTGGATAGCGGCCCACAATGACGAAGATGATGTTTGGGGACAAGCTCCAACTTGCCTCTCCCTTCAGATTGCCTATCCCAACATTCCAGCTGTCGCAGATGTAAATTGATTTTCGTGTTTTGCCAACTTGTAGCCATGTAGCCTAACCATGTTATTCGCTGGAACTTGATTAAGGTTTGAACTACTAAAGCCGACTTCTTACGTAGAAGATGTCCCATAGGGTTCAAACTATGTTTTTGACATTTAGCGTGCTTCATTTAGACAATTATCCTTTCACAGAGCACCCATCTTTGTTAAGAACAAATAATTATTACATATGATCTTATCATTTTTCTTAAGAGTTCTTATGGCATTACGAACAATGTATGCCCACATGTATCTAGATATTTTTTTTCCATATTCTGACAATAAAAATTACATTGACAGGTCTCCACAATCAATGGTAAGGGGAAGAACATTAGTTCTTCCTTTAGGATGCTAAATCTCAACCACGCACTAGAATTCCTCCTATGGGACTTCTCCCACATGTGAAGCTGTCTCCAGTAGTTTGAACCCAAATTGGGTTCCATTGGAGGACTTGACTGGGATACATGGATGCGAATTGATGACTCTTGTTGTGATATATTTTTGCGGCAACTGAATGACAAGATGAGCGATCAGAAGGGAGTGGCAAGCTAGAGGTCTTCCTTACTAATAGGCCGCTATTTAGAGGAGAATGTATGAGATATGTTGCAAAAATGTAACATTATTATATCTTTATGTGTTTATTGTGTTTTGTCATTGGATAGATGCGATCACTTTTATAGTATTAGACTTAAAAGCTCAACAAATGTTTGCATATCCTCACTTTGGTTTCTTAATTACCTATGTTAATCTCATTAGAAATTTAGTTGATATATTTCCTTGAAAAGGAGTATTTGAGATTGAGAGCTTTAAATAGACATGGATTTTTTTTACCAATCATGTGATGCATTCCTATATCCCTCATCCTATTTATGTCAAAAGAATATCTCATCCTATTAAAGATTGGTTTCTCATTTTTTACACTGGATATGAACTTTCACCATATTATTATTGTACTGTCCCAGTACCCCACTTACTAAGACTTGTCTTAATTTACTTTGAGTTATCACGCAAGTGGAAGTTCTTAATCCTTTAATAGCATTTATAACATGAATTATGGGTGCACAAAAATAAAAACACCAACAGCAGAGGGGGAATCATGCTTTCATTACTTATATATACTTCGGGTGATGGGTTACACAACAAAAGGAAATGAGTTAATCGGGAGGAATAAAAAAGGTGCTCATCTCCCTAAACCCCACTAGCGGACGCTTCTCATAGCTATCCATCCATCCATGCGACCTAACCTACATGATCCTATGCAAAAAAGTTACGATCATGCAAAACACAAGCAATCCCCTCTACGCTACGTCGTCTCCAACTCCTAATCCTCCACATCACTCCCATTTGCCACCTACGCCAGGTGCATCAGGGTACGAGATCGGTCCTAGAATACAGCTGCCTATTGGAGCAAAGACAGTTGTGAAGCGATACGATATTAGGTACGATGCACCTATGTCTACTAGGAAGACCGCTATGTACCACACAAACATCTTACCCGAAATGGTCAGGTCCGTAAACTCCTCAGTGTCGCCCTCAAGGATGACGGGTGCACTGTGCCGGACAGTGGGGGATGCGAGAATAGGAGGCATAACTATCCATCTTTAAAAACAACAGGAGTGAGCTAATGCTCAACAAGAGAAATAGCAAACTCATAAACTACTCGATCTAATCAATACTTGATTTCTAGGACACGAACTAATATCTAAGCAAATAGGTACACAAGCATGAGCACATGACACACCTTGGATACCATACACAAAGACATGTCTAATGCTAACATGCATTTAGTGCAACACGCATCATATATAATCACATGTATAATGCTATCACGCATTGGGTGCATCACACGTCTCATTCCTCATGCACAACATCATTAGGATCCATTCCCATTTCACAATTCAACTAGTTCACTAGTCGGTCCATGCGGATCACTACTGGTTCACTAATCGAACTTTCATAATACTCTTGTTGCAGGCATCCTACTACAACCCGGGGCACCTTGGTTGTTAGCCAAGGAATTCATCTCCGACATCCACTCCAAGCCATCGTCGGATTTTTGGTTTGCCAGCCAAGACTTCCATGGTTCCCTTATCGCAGGCATCTCTCGTACAACTAGCAGGCATCTTAGTTGTTATTCGGTTTTCTAAAATATCTTGATGGATAGTGCTTGCTTTGTAACTTAGAAAGTGATTGGCTTTTATTCTAGTTACTACTATATATTATTAATTATCATCAAGTTTATGTCTTCTCTTTGTCAAAACAGACACGGGGGTTACTAACTATTTAGGTTTTATAGTATTCTTCAATACCAAGTTATTTGTTACCTTTCGACCAAAAAAAAAAAAAAGGTTCCTTGTTACTTTAGTCAATTATTTGGCGCTCATATCACTTCATTATTATTACGCATGCTATGATGTTGTTTTCTATTTAGTCCCTTAAAACTCAGACACAATGAAATTAGAAATTCAGAAATGCTAAAAATATATTAAAATCAATTGAAACTCAATCAATCCCCATTACATGAATTATTCATAGTGAAAATATGCGTCATTTATAGTTTTAAAGCTTTCCTTTTGCAAAGTGGACAAAAGTTTCTCCTCACGAGCCATTTCTCAATACAGCCATAGTGAAAATAATGCTCACAATCCAATTTTCCAAGCTTATCTTCAACAATGTAGTCATCCTATAATTAATCTGGCAAAATAAAAGGTACAATTTAGCAAAATATATGCAAACTCATAGTTTAAATTTAGTTAAGACATTACTTATGGACAATAAAATTGTTCCTCAATTCTATCTTAAAATGTTCTTGAGTAAATGAAGTGGCTCTTACCAAACAAGTACAACAAGATTCGGCTTCAAGATTAGATTCTTTTGAAGTAGAGAATTGATATTGTTGTGACCCTAGATGTGTAGATATGGCTTCCTCACTCAATCCTCTGGAAACATCTCTAATCTATTTGTCACGGTAAACAAATTCTTAATCAAAAAGCATACGAGGAAAACCTAAGTACTTCATAATCACCTCTCCTTGAGTAAATTACTTCTCAATTATTGAAAATTTTTTGCTTGCTCGAGGGCTAAGTATAGTCACAACTAGATCACCCTTGATCTTAATCAATGTCTACATTAATGCACATTTAATTGGGTTTTTAGTTGTTTAAATGTAAAATACACAATAACACACATATATATTGTGAAAGGGCTCGAGCATGATGAATAATAACAATCACTAATTTAGACATTTTGACATAAGCATGAGACATAAAACTGGAAAATCTTGTCCATAACAAAACTCAAGATCAAGGGTGACAAAATATGATTACTCAAAAACATCTATGTCCACCACAAAACTCATGATGCCACTACATGAAATGTTTGAAGTCATAAAAAAGTAGTAATTTCTGTTCAGTTGAATTTTTTATAGTTCATGGTACTATAAAAAGGATTATGCCTATGCCAAATAAAAGCCAACAGCATAATCTCGAAAAACCCTCCACATCTTGGACTCAACAATAAACTTAATTAGAATGAAGATGTTTTGTCGCTTTTTATTACATGTTTTTCTTTCATTTCAATAGTAAAAAAGGTTGAAGAAATTACCTCAAAGTTATTTACCTAAAAAAAAAATACCTTAAGGTTCAACATCATTTAGGTGGAAATTTAAAATACGTGGAAGCAAGAATGAATCCCAGTTGAGACACAATAAGAGGTAATGACGATTCTGACATTACTAGATTGTGGCTCATAATTGCCCAAAAAAAAGTTCCCATTGAAGGTCTACAAGATATTACCTTTTCTTACCAGACATGGAATTTTATATATTTTATAAATTCTTGAACAAGTATATTGAATTACATATTATCATGATATGGCATGTAAGTTAAAGTTCATATCCAATATAGAAATGAAAATCACAACTTTAATACGTTGCAATTGTCTTTTGGCACCAAGAGCATGAGATATATGCAAATGCATCATATAATTGGTAGTAAAAATCCATCCCGATTTAAAGGTTATAATCTCAAATACTATTTTCAAGGAAATATATCAACAAAATTGCTAATGAGATTACCATAATTATTAAGGAACCAAATTGAAAATTTTGCAAAAATCTATTGAGTTTTCAAGTCTCGCACTATATATATGACTTCTCGTTCCTAGGATGAAACATGAATACATAAAGATAAAATAATATTACATTGTTTGGAACATGCCTCGTGCATTCTTATTTGAATATTGGTCCATGGCAATGGAGATGAAATCAGAGGATGAGCTCTAGCTCGCCTCAACCCTCTACTCAACCATCCTGACATTCCAAATGTTGCAAAAGTAAATTGATTGGTTAGAGTTAGCGATATGTGGCCATGAAGCACTATTGAGTTCTCTGTTGTGATATCAGTCTGATCAAGTGCATTGTTCTCTTGATTTTCCATCATAGAGACCTGAAAATGTAAATTCCTTTGTTAGAATATTATAATAAAAATATACGTCTGTGTGTAAGTACTCTCTATTCATTATGTCATAATAACTCTAAAGATGTGAACCCAATATGTTTCTTGATTAAGTATTAGCATGTGTACTAAATCATAAGAAAAAGGATGAGATTACCTCAGGAAAAATATTATAAACTATTTTCTAGTGAATGAATGTAGTTAATATTATTTCTCTATGCTTATATTAAACATGTTATGGGAACCAAAGCATACACTCGTCGTCAAATGATGAATCAATCCACTAAGTGTGCATAATTCCTTCTTTTGCTGCTTTTACATATTATAAAAAAAAGTACCAAATCATGTATGATCCACTATGTAATGACCATTTAGCATTTGTATTAAAACTGTATATAAAATTTACATCAATATACAAGAGGGCGTGTATGTATGCTATCCAAATTAGTAGTATATACATCGCAAAAGTCTATTACTATCGAGGGACGAATTCCTACTTGGAAGTATTGGAGGGGCTAAGTCAAAAAGTATTTGCTCTCGTAATGGATATAAAACAAGAAAAATATTTCAAATGCTATAAATTTTATTTCAATGCCTCCACATTCTTTTAATCAATTTATCACCGGAGAATGAGTAAGACAATTAATTGGCCGACATATAGTGAGATTGAAATTGAAAATTTTGGAAATGGGATCTAAAACTTTTCAAACCAACTTGATTACCATATTTATAAAAGCATGCAAAATTTTGTTGTTGTAGTTGACCTATATCGTAATAAAACGATAATTTTCAAATTGGTCAATAAGGACTGATAAAAAAAAATTGTCACTAATGACAATTTTAATAAGACTCATAGGTAAAAAGTATCAAAGTTTTAATGAAATTTTAAAATAAATATTAGGAATAAGTCCACTAGAAGTTCTAAAATTTGTCATAAAAGTACAATTGAGTATTAAAAGTTATAAATATGCAATCAAATCCTAAAATTTGTCAAATTGGTTCAATGAAGTCCTTCTATTAACTCCGTCCAATTTAGCTACGAAAAATATTGACGTGTCTTATTTTATTACTTTCTTGAGACACGTGGAGATGATGTGGTGCCCACCAAGCGCCATGTCAGAAAAAAATTTAAAATTTATTAATACAAACAAAATTAGATTAAAAAAAGAAAAGGTAAATTAAAAAAAGAGCTTTTTTTCTTTTCATGGCTTGGCTTAGTCAATACCTAGCCGGGCCATTTTTTATTCTATTCCAAAGTGCTAAGGCTACAACCAATTCATAAATTGTTAATACTTCTATAAAAGCCAAACTAAGCAATAAAGTACCTCGTATTTTTCCCTCCACCCCATTCTTTTTTATTATGAAAAAAAAAATTATACATTAGTTCATGAATAATACCATGTTATCCCTATGAATATAAGAAAGAAGAAAAGATCTTCTTCTTTTTCATTCCTATTCTTCTTTATGAAAAATGGGGATTTCAAAAAAAAGGATTATTTTATTCCTAATGGAGGGTAGTATGGGATCCGTAGTAGGTGAGAAAATCACCCATTTGATCAGGTACGCTACCAATAAATTTTTACCTCTGATTCTAGTGCGTGCTTCCGAAGGAGCATGTATGCAAGAAGAAAGCTTAAGCTTGATGCAAATGGCTAAAATATCTACTGCTTTATATGGTTACCAATTGCCCACTAAATGATTAGCATTACTGTAACTAGAACTTTCACTCCAACTATGAATCTTTTTATCCGTATCGTTTAGAACCGGATCTTCACTTACACTGGTTTTTTCAATAGGATTACCAAACCTATCGATTGATTTACTTAGCCCACACGACTTAGCCAATCCCTCGCTATGGCGGCCATCACAGTTGCCAGGAAGGGCTAGCAAAGGCTACTTAGACCTTCCCAAAGCCCAACGACCCTCACCGGCCTCGAGTAAGGCCTGCTGGCCTGAATATGGGGGAGGTTGCAAACCTTGCCCCAAATCTGAGTGAGGGTCACTAGGCCTTGCCCAAGGTCGTCCACTCCAAGCGAAATGGCTAGAATGAACCTTAATAATAATCAAACAAAATGGCTAGAATGAACTTTACAAGCATAGAAGCAAAGATAGCTCATGACCATTTATTAAGGCTTTTAAACAAATTCAATACCATATGGAATGGAAAAAAATTAGATTATACGTACTTGATCTAAGAAGCACCGGCTAGAAGTAAAACTTGATTGAAATTAGCCTGCAAAAAATGGCCATTCATGAAAAAAATGATAGATACATGTAAAAAATTATTTATATAGATAAAATGTAAGCAAATGATCACGGATTCATTAAAGAACCCAATGGAAGATATATCTCATTATCTAAGATACACCTACATCGTTATACGGATTGAGAATAAAAATGAACTAAGGCCACCAATTGATCATTGAATTGATCACGTGAAGGAAATTATAGAACTTGAACCTACATGTGTGATTGTCTTCACAATCAATTATAAGAATGAGTCTACAACATCCAAATAATATGATTACTAGTAAAATATCCCACGTCCTCTAGGATACAACAATCTATTAGATTGTGTAGTTAGGCTTCGGAATGCAACTATTTACCCTTAAAATTGATACTTCTCATACAATCTCTCTATCATTATAAGCAAAATTTGTAAAATGAGAGAAAAAATACTTTGGCATGGAAAAAGAGAAAGCATATAGATTGTTACAAAAATTGATACCGTAATGAAAATATAGATTAAAAAATAATTAAAAAATGCTTGAAGGAATATGCTTCATCTATCAAACACATATGAGATCTGAATGATGGATGTTGTATGTACCCTTCATATTTGAAAAAAAGAGAAAAAAAATCATAGCGCATGAGTTGAAAAACTACCTATATCAAGGCATATGCTAAGGAGAAAAAAGGGATATGGAAGAGGAAAAAAGAGCGAGAGAGCGCATGAAAAATAACTTAGAAGATCTAGACCGATGCGAGAGTTCAAGAGATTTTTTATGTAATTTGCATAGACTGACAGAGATGAAACGAAACAAAATGAAGACAAACTTTAAGAAGACAAAGTCAGCAATGCAGAACTTGTCTCTATCTACATTGTCCTTCCTCATGCCTAATTGAGTAAATTCCAACTTACCATATTGGAGAGCTTTCTCAATATGACGTCTCTCTTTAGTTGCTAAGAAATCTTAATTTTAATTGTCATTTTACATTTGTATTTGTATTTGTATTTCATTTTTGAATTAGTCTCGTTTTATTGAATTAATTATTTTCTTGGTCTACTGTCTTCCTCTCCCACAATGTTTAAAATGGTTTGATGTTAGTTGATCTTAATTTTTTCATAGATTTTCAAAACAATCAACTGAAAAAGCACAAGACCTTTCAATATCAATCCTTCTAAACGAAAACAATTTTCTTATCCAATGTAGATAGTATTAAAGTCCGGAATCTAATATGAGGTTTGTAAGTCAAGTATGTACTTGTTATCATATTGGTAAGCAATATATCTATGTTCGTTAATTTGACTTCTTAAAATGGTCGACTGATGGATCTTCTAACTTAGTTACTGATTGGTTGTATATACCATTAGAATTTCTTAATTTTCATCTATTTATTTATATATATTTCTTGTTGGCAACCGTTAACAGCCAATTTATATTTTCTTAATTTAAGTTTATTCATTATTGTTAAGTATATTAAGCCAATATCGTTACATCCACGACATAAGATGTCATTTTTTTAGTGATTATTCAAAATATCAACTAAGAAACAAAAAAAAAAATGTAATTCAATTATGATGAGATATAGCTTACTAACTAAAAATGCAACTCTACTTCATTTAGCCCAAGAATAAGAAAAACATTTTAAAATAAAATGATTGTCAATGGTTCATATGAAGATTATTATTTGTCCTCATGAATTTTGGTGGAAAGAAATCCCACAATAATAAAATTGTTGATGAAAAGAAAAGTATATGGATGCAAGAAATCATGCACATTGACCTTTTCATGGGAAAGACAAAATATTTTTTACCATATACTCTCCTTTGCCGATTTTAGATAGGTCTACTTTGGGAACAACTTGCTTACACATGCACCGACACATGTATCCAATAACAAACCTCATAACATATCTTCCTGCTTTCATTTTTCATCATTAAGGCTAATTGGCTAAGTTCGAACTTGCTGTATTCTATTCATTTTCCTAATTAGCTATAAACTTAGATGATTATACATTAATTATTTGACTAATTTAGTTACAGCCCAATCTAGTCATTATCTATTTTTAGGCTTTTTGAATTCTATTTTTGAATTTTCTTTTTGTTGCCGTTTATTTAATCTTATTTGCGTTTAAATTCTTTCCTTAATGCCTTTTTGCCTACCGTTGTCTTTAAAATGCATTCCTTCTTTTTTCTTTTTTTTCATATTCCAAATAGTAAAACAACAATACAATAATTAGGTAGACATCCTTTTATATAGATTTATTTTTTGGGCAAAGTCCTTTTGATTAGTGATTGACTTTTAAAGCTATTAACACATTCCCCATCTTTACTGCTCTTGATACGCGCGTTTATTATAGATAATTTAAATCATAATTTAGAGATGTTGGCATCTATTGTAATTCATTTGCTTTTTTAGGTGAACATTGAAGAAAAATGATGTGAAGAGAAACACAATGTATAATAGACTTTGTCCGATCTTCTTTAGTTACAAAGATATAAAAACCGTATAGGCTAGTTTTGAAGGAAAAAAGGGGAAATGAAACAGCAAAGCATGAAAAAGGGTCAAGATGAAAGGAACCCTGAATATTGTCCAATCTCAAACCATATAGATTGAGGGGAATTCATGAAGGAAGTCCATGTTAGGAAGACTTCCGTTTCCCACTTGAAGTCATTCTAAAGAACTCTCCGTGCAACACCATCTCCAAACATCAATCTCTAATCCCTACTCTCAATTCCCAAAAACCAAGCCTTTTAACATGGGCAAACCACCCAACATCAAATCCTAGTGAATGTTGTCCTACCCCTCCAGCCAGTATCTGCAACACCATTGCCGTCAACCCCATTTCCCCTCTCTATGTCCGGATCTACTCACTCATTTTCTCTCTATGTCCAAGTCAACTTGCTCTTATATCCCTCTCAAATCATTCCATGGAGTACTTCAAAGTAGAAATCTACTTGCCTCGTTCATAATTTTAGAGCTTTCCTTTTATCAAAATGGACAAGAATTCCTCAGCATGAGCCATAGTGAAAGTAATGCCCACAATCCTACTTTCCAAGCTTTATCTTCATCAACGTATAGTCATCCTGCAATTATTGTTGCAAATAGAAAGAACAATGTAGTAGAGCATATATACTCATGGTCTAAAGTTAGCTAAGATAATTACACATGGATAAATAAACAAAATTCTTTTATACTGTCATAATTTATTGTTGAGAAAATGAAGTGTCACTTCTTTTTCTGGTGTAAAATGAAAGTATGAATTATTAGATGAAGTAAAAAAGTTTAGGAGCATCCCCGACATTACAAATAGAACTAATAACACAAGAAGATGTAAATAGGAAGTCTCAACATAGTAGCCAATCCAACATTAGTCTAGAAAGGTCTAATCCTATTATAAAGAGAAGCTCTACTTGTAACAATTTTTTGCACCTCAGCCAAAATAATTTAGATATCATTTGCCTTGTTTTGAGAACGTTTATAGTTGCGCTCCATCCAAATGCAATATATTGTTAATAAGAATGATACCTTGAGGAGTTTTTGCCAAATATTTGTCCCTCATAAAAATGATCATCCATTGAAGTTCATCATTCTGCTCTCTTACATGCAAATCCCATATTGTGCAAAGATATTACATGATATACTTCCAAGCTGATTGTAGTGGAAAAATAAATGTGTTTTGTCTTCTAAATGGGTCGTACAGAAAGTGCACTGGATAGTAACTGAAGGCATCCATCATGATACAATCTATGTCGTCGAAAGCCTGTTTATACAAAAAAAAAAAAAAAGCCTATTAATGAAATGTTTTTTGTTAATGCTGCTGGTTCAAATTAGGTTTTGCCACTTCACAATTGGTCCTACTTAGCTTGACCTTGGTAAGCATCTACATTGCACGCCCTTATTAGGATGTCGGAATGGGTCACAAAACTCATATTTTGAATGGGTCATATGAAATATAGAATGTGGCATAAATAGGTCCAAAGAGAAAAGCCTAGAAAAAGTATGGGTTTTAATAAATTTATTGTGGACCCACTTTCAACCTAGATACTAGAGTTACATAAAACAAGTCTCACAATTCGATCTTCCCTCCTCTCTCTCTCTCTCTCTCTCTGATTACACTGCTCTAGACAATGTCCTTCATTGGTGAGCACTCTCCCTCCTCTTTGTCCTTAATGATTGACGTCGTTGCCAACCTTGTGGCCAACAATGTTGGAGAAGCTCATGAAGCTTGGGCTATTGCGACACCCATTGCTTTCGTTGGTGTTGCCGCTACCTCTCTCTCTCTCGAGTGTGGCAAGCCGAAGAGACCCAACACAGACTGCAAGAACCCTTTGTGGCAGATTGATTCAAGTATTAAGATAATGAGGAAATAGGTGAAAGCTATGGCTTTGGGATGGTTCCGTGTTTGTTGAGACCGAGAAAAAAAAAAAAGAGAAGGCAAGCGAGAAACAAGAGCAAGTGGTGTATGAGGGCGGTGACGGTTGGTAGAGAAGTGCCAGTGTTTGGGTGGAGGAATTTGTTGACACCTAAATTTTGATGGATCATTCGTAATTTAATGCACAAAACTTTAGGGATTAATTTTAATCCATAAACAAAAATTATTATAATTAAATTGCATGGCATATAGCTTTAGGAACATAATCTTTCAAAGGTAAAATATATCTATATGGTTAAGAAAAGGAAAAGATGTGGCTAGTTCAAAAAGTAAAATATATACGCATGGTTAAAGATAGGAATAGAGCAAAAAAAGATATATTTCAGTACATCCACAATAAGAAAGCAGATCATCCAAACTAACCATGATTAACTAATCTAACCATGCTTCAACAATGGTTAATTAACCCAACCTTGGTTAACTAACCCAACCCTAGTTAATTAACCCAACCTTGGTTAACTAACCTAACCATAATCTAACATTGGTTAATTAACCTAACCTTGGTCATCTTTCTAATTAGCCCTCTCAACATTAGTTAGCCATAATAGAACCCCTAATTAAGATTAACCATAATTAAATTACCCCTAAACAAGTTTAATGGACTAATCGAAGGATTAGAGTGTAAACTCTCCTGTTAGTTGGGCCAAAGACACGGGCGCGGTGGTGAGGGCTACACATGAGGACTTGGACTACATCAATCCCAAGGTGGTCCCAGGGTGGAAACAACAGCTGCAAGTGTCAGTCATTGCTATTCTGTAGAAAACTAAGCCAAACTAGGGGGTTCAGCTACTGGCCAGACTGACCAGCGATCTGGCGAGCTATTGGTCGATGTGACGTCCTGAAATTCCAGCCCTTTTTGGGATGAGTGAACGCGAATTTTGCCAGTGCATTGTTGGTTGATTCTGCTCAGACCTAATCATTTCCGAGATACTGACCTTGAGGGGAAAGGCTACTGAGGACAGAACTCGTGCGACTAAAGAACTTGATCTGGGAAAACGACTCGACCGTGAACTTGCGTAAAGACGATCCTGTAGTCATGTAGGCCGATTTCAGGGACGAATAGAAGTCGATTCGCGGACAGAAATAATGGGACAACAGGTGATTCCATCTACTGTTATCAAACCCGTGAATGACCCTATGTCAATCCTTGATAATCGTGTACTTTGAAATAAGAATCCATCATTTGCAATTTCATGTCGTCAAGGATGTCCATGTGTCGAAAAGTCTTGAATGTGGTTTGGCACAAGTCGGTTACGTGTGAATCCTCGAAACCACTTGTCAGTCTGAATTATACCAAAATGATATTTAGGCAAAATTGACAAGGCATGAGAATCCAAGATTGGACTTCGAATTTTTGAGAACGTTTGGGACAGACTTTTGGACGATGCTTCCTTGATAGTCGACAGTGTCAGTTGAGCCGAGTTTTTGGGAAAGGGATTTTCGGACCGAGGAAACAAGCTTACAAGGATGTGGGCTAGGCAAGAACAGTGAGGGCCTCACGCCCAAGGTGAGATGGCCACCATGGAAGATCAAGACAACAAGCAAGCCTGTTGGGCCCAATCAACCCCTCACCCATCCTAGCCTATCATCCAAACTTGAGCCAATTCGAGCCCAATAAATTCCCGAGCCCATTCCTACCCATTTCCCAGTCTGTTTCCTAGGCCCGCCTTTCATTTTTAGGCCAAGAGCAGTTTGGAAATTGTGCAAGGTGGAAATGACCATTTTGCCCCTAGATATTATTAGGAAGAGACGAAAGGAAGAGAGAGATGATGAGGTCATGTGCTTGGGAACTTGGTGCAGCCATTAATGGCATTAATGAAGGATTTTGAGATCTGAATATCTCTCTCTCACTCAGCTGAATCACAAGAAAATCATAGCCCTCTTCCCCTTGCTTCCCCTTGCTTCTCCTTGCATTTTCTGCAGTTTCTACTTTGGACCTCTTATCGAAATTTGAGTTGTTCGTTGCCTTCCCGGTGGAATCTCGGGCCGATCCACCTATCAAACTGATCAGCACAGGAAATACGTACTATCTACATCGGCCAATTGCCGGAACAAGTCACCGCCCATCCCGTATGGTGGCCTGAAGTCAGCAGTCCTCCATCCATCACTATAGCGCACCCCCCTGTGCAGCTTCGCTTTTTCTTCTGTTTCTCTCCATTTTTGGCCTACCCATTGCCCACACCAGCCACACACACCTCCCCCTTGACCCCCCAGAACCACTGGCCACCAACTCGCCGGAGCTCCAGCTAGCTTGTTTTTGCTCCGACCAGCAGTCTCCTTCCACTACAGTGCTGTCCTTTGGAGTTTGGGGTTTGAGCAAATGTTGCTACTGTGATTTCTGGCCTGAGACTGCCTTGGAGGGTCGTGTTCAAGTTCCTCAAGTGTCGGGCCTCACCATCGTCGCCGCGTCCGCGTCTCCAACCCGCTTAATGGGTGAATTTAGCTCCTAAACCTTATTTAGTGTCTAAACTAGCTTAGCGTTGGATTAGGCACCCGGGTAAGGTTGCATGTGAACTGACTTTTGTTTGTTGGTTGACCTTGTCTGATGTTTGGTTTGCTGTTTGCTAGCTGTCTGTTGTTAGGTTGAGTGAGGGGTGGTTCTGAAGAGATACCCCGGGTTGAGTTAGTGTACTAACCGGGGCTTAGGGGAAGAACTCACTGAGATTTTATCTCAACCCATCATGGTTAACCATTTTCAGGCCCCTAGAATGGCGCACTCGCAGTGGAGAATCTTGCCCTCACTCCACCAGTGATCGACCCGATGGAGTCGAGTTCGATGGGTCCAAGTGACCGTGGTGCTGAACCCGAGGGTTCATTTTATACAGCTGGATTAGCCTAGCCTAGTTCCTTTTTGGTTTGGCTTAGAGGATGGATCGGCCCCTGTTGTCAAGCTTATAAATCGGAAAACGATCCTCCGTTGGTTAATCTAGTAAATTGTATAAATGAGTGGTGATGGTTATTATTGCTATTCATCCCTCTATCCCTGATTGATTGATTGATTGTTTGTTGGACTGAGGATGGTTCGTCTTTTACTTGCGCATAACAAAAGATTAAAATGAATAGTCGTCGATGAGTCTTGGGACGTCGCTTTCTATCGACCATGGTAAGGGGCTATTGTTGCCCATGGTTCGGGGAGTGACATGGTTGTCAGTTTTGGTATCAGAGCAAGGTTGAGACTTGGAGTGATAAGGTGCGTAGGATTTTTGAGATAGTGAGATAGAGATGGCATTTACTTTACGTGCCTGTGATTGCTTTTGTGGGTTTGTGTTGTGGCGAGTTGCTCAAAGTTTCTAATTCTCGATTGGGATTGGAAAGCAAAACCATTGAGGGTTTAGAGTGATGAGCAATCCTGAGCAAAGAGAGCCCTTAGGCATTAAGCAGTGTCTGGCTAGACCAGTACTAGAGGTAGCGTGTAGGCAGATCCTAGGTTAGACAGGATCCTGCTAGTACTAGAGATTTTGTTAGGGCAGCAAGCTGAGTTCTTCTGTTGTGGTCCTTGTGGTTCCCCTAGTGAGAGGAGAGTGGTCTATGAGAGATCGATACCTAGGCTGGTAGAGTAGTTCCTGAGGTTGAAGCAATCGAGGTTCAATGGCATGGGCAACCCTGAAGCTGCGACCATTTGGATAAGGGATAGTGAGAGGATCTTTTTCAATGTCGAGGTGTTCAAAGTGAGACAGAGTGGTTATGGCGACTTATTAGCTTCAAGATAATGCCATTAATTAGTGGGAAGCCACTCAAGGAAGAGTGTTCCCTGAAGGCACGGCTCAGACTTGGGGTACCTTTCATGAAGCTTTCAATGGGAAGTGCTTTTTAAACGGTGCGAGAGAGTCAAAGATGACAGAGTTCCAACAGTTTCATCAAAATTAGATGTCGGTGAATCAGTATGAGACAAAGTTCGCTAAGTTGGCTAAGCATGCATCGAGGTTGGTAGAGGACCCTTGGATTGGGCGAGATGTTTTAGAGATGGCTTGAAGCCATAATTGAAAACCCAACCGGTGCCCTTGAACTTAAAATTTTTTGATGAGATGTACAAGAGAGCCTAGATGATAGGAAGGAATATGATTGAGAGAGCGACTGCATCTGGTTCGTAGTTCGTGCCCAGAAGAGACAGTTGTCAATTTGAAAAGAGACCGATGATGGGCAGAAGGAATCCCATCCCACCTAACAGAAAGAATTACATGGGAAAGCCGACTACCCGAAACTAAGTCATGAGTAAGTCATTGCATAAGGTGGAATGTCATGGAAAGACATTTCAGTTTAACCCAATAGTGGGTGGTAGTCTTGAGTTTGTGAGAAATCGAAGGAGACCCTCCGTTCCTCTGATTTCGTCACTCGAGATGACTCGATTATTGGAAACTAGAAACTAAGGGTATTTGGCATTAGTGGCAAATACACTGATAGAAGGATCAAAGGTGGAGGATATTGCAGTGTTACAAAAGTACATGGATGTGTTTCCCTCTCTAGAGGAAATTGAGTTTGTGATTAAGTTGACCCTTAGAACTAAACCGATTTCCAAGGCGCCTTATAGGATGGCCTTGTTAAAATTGAAAGAGCTGAAGATGCAGATGCAAGAGTTACTGGATAAAGGGTTCATTTGTCCTAATGCGTCCCCATGGGGAGCACTAGTATTGTGTGTAAGGAAAAATGATGGGTCTTTGCGTCTATGCATTGACTACCGGCAGCTCAATCATGTAACCATTAAGAATAAGTATTCATTGCCAAGGATTGATGAAATTCTGGTGTACTCGAGGAGTCCAGATGATCATGAGAGACACCTAAGATCAGTACTATAAACTTTGAGGGAACGTGAGTTGTATGCTAAGTTTAATAAATGTGAGTTTTGGTTACCTCGCGTGGCATTTTTGGGTCATGTGATTTCAAGTGAAAGGATCTTTGTTGACATGGTGTTATAACCCCAAGAAACTTTGATTGGCTAGATACTACAGACATTTCGTAGAGAAGTTTTCTACGATAGGCATGCCCTTGATGAGATTGCTAAAGAAAGAGGAGAAGTTTGATTGGACAAACAAGTGTGAGCGTAGTTTTCAAGAGCTTAAGAGTAAATTGACTACCGCACTCGTCTTGACAATACCATCTGGTCCTGGTGGGTATGAGATCTATAGTGATGTGTTGTATAAAAGACTAGGCTGCGTGTTAATGCAACATGGCAAGGTGGTTGCATACACATCTCAACAGTTAAGGCTTCACGAACTTAACTATCCAATGCATGATTTAGAATTAGCAGCGATCATCTTTGCCTCATGTTCAATGACAATGGATGGAACTTCTTAAGGACTATGATTGCGAGATTTTGTATCATCCGGGGAAAGTGAACAAAGTGGTAGATGCGCTCAATTGAAAGTCGTCAATTGAACAGATGATGATATGAGAATGGATTCTCTTGAAGGGAGTCAGGGACTCAAATTTTAAAATTGAGATTAGCCATCTTGCTAGTCTAATGGACATTCTCAGGGTGGAACCCGAGATGCAAAGTAAGATTAAGAGTGCCCAAGCGACGAAGCCTGAAATTCTTAAGATCCCGCAAATGGATCGGGCAAAGAGAAAAGCAGACTTTCAAGTGTCGAAGGATGGAACATTGAGGTTTCGAGGGCGATTGTGCGTTCCGAAAGATGTAGAGCTTAGAGAAGCAATCTTGTCGGAAAGTGTTTGATGTGCCAGCAAGTAAAGGCTCAGCATTGTAAGCCTAGTGGACTGCTACAACCTCTTGAGATTCCCGAGTGGAAGTGGGAATACATTACCATGAAATTTGTGATAGGACTACCAAGAAGTCAGCGAGGCAATGACTCGATTTGGAGTAGTCATTGACAGATTGACAAAGTAAGCTCACTTTATCATTGTACAGAAAGATATCACATTGGATAAATATGCAAAGTTGTACGTATATCAGATTGTACGCATTCATGGAGTTCTAGTGACGATCACATCTAATCGTGGTCCTAAGTTTATCAATTTTTTGGAAAATTTTGTAGTCGGCCTTGGGGACGAAACTGTAGTATAGTACGGCATACCATTCGCAGACAGATGATCAATTAGAAAGGATTTGAAAAAATATTCGAAAGCCTTTAGTGCAATAAATGACATTTGGTTTGCACTAATTTTCAAGTGGTTGAGGCGAATTCTTGGTTTGGTTATTAAATGAATAGGAAAGGAATGTTGAAAGAAAAATCGATGGTTTGTGGAATTTGAATAGCGGTTCAATGGAAATTTAGTGAATAAGATTTCAAGTGTCGATAAGAGACCCCATGGAAACGAGCTCATGGATTGATGAGCTGGAAAAAGTTTTGCACTTTGACGTGCTCGAACGAGATTAAAACCGTGAGGTTTGGAATGGAACAGGCCAAAGCGGATAATACCTCTATGAGATGGTGCATATCTCAAAGGGACTAATAGTGGTGCAATTCGAATGTGTCCATAACGACTGATTCGACGAGGGCGGGGAGTGGTCGCCAAGGCCAAAGTGCCTAAGCAAGGAACGACTCCTGGCAGGCTTCTAGGATATCGAAAGGGGTAGAAATGAACTGAACTATGTATTGTGCAAAAAGAGAGTGCTTGTGGGATAAGAGTTTATCGGAATGGTATAGCCGAAATATAGTCAAGTTTGTGGAACTCCAGTTAATGGAATGAGGTCAGGGAACTGAGAATCACTAGTTTAAAATTTTGGTTTGGCAATTATTAAATGCCGTTCAGATTATCTGAGACAAACTAAAGACCGCTCAGAGTCGTCAGAAGGGTTGTGAAGATAAGCGTCGTAGACCATTGGAGTTTAAGGTGGGCAATCATGTGTTTCTGAAAGTATTGCCGATGATGGGTACTTCCAGATTTGGCAAGAAAGGAAAGTTAAGTCCAAGGTACGTTGGATCCTTTGAAATTTTGGAAAGGATCGGGGTTTTAGTGTACGTCTGGCGTTGCCACCGAAACTTGCTCAAGTACATGATATTTTCCACGTGTCCATGTTGAGAAAGTATGAACTGGACCCGACTCATGTTTTGAATTTTAAAAAACTAGACGTAGACGACAGGGTGTCGCACGTGAAGAGGCTGATACAGATAAAGGACCGTAAAGAGTAAGCACTCCGAAACAAGACTATTGCCTTGGTTAAGGTGGTCTGGCAGCATCACAGAATAGAGGGAGCAACATGGGAAAGTGAAGAAGTGATGAAGCATCAACACCCCCATCTTTTTGAGGATTTGTTTGTGATTGCAAATTTTGAGGACAAAATTTTTGTAAGGGAGGAAGAATTGTGACGTCCTGAAATTCCAGCCCTTTTTGGGATGAATAAATGTGAATTTTGCCAGTGCATTATTGGTTGATTCCGCTCGGACCTAATCATTTCCGAGATACTGACCTTGAGGGGAAAGGCTATTAAGGACAGAACTCGTGCGACTAAAAAACTTGACTTAGGAAAATGACTCAACCGTGAGACTTGCGTAAAGACGATCCTGTAGTCATGCAGGCCGATTTCAGGGACGAATAGAAGTCGATTTGTGGACCGAAATAATGAGACAACAAGTGATTCCATCTACTGTTATTGAACCCGCGAACGACCCTATGTCGATCCTTGATAATCGTATACTTTGAAATAAGAATCTATCCTTTACAATTTCATGTCATCAAGGATGTTCATGTGTCGAAAAGTCTTGAACGTAGTTTGACACGAGTCGGTTACGCGTGAATCCTCGAAGCCGCCTATCAATCTAAATTATACCAAAATGACATTTGGACAAAATTGACAAGGCATGAGAATCCAAGATTGGACTTTGAATTTTTGGGAACATTCGGGACAGACTTTTAGACGATGCTTCCTTGATAGTCGACAGTGTCAGTTGAGCCGAGTTTTTGGGAAAGGGATTTTCAGACCGAGGAAACAAGCCTACGAGGACGTGGACCGGGCAAGAACAATGAGGACCTCACGCCCAAGGTGGGATGGCCACCATGGAAGACCGAGACAACAAGCAAGCCCGTTGAGCCTAATCGACCTCTCACCCGTCCTGGCTCATCATCCAAACTCGAGTCAATTTGAGCCCAACAAATTTCCAAGCCCGTTCCTACCCATTTCCCAACCCGTTTCCTAGGCCCGCCTTTCATTTAGACTAAGGGCAATTTGGGAATTGTGCAAGGTAGAAATGACCATTTTGCCCCTAAATATTATTAGGAAGAGACGAAAGGAAGAGAGAGATGATGAGGTCATATGCTTGGGAACTTGTTGCAGCCATTAATGGCATTGATGAAGCATTTTGAGCTCTGAATATCTCTCTCTCACTCAATTGAATCATAAGAAAATCGCAGCCCTCTTCCCCTTGCTTCCCCTTGCTTCTCCTTGCATTTTCTACAGTTTCTACTTTGGACCTCCCATCGAAATTTGAGTTGTTCGTTGCCTTCCCAGTGGAATATCAGGCCGATCCACCTATCAAATTGATCAACACAGGAAATACGTACTATCTACGTCGGCCGATCACCGGAACAAGTCACCAGCCTGAAGTCAACAGTCCTCCGTCCGTCACTATAGCGCACCCCCTGTGCAGCTTCATTTTTTCTTCCGTTTCTCTCCATTTTTGGCCTACCCACTGCCCACACTAGCCACACACACCTTCCCCTTGACCCCCCAGAACCACCAGCCACCGGCCACCAGCTCGCTGGAGCTCCGGCCAGCTTGTTTTTGCTCTAACCAATAGCCTCCTTCTGCTGCAATGATGTCCTTTGGAGTTTGTGGTTTGAGCAGAGGTTGTTACTATGACTTCTGGCCTGGGACTGCCTTAGAGGGTTATGTTCGAGGTCCTCAAGTGTTGCTCTCACCGTTGCCGCCACGTCCACATCTCTGGCCTGCTTAACGAGTGAGTTTAGCTCCTAAATCCTATTTAGTGCCTAAACTAGCTTAGGATTGGATTAATTAGTGTTGAGGGCTGATTAAGGTGTTTAAGTAAGTGTATTAGCCATAAGATATGTGGTTAGATAGTTGATTAAGATTAGCTTAGCTTAATCTTGCTTATTTATGCTTAATTGTGCTTAATTATGCCTAATTATGTGTTATGTGTTAATTAATCATGTTTTGCCTTAATTGCTTGATTAATGTGATTAATTGTTTAATTTATTGATTTAATTAATTTCTGCATTTAAGTATTTAATTATTTAATTATTTAATTATTTTAAATTTCTGAATTTAATTATTTAATTATTTTAATTTATGATATTAAATTCTGAAATTTTACTGTTCATGCACTGTTCATCCGAAATTAAAATGTGTGATTTCATATGTCGTGATCATATGAGGTGAATTAGATGTGTCGTGGTATAAACATTCGCATGAATCGTGTGATTTTCACAAAAGGGGGGGCAAATGGTTTGTTCAAGGGACACCGGAAATGGACCGCTTTTGTGAGAAATGATTTGAGGTTTTATATGCATGCATGTGTGCATTGGCTAATGCTCAAAAATAATAAGTGAGTTGTGATGGTATTCTTGCGTGGTCACTAAGTTGAAACCGCCGTCTCGAGAGAGTATCCCTTGACATTTTGTGGGCATGCGACCTCGGGAGAGTATCCCTTGATATCCTTTGGGCATGCAGTCTCAGGAGAGTATCCCTTGATGTTTATTGAGCATGCGGTCTCAGGAGAGTATCCCTTGACGTTCGTTGGGCATGCGGTCTCGGGATCCCTTGACGTTCGTTGGGCATGCGGTCTCGGGAGAGTATCCCTTGACGTCTTTTGGGCACGGAAAGGCACAATTGTGCCTCTGCGAAGGAAGGGCGCCATAGCGCCATTGCGCCTCGGTTGTAACCTTGTGGGGCAGTAATAATCGAAACACGTGTGGATGCGAAAGTGTATGAGAAAACATAGCATCATTGGTTCTGATTATGCATGAGATGATCACATCATTTATGGCACACACACATAAATTGATAACGTGCAGGGTGTGGCAATGGCCATGTGAGATCGCTTGTGACGCAACTCGTATGTGATTAATGTACAGTATCATCTAAACGCCATGTGTATTGTGTGTATTGTGCTGATATATAACATACAAGGTATAGCATACCGAATAAGGTTACATGTGAACCGACTTTTATTTGTTGGTTGACCTTGTCTGATGTTTGGTCTGCTGTTTGCTAGTTGTCTATTGTTGGGTTGAGTGAAGGGTGGTTCTGGAGAGATACCCCGAGTTGAGTTGGCGTACTACCCGGGATTTAGGGGAAGAACTCGCTGAGATTTTATCTCAACCTGTCGTGGTTAACCATTTTCAGGCCCCTAGAATGGCATACCCGCAGTGGAAAATCCTGCCCCACTCCACCAGTGATTGACCCGACGGAGTTGAGTCCAATGGGTCTGAGTGACCGTAGTGCTAAACCCGAGGGTTCATTTTGTATAGCTAGATTAGCCTAGCCTAATTCCTTTTTTGGTTTGGCTTAGATGATGGATTGGCCCCTGTTGTCGGGCTTGTAAATCGGAAAACGATCATCCATTGGTTAATCTAGTAAATTGTATAAATAAGTAGTGATGGTTATTATTGCTATTCATCCATCTATCCCTGATTGATTGATTGATTGATTGTTTGTTGGACTGGGGATGGTTCGTCTTCCGCTTGTGCATAATAAAAGATTAAAATAAATGGTCATCGACGAGTCATGGGACGTCGCTTTCTATCGACCATGGTAAGGGGCTGTTGCGTGCCCAGGGTTCGGGGCATGACAGCCGACGTCTAACAACTCCAAACGGCTGAGGGAGAGGTGTTGGTGGCTAGTTTAGGTGGCGGCAAGGCAAGAAGAGCTATGGTTTGGCATTTCCAATTGATGTAGCGAGATGGAAACAAGGGCGGACAAAGGAGCGGCGGGTCCGGATGGCCGGTAGGCTGTCCGGTGACCAGAATCGGCGAGCAACGACAACAGGGGGTATGAACTAAGGCTCTCGGTCGCTACTGCAGGTGGCTTAGGCGATAACAAGGCTAAATCAACAATGGAAATGGAAGAAAGGAAGGAAAGGAAGAAGAAGAAGAAGAAGAAGAAAAAGAAGAGAAGGTGGTCGGCTAGCTAGAGGGAGAGGAAGAAGGAGGAGAGAGACAAAGAAGATGAAGGTCTTTAATGCTCTTCAATGCCCAACAATTTCCCATGCAAAAGCTATTATAAACCAAGACTTTCTCTTCCTTTTCTGTCTTCCATTCATTAATGTCTAGAGGGGCATTTTAGTCTTTTCCACCTTTGGCATAATTACCAAATTGTCAATGGGTTGTAGATGAAAAATGGCTTAAGAAATGGGTTAGGAATAAATAGGAATGGGCTTGGGAATTTTTGTTGGGCTTGAATTGTAAAGGCTGATTGGTATGTTCAAACTTGCTGTATTCTATCCATTTTCCAAATTATCTATATAAACCTATATGATTATATATTAATTACTTGACTAATCAAGTGCTAGCCCATCTGGTTATTAACTCTTTTGAGGGAACTTGAATTTCATTTTTGAAATTTTGCTGTTGTCATTTATTAAATTCTATTTGCATTAGAATTCTTTCCTTAACGCCCTATTCACATTCCAAAGAGTAAAACAACAGCATAATAACTAAGAAGACATCATTTTGTATAGTTATTTTGTTTTTTTTTTTCCAAAATCTTTTTTAATAGTAATTGACTTTGGCATCTTGTAGCATGTTACTCAGCTCTACCTCTCTCCGGATACGTGTATATCCGTGTGTTTTTGTCTCTCTATTATAAATAAGTTGAACTGGAATTGAGAGAAAAAGTACTGGTGTTTGGTAACGTAATCTCAAGGGCCTTTAGGCAAATGTTCAAAGCAAGGCCCCTTTCTTCGCGCTTTAGCTTTTTTCACGATGCAATTTCAGGAGCTAGTAAATTTTTGCTTTCGAATTTGCCCTCGCTAATCTATCCAATGTCCATGAAAATCGGCTTCCATCCACGGATCCGACTAGCCCATTGCCAAAGGGCCTCTAATGCAGTTGCTGATTGGGTCGCAAAATCTTAATTGCCTTCCACAAAATTGGCTTTTGCCCGCTCCTCAAGCCCCTTGGGTTTTGTTAGTAACGAAATAATATCATTTTCAAACCGAAAAGAAAATTATCCAAAGTCCAATTTTACCCTTACCTCACACGCGTTCTATCTCTCTCTTCCCCCTCGCTCCTCCGCCTTGCCTCCGTTGTGCCGCCGCTCAACCCGGCCATATCTGGCAAAGTCTAATGATAGACTCCACATGCGAGCATGCCACGCCAATGAGCCCCCTCAGCGTCCGTCTTCTACCTCCCGCGTCCTCCATTGCTCACAGCGTTGCTGCTGTTTTGTCCTCGTTGATGACAGCGACGACGAGAAGCAAAGGGTAAGGAGAGGGGAAGAAAGACGATAGATGCAGAGACGGAGAGATCGACTCATCGTCGGGTCGAGCTGTGGAGCTAGGGGAAGAGAGAGAGTGACAACACGCGGTGGTGTTGTCCTTGGGAACCACCTAAGCGTTCATTACAACGTCAGCACCGTGCTGCCCAAATAGGGATGTTAAGAATAGAATAAAAAACTAAATCAAAATTTCATGTGTTTTTTGTTCGATTCGATTAACCGAAAAAATTATGGTTAAATTTTTTGATTTGGTTCAATTTTCAATTCAACTTAAAATTGAATTGAAATTTTTAATAAAAATTAAACAATTAACTTAAAATTTCTCTTTTTCACATCTTTTTCATTTTGGTTCTAATAAGTAATGCAAAACATAGGAAAACCAAAAAACCAAACCAAATCGAATCGGATTTTCAATTTGATGTGTATTTAGTTAAGTTTGGCATCACATCTTGTCGGTTTAGTT
The DNA here is from genome assembly GCA_014182735.1 of Corymbia maculata. Classification (NCBI taxonomy): domain Eukaryota; kingdom Viridiplantae; phylum Streptophyta; class Magnoliopsida; order Myrtales; family Myrtaceae; genus Corymbia; species Corymbia maculata. The sequence continues at coordinate 1,986,805 of CM024682.1, read as the reverse complement.
TTTCTTAAAAACCGAATCATTTACACCTATGCCCAAGTAATAATTATTTTACACGTGTTTACTAAACACTAATGGTTTTCACAAAAACCTTTTTGAGTTAGTGTCTTGTGCGAAAATGCAAAGCCTTTGGGCTCAACCTGCCCCAACGCACCCTCAGAAGCCTTTAAATATCGACAAAGCCACCCAACATCAACTGTTGGCGAACTTCGTCCCACCACCTCCGGCCACCATCTTCACCGCCACCACCCTCCCATCTCCTCTCTCTCTCTATCTCTCTCTCTCTCTCTCTCAGATCGCAGACGTCATGGGGACCTTGGTTCAAGGTCCTCGACAGTCGTCCTCTTTGGATAAAAAGAGATGAGCACGGGCTCAGCGTCGTCGCCGGTGAGGCAATTGAGGAGGAGAGGGGCGGAGGCTACGAAGGTGGCTAGTGCAAGAATGACGGTGGCGCAGGAGAGTGGAGACTAAAGCTACACTATAGCAGTTGACGGTTAGGATTTTCTAATGGACAGTTTTTTGGGCGGTTGGCGAACTTAGAATTATAGCAAAAGGGTTTTCCTTGTTTAAAGAAAACTTATCATTAATGCAAATAATTTTTACAATTAAGTCGAATTCTGTATCTAATATGAAAACTCGAAGTCTTGATATTAGAAATTGAGGTGACAAATCGATTTTAAAATGAAAAATGAACATGATTCTTTTTTACATTTGGCTACAAAAGTGAGCTAAAAGATTTCCTCATTTCTTTCCGTGAGACAAAATCAAAGCAACGGGATAGAATAAGCCAATCAGTTACGATATGTAATCTCAAAGATAAACTTATCTTTATATTCTTTCATTTGATCTTTTAAATCATAATATCATCTCAACAATTTTGCTAGTTTCACCTAATCTTCATCCCAATCATGATGATTGCGACTATTGAATTAAATGAACATGCACATACAAAAAAATCAATGCAAGTTTTTCTATTTTGACTTCCCTATTCAATGCGAGTTGATTATATGTTAGCACAAGTTATTTACTTGTATTAACACAAGTGCGAATAAATAAGACCTAAATCCAGCCATGATCCTATTATTTGGAGATCATATCTTGCATTTGAAATTTTATTTCGGGAGAAATGAAAAATTTGGGAAAAAAATTTCCTAATTAAATATCTTATACCCTGTAGGAAATTTTTAAATAGGGAAATACTTAAATTATCGATACAGGTAAATCTAGATATATATAGTTACTAAAAAGTTTAAAAATATTTTTTAACTAACTTATTTTTCCCAGCGCTAAAAACTACCAAAATTGAAAAAGTATTTTTCAAAAGCACTTATTTTTCACTAAACAAAACAAGCCAAACCTTCCATTTTCTCCTTCTTTTTAAGTGTAAAGGAATTTAAGCCTACAAAGCGCCAAAAAAAAATAAAAAATGCTGTCCTCAATTTCTTTCTACTTTACTTGATCTAACAGAGAGCCAAAGTCGCCGCCACTTTTCGATCTTCATCGCCGGTTATAACCGCCGGGAGAGAGAGATTTCCGATGGAGGACGTGGAAGATGCGACGGCGATGTTGCCGTTCCTTCCGTTGGAGCTGCGGTCGTCGAAGCTTTCGTGGCGGTCGGCGACGGCGGAGGCCCTGGAGGCCATGTCCAGAGGCCCCGAGCACAGCCGGGTGGAGTCCGGCGAGGTGCTCGCCAAGGCCGTTTCCCACATGCGGGACGCGTCCGAGCCCTTCCTCGCTCCCTTCGCTCCCGAAGGCTACGCCCTCTTCTTCGACGAGGTACTTCGGTTTAATCATCATATGGGTGTGTGTGATTGGGGTCTTCGTGTGCATTTGAGTTTGGAATTTGTTCTGCAGCTGATGCCTCGCGAGGATGCGGAGAAGTGGTTCAGGGAGGTGATCCCGTTTCTGGCTAATCTGTTGCTGCGGTTGCCTACGCTGCTGGAAGATCACTGGAGACATGCTTACGGCTATTCCCGTTCGAGGAAGCGTCGGGTCAAACCGGTCTTCGCATATTGGACCGCCAACAAGCAGGGATGGTTATCATGAGCCGGGTATGAATTGGGATGTATCTTTCCATTTGTCATTTTGACTTTAGCTTGACCAAATGCAAAATGCATGTTAGTAAAGCTTAACTTTTTCGAAGGCGAGAAGTGGTTTATATTATGATTATTAGAGGTGCTCCTGGGAGTGTAATTAATTTAGATAAAAGCCCGTTCTGTTGTAATTGTCTGTGTACGAAAATGGTGTACATCTGTTGAACAGAATGAATTATTTACTGTGGCTGCACTTTCTGAATGTAGAATTGGTTTTACTTATGCATTACGTATTGTTAGGGTGAAAAGAGTTTAGAATAAACCGAGGAAACTTCTGGTTGAATCAGAGCACTTTTGGGGAAATGAAGCTGTCGGATTCATGCCTAATTGTCCATGTATGATCATTTTTTTCAGGAATTGATTGCTGCTCTTCTGGCTTGCTCTTTCTTTTCCCTGTTCCCAGTCACTGAGAGAGGTTCTAAACATCTTCCCATGATCAACTTCGATAACCTGTTTGCGTATGTAACCTTCTAGTTATTTGTATGTATGTAGAATAAACTTGTTTGGTCTGTATTTTAACATGTTATTATGATTGTTATTCTGAAGTGTGTGCGGTTTAGCTGTAATGACTGAACTTAGATTTGAGTAAGCTGTGAATCTCTTTGGTTCTCTCTGCTAACTAGTTTCAAATAATTAGTCATGCGTAGAAATCTTGCTTAAATAAAATTGTTAGCTGAGCAATGACTCCTTAACCATGTGAATTTTTATTGCTTACAATACTTTAAGAATACTCACAGTAGGTGAAATAGCACTAGTAGTCCTTGTACTCTTGCCCAAACTCAAAACAATCCCTGAACTCTTTTCTGGTCCAAAATCATCATTCTTTTTAAAATGTGACACCATCAGTCCTTCCGTTATACTATTATCGGTTGATTTTTGATAGCATGGACAACCAGATTGCTGAGTTGGACATTGTAATACATTTATACCATTATGATTTGCAAAGATATTGCCACATCAGCCAACATAAATTGTAAAAAAATAAAGTGAGATAGAGGGAGGGAGGGAGGGAGGGAGGGAGGGAGAGCTCCTGGCCATAGTGGCTAGAGCTTCTTTGAGCTCAAAGCCACGGCCCCTCGAGCTTTGTCGAGCTCAGCCATAACTGTTCGAGCTTAGCCTACCTCGCTTGGTCCAGCTTGACCATGACCACTCGTGCTTCATCAATCTTGCAACCATTTTTGGACTAAAGTACAGTGACCAATGGTGATATTACTCCAGCATAGTATTAATCATTACAACCTATAATATTTACTATCTCTTACTGTCCAGTTTCCAATCATTACCTGAGCTTCTTGGAGATAACCATGGTTTGCTTCAACTGTGCTATCTCTTTAGTTTGTCTGAACAGCAACATATAGTGGTCCCTTGCTTCTTAACCATATGCTTATCTCTTTATCCGTTTATGAGATGATTGCCCCACCATCTAAGCGATCCTCGTCATTACACTTAAAACTTTTTAAGAAAATTTTGGGCGCAGTTAGAAAGGCTGCTAATAGTTGATGGATAGGATTAGAATGGAGGAGCACGTGATCTTTGTGCCTTTGTACCTCTTAACTTTTTTTTTTTTTATAGATATATTATTTTTGTTGTTTAATTTTGGGAGATACATTGGCATCATTTTCAGGAATCTGTATGAGAGATATGATGGAAAGCAAGAAAGCAAGATGAAATGTATCACACACTATTTTCATCGTATAAGTTCAATTATTCCTGTGGGGTTTGTATCATTTGAGAGGAAAGTGCTTCCACTGGAAAGTATTCATCCTGTGCCTTATGGAAAGGTGGACTTCTGGAGTAAGTCTGCCTTTCCTCTCTGCCACCTCGAGGTATCAGTTGGAATGAATGAGTGAAATAACTAGTTGAAATTTTACCTGAACCTGTTTTGTTTTGCAGTATCAGTTTTGCCTTCTAGTACTTCTCAGAGGTCTCTGTGTAAATTTTAGGTACACGATTCTGGCCTCATGGAAGACCATTCTGGTGAAGCTCTTCAAGCTGATTTTGCAAACAAATATATTGGTGGTGGTGCACTTAATAGGGGCTGTGTTCAGGTATAACTTCCTAGATGTGTGGACCTAATTTTATGAATGAAAGAGGTTAATTTGTGACAGGTAGTGCATTAATAGAACCTTGGGATGTTCATGGCTGTGCTTAACCATAGATCATAGAAGTTTATCAGGTGGTTTATCAGGTGATTCTCATACACTATATTTCATCTATCTGATGTAGCTTTATTATTGTGTCTCTCTAAAGATAAGTTCAGGAAAGGGCAAAAGAGTCACATTTCGTGCTGTTTGGCAATGACATACTTGAGGTTTCCACATTTTGCCATCTCCTTTTCTGTGGACCTTTAGGCCTTGTTTACTTTAGAGACTAAAAAGGCAAAGAAGTACTTTCTGGAAAATGAATTTTCTTTTTCTCGGATGGGTGGAAGATGGATGCAATAATGGAGTTCATAATGAGTCATAAACATATCATGTGCATTTCATTGTCTTATTTGGTTGCCTTTAATGGTTTTCTTTTTCATGGTCAAACTTGATATGCTGCTCAAATAACATGCAGGAAGAGATACTCTTCATGATCAATCCTGAATTAATTGTCAGCATGCTTTTCTTGCCAGCCTTGGCAGACAATGAAGCTATAGAAATCGTTGGTACTGAAAGGTTTTCAAATTATACTGGGTAAGTATGAACATTTGCCTGGGTAAACTTGAAGTGATATGTAATAGTTGTGATGCTTTTCTTTATTATTGATATCTGCTCAAGAATTTGAATTGTAATATCTATGGACTGAACTATGGCTTGTGCTAGAATCAAGGATGTTCACATGAACTGCTGTTTTTTCCCATTTCAATTTCTGGATATTTTGACAAAAAATTGTTGCAGGCCCTTAAATATGAGCTACTTTCGCTTCTGTAGCACTATTGGTTCCCTGTGTTAAAAATGAAAATATGGAATTTTTAATTACATCAGATTCAGATTTGGATGTGGACAGCGTAGTAATGTTTACTTCTTTCTCCTTCCTTTTTCATTGAATTCACAGTGTACAATGGAGAACTATAAACAATTGTTATAGGCTTTGAAGAAAGAAGGTTTCTAATATAGAAGTTTTATGCATAATTCTGTGATTGATTTGACTTTGAGCTTAAAGAGTGATCATCTTAGACTTGCTTGTTCTTTATTAGAAGTTATTTTGATTATTCAGTTGGTAGCTAGACATCTTTTAAGCTTGTCCAAATTGACCTGACTTTATGATGGCTTCTGAATTGTGCTTGAACTTGAAGGGGTGCAGGTATGCTTCTTCATTCAAATTTTCTGGTGACTATATTGACAAAAGAGATACTGATTGCATGGGAAGGCGTAGAACGAGAATTATTGCAATAGATGCATTATGCAGGCCAGGAATTAAGCAGTATGAATTACAACTCCTTCTGAGGTATGTAGAATTTTTTTTCCATGATTTCCAGTTGCGATTTGCTCTTTCATGTGTAAATTGGATGAGAAAGAAGGACAAAGCCATCTGAAATGGAAATATGCTTATTTGAATTACTAATTCATTAAATGTCCTCTTTGCTGGGATTTACAAGTAATACACAAATTCAAAAAGTAAAGGTTGGAGTGAACGTTCTATTCAACCATTCTTTGGGCTGGCTTAATCATGGAGACAGAATCACTTGCTCCATTCCAGGGCATCTTCAGGATAGATTTTCTTATTGAATAAGGCATTTAAAAATGCAAATTCAAGTTAATATGAAATGCAACTCTTGATCAAAGCAATTGGGAGTGCCCTTTGAATTGTCTATGAAATTCTGTCCAGGATGTTAAATCTATCATTTGGTTCTGTTGTATGGTAGACTCTAGGGCTCACAGTTTACAAGGTAAGTGTGGTCAAATGAGAGCTGAAAACATATCAATGAAAACATGATGTCTTACTAGACTGTTCAGTTTTGTAGTTGGAGACATCTCTTCCTTGGACCTTTTCCTTTCACTTGTCAAATAAAATTTCATGATAAGAAACAAAGAATTTGATTATCCATGTTTAAGAGGAAGTTAAGATGAGATTTTAGCTACAAAGGATAACTTAAAACATGATCAACTATAAGGCAAGTGTGACTAAGGAAAGCATTAAACAATATCCAAATTGAACAAGGTTCTGAGAACCATGTGCTTCAGCTGAGCCAAGGCAAATCTCATTTTCTAGCCATTTTTGTTGGAATGTTTTAGAGTTGTCTTTTTTATTGGTTCCTTGGTTGGTCAAAAAAGAACTAAAGTTGTGAGAAAGATATGAATATGTGGATTCACCCATTGATAGATGGGATATTATCTTTCTAGCTACTGATCCTGGAAAGACATGGTTTGGCTAATGCTGTTAATGTTTCTTATGTAGGACTTCAACATCTAAAATCAATCAAGGACTTAATTCTTTCTAGGTCATGGATGGAAAGTTCTCCTATTTATACACAATAATAGTCATTGTTTTGACTACAAAATCTACAGTATCATGCAGGTTATAATAAGATTTGATGTATGTTATGGCGAATCCTAGTTGAAAATATTTGTATTCAATCTATCTTATTTTTTTATGCATATTTATATCAAAGCCCATACATATATTTATGGTTTATGGTTTTAAAACTGTGAGACTTGCTTGTTGCAATCACAGGGAGATTAATAAGGCATTTTGTGGCTTCTCTGATGACTCCAAGTATCAGTTGTATGAGAGGGTCTTCCAGGAAAATTTTTTAGCTGGATTGGTTGATGGCCGAGTCCAAGTCTCAAATCATGTATCTGGGGATGATGCTTTGGTCAGGGATTTTCACATTTTGAAGTGTCATTTTTGTCCTTTTGTTAAGTCATTGCTTTTATTTATATATAAATCCAGCTCTACTTATCTGAGGATGTTGTCTGTTTTTGGATAGCAGCAGAAAGATCCTGCAACATTCCTGAGAACTGAAGGAGGAGCAGGGGACAAAGAGGTTCCAAATGCTGAGGCTTTAACTCAGATACCTGAGGATGAAGACAATATTGGAATTGTGACAGGGAACTGGGGTTGTGGAGCCTTTGGTGGTGATCCTGAGCTGAAGAGCGTAATTCAGTGGCTTGCTGCTTCTCAGGTGATGTTATTCTTTTTACTTTTGGAATTTCTTACAACTGACAATCATTTTGTGGCAATGCTAAATATGAATGAGCAGGTTTATCTGATGTCTACACATTTAGGAATATACAAAATGTTATGAAGTACATCAGTATATAACATCTTAACTACAATAAACAAGTATAGCAGGATTATCAATTTGAATTTTTTGAACAATAGCATGAGGATGCTTGAAGTTTGAGAATGCAAGTACTAGATAAGAAGTTCGTGAGTAGAAATGTTTGATCATAACCAAACAGGAACAACTTTTCAGGGGAAAAAAAAAAGGATGTGGCATGAGATATAAAATTGAAACATGGAATCAGTTTAAGATGTGTTAAAATAGTTAGTGGCAAAAATACTCCATTATAGGCAGCCCACAAGTTTTAAAATAGTTAATGGCAAAAATACTTCATTATAGGCAGCCCACACCTATCTATCAGTCTTTTCAATGTATATGGAAAAAGAAAAGAAGAGACAAGCTTACAGTCAATAGCCTTAAGAAGAGAAAGTTTCGACTTTTTTGTGAACCAGATTTTTAGATGGCTTGGGCAATCATGGCTGATTAGGCTAAAATTCTAAGGTTCTGTCATTTTGCCATACCATCCTCCCTATCTTTTCTGGACCCATTCCTTTAATGGAAGTACCTTAAAAAGCTAGAAAAATTACATGACAATATTCAAGGTGGATGGATTGGGCAGGTCCAGAAAGGAAATCCATCGTCCAAGCCTGCCTATTTTCACAAACTTTAAAATGAGCTCAAGCTAGTTCAATGAATAATTTGAACCAAGCCAGACCAAACATTGGAGAGGACGATCAAATCCATTCAGCTGCTATGGTCTGCAGAGAGGACTTGGGTTTGTGAATTGGTCCCATCATAGACATTGGCATTGGCTTCTGGACTTTTGTAGTGTAAAAGAAACTGAAGGTTTGAGGCTATATTATTATAGTTGTCAATGTGTAGATGAAGGAGTCAAGTACTAAGAAGATGTGTGAAGGTGGTTTCTGGCAGCCTTCTTTTTAACTATGGTGGTCATACGCGGTCAATTACCAGCTTTAGTATAGTCAGTATATGTCATAATTAAGTTTAAAACAAGGAATCAGAACATTGCAATATGAGGATTTCATCTTTGTTGACTTAGACGTTGTCCTTTCTCTTCTTTGGCCATAATGGTCTGCTCTTACTTTGCTAGATTTCTAATGGATTTCACTAGTCAATGGAATGTATAGGGCATCGATGTGTCTTTTGAGAATAGATGCTTCGACATTTTTGTTTTGTTTGATTCATGTCTGTCTGTAACATTTTCAGGCATTGAGACCCTTCATGTCATATTATACATTTGGCGTGGAGGCATTGCAGAACCTACGTCAGGTACCTTTTGTTATTTTGCATGGTTCAGATCAATGACAGCAGTTTTTGTAAGGATATTTCCAATTTTTGTTGCATTCTTCTGACTCTAAAAGTCTATTGACTTTAAAGTGCCTAAAAAATTAATATTGACACCAGTTATTTTCTGCGAACAAAGTTCAGTTTCCCACCTTTTACTTTCCAAACCTTTTTTAAGGTTATACCCTTGCTTGCTTTTCAGCTGCATTTCGTAGCAGGTGTACAATATCAAACGGGATGGCGTTATTCATATTTTACTTAGCCTTTTGCCTTCAATTATGGTTATTGATTGTTTTTCTTCAACAGCTTATTTTAGTGAATCCAACATTAGCGGAGATCAGCTGTCTTTTTTATGATGTCGAGCAGGTGAGTCAATGGATATTGTTGCATGGATGGACAGTGGGAGACCTTTGGAATATGTTGGTGGAGTACTCGTCACAAAGATTCAAGCAAGAAACTAAGCTCAGTTTCTTCGCTTGGTTGCTTCCATCAGTGACCCCTGATGATGCCATGACATTTAATGCACTTGATGCTACCTAATTTTCTTTTATCTGTAAACTTGAAAGGTTTTCGTGCATCGTATTCCTATAACTTATCATTGTGCATTGCTAAACATGTGTGTAGTTGCAGAGATTAATCGGAGTAGAAATTCTTTGTACTTCAAATCATACTCAAGTAGAAGAGTCGTCACCGACTTGTAGGGACATGAGTTGTGCTGGTCATAATCAAGGAATTATTTTGATGCCCATGAAAACCAATAAGCGGCTGTAGTGTGCTATCTCCAATCGGCTAATCTCGTCTGCCTTATTGTCAATCATTTTGGTTCAGCTTTTTTATGGGGCTTTGTGCCTCTAAAATCTCTTGGGAAAAGTTACTGTTTGGCAATTTTTTTTTGGCCACCTTGGGAAATTAAAAGTTTTAAGAAATGGGCCTTCAACGTTCTTGGAATGTTATTATGAGGTTTAATGATTTTTCCTCTTTTCAATTCTGCCCCTATCGATAATTTTGTATTTCACTCTTCTTCCCAAGAAATGCTGTTCATCTTCTTTAACCAATCGGCTCTCGTCTTCTTCAATGTTTCATCTCAATGCTCGCTGGTAGCTGATGTTGTGGTCCCAGTCACCTAGGTTGAGATTGCGTAGGTCAAGGGTCGACCGTCGAAGTTGTGCATGTCAAAGGTCTCCATTGAGGGTCTCTACCAGATAATCATCCTCTCTAATGTTGCCTTCGCTCGTGATCACTAGGCGAGACTTGGAGATTTGGAGGCGGAACGACAATGATGATCAAGTGTCAATGGTCGATATCGGAGCCCTCGTCCAAGCTAGCAATGGCCCTCACAGCTCTCACTTGAGCCCTCCAAGACTACGAAGAGTGGCTCCTATTTTTTTTTTTTAAACTTAAAGTATCTCATAGAAAACTACACAAACCTTACTCGTGGCAAGCCTTTATCTATATGCAAATCACGAACAAAACGCAAGATAAGACGCACTAGGCATGGTTGGTTGCTGCAAACACAAAAGGGAGAGACACAAAACTAATCTTAAGTTGCTGTTGCTCCTATCCTCTAGTACTCACCCTTGAGTGAGAGCATGGAGATTGCGTTAATCAGGCCCTTTGGAACTAAGAACTCTCTTTGCAAATGTTGTCCATCGGTTGTGAAAGACTCATTTGGATCTTCGACTATAGCTATAAGAATTAAGAAATATGTTCTTGTTCTGAATTAACATCTTATTTTTATTGAATGTCTCTTAAAACTTCTATAGTGAATTAACTTTGACATTAGATTATTTGCTTACTAATAATTTTTTGGATCAAAGTCAATTTCACTTTAAATTTTCAACACTTTATCCAAATCAAATAAAAAAATTATGCTATTAAATTATTATTTTTCAATTTTATGAGGTTTAAAAATGAGGATTTCATCTTGTTTGAGATTTTTGCTTTATTGCAAATTTCACAAGTTTCGCAATGCAATAGCCAAAATCTCTTAAAATTCACATGAAATGTAAATTCCGACCCTTTTCTAAGACTTGAAAGGTCTGATTTCTTTTTTCTATTTTCAATTTTGGAAAAAAAGAAAAAGAAAAAAGAAGATCATGTAGAAAATAAATTGTCCCGTGCCAATATCCGACCCGAAACTGAAGACAAAGTTAAGAGCGAACGCCCCCGCCTCCTTCTCTCTCTCTCCCCTTCACCCCCAAAGAGCACAGATTTTTACACGTTTGGAGCATCCCCTGTCCTCCTCTCTCGGCAGGCGAGGTGATACACCATCAAAGTCCGTACAGCTCCAAGCTAAACCAGCCAGGTGAAGGTCAGTCTCCACTTCCCACTCGTCTGCAGCTTCTTTCATGCGTCTCCATGTTTTTCTTTTCTTGTTCTTTCCACGGCTCTAACACACACATATATATAAATTCCATTGCCCACTTGCCATTCTCGTAGAAAACAAGCTTTCCCCACACCCTCCTAATTCCTGCTAGTGCTTTTGTACTGCGAGTAGGCCGCGCACTGGTGATTAGCTAAGTTTGCCCACCTTCAGCTTTGGTGAAGTGGCACAGAGAGAGAGAGAGAGAGAGAGAGAGGGAATTGCCGAAGCTGAAAGCATTCCAAGCACTAGGTGAGAAATTTCAGCAGCTGGTTCCTAAATTTTTAGTGACTTTTTATGCTGCCTATAGTTTTTTCTTTGGGGGGTCGAAATGATGGCTGTAGTTGGTGGGTTTATTTTCGCGGATATTACTGCTCTGAAGCCTCTTGACCAGTTTATGATCCATATGTTATGAGGCTCATCTGCTGTTATGGTCACTGGGTATGCCTCCGTTTTCACGCCACCGCCGTTTGTCCCTGTACTCAGCTTGGAGTTGGGGTGTGCCGATGATTATATAATGTGGTTGAGCCAATGAACTCTTTTATTGTTAGGATTTCCTCAAAACTTTTTTGTTGATAGACGACAATATCATGTTGCTGATGTTGTACTTTAATGGAATTGGCTTTTTGCAGAGATGGCACTTCAACAAGCAAGTATTCTTCAAGTTCCTTTTTGCAATGTGAAAGGCGGCAGAACAATTTCTACTTTACTTTCTAGCTTCAAGACTCCATTGAAGAATACAGAGAGATGGTTTAGTCTCTCCTCAGATATTCTGCATGCACCTCGGCGGGTGCGATTCTTTGGCGTCCACTTAAGTTCTTTCAATGCTTACTTTTGCATTGGCTCTCATTCTTATCTTCCATGCAACTTAGGGTAAGGATACAAAAGCATTGTCGTAGGAGCTTCTAAAACATCTCATAATCCCAAATTTGTTGGTGGAAAGAAAGAGCAAGATGATGATAACAGTGATTTTGAGTACGAGGAGGAAGACAATAAGGTGAATGACAATGACCCTCATCTCATGGATCCTGAAGAGAGGCAAGAGTGGAGAAGGAAAATTAGAGAAGTGATCAATAAATATCCTGATGTTGACGAGGAGACAGACCTTGACGAGAGGAGGAAGAAGATGCAGAAGCTCCTGGCTGATTATCCCCTTGTAGTGGAGGAGGATGATCCTGATTGGCCTGATGATGCTGATGGATGGGGTTTCAATTTGGGCCAGTTCTTCAACAAAATCACCATAAAGAATGTTAGGAAAGAAGATGATGAAAATTATGACAGTGAAAATGAAATTGTGTGGCAAGATGATAATTATATTCGCCCCATCAAAGATATCACTACTGCTGAATGGGAGGAAGCTGTTTTCAAGGATATAAGTCCTTTGATTGTTCTTGTACATAACCGCTACAATAGGTTGGTTTTTGTTTCTAATTGTTCATCTTTCCACAATTCTGTTGCTTGCAAGTCGATACATGTAAGGCCTTTAAGCTGTTTAAAAGGTGCCATATCTTCTCTTTTCATACTGGAAATCATTGCCACTTTTGTTGTTTGACAGAGTACATGATGCTCACTTTTTAAAAAATTTCACCTTTTGGAAGCATAGATAGTAGCATGCACAGTTGCTTTTTCTTTTCTGTCACTTTTTGCTGTTCTTTTGCAATGGAGTTGCTTGAGTTGATTTGCTTCCAGTTAAATGATTTTCTGACTCATTTTTGGAAGCTAGGGATTCATTTAGCTAAGAATCTTGGCTTGCAAAACATGTAAATGCTAGTATCTTGGACTCACTTTTACCAGTGCTGTGATTGGTTGAGTTTCTGTTGTGTCTAGTGATCATTCAAAATATTGGAAGGCTAAATGTAAATATATATCTTTTGATTATTGCCTAGACAAGCTTAGAAAAGAAAAGTGGCAAATAATTTGCTTTTGATATGTTTGTATGGCTACCTGTGTCATTAAAATGGCTGAAGCTCTTGGAGGTAGATAATATGTATATCATGGTTGTTTTCCTTGGATAAACGGTTTGAGACTGTTCCATTGCTGAAAGAAACCTTCCTATTGAATATTTGAAATTATTTTTAGGCCAAAAGAGAATGAAAAGATAAGGGATGAATTGGAGAAAGCTGTGCACATAATTTGGAACTGCAGACTACCTTCACCAAGAGTAAGGAGCATTATACCTAATTCCCATCATCTCTCACCTTTTAATAGCTTCTGACTTGTTATTACTGTCCTGTTAAAAAGTGCGTTGCAGTTGATGCTATTAAGGAGCCTGAGTTGGTGTCTGCTCTGCAAGTTTCTGTCTTTCCAGAGATTATCTTCACTAAAGCTGGCAAGATTTTATATCGTGAAAAGGGTAACTTACTGCTCAAAACTTTTTTGAAAGGATTCTTTTAACATAAAACTGGTCATGACCCTTGTTTGGCTTGTCTACTCAGCTATTCGAACTGCAGGATGAGTTTTCAAAGATGATGGCATTCTTCTACTATGGAGCAGCCAAGCCACCTTGTTTGAATAGCAGTGAAGATAGCCAAGAAACAATTCCATCTGTTTGAATATAGTGTATAGTATATCCATAGTCCAGCTTAGTAGTTCTTAATACTCCTAGCTTTTTTGCAGTGCATGTCATTGCAGAAGGCTGACAATTTTGATGTAGCACACTTGACTGTTACATTGGTTTACTTATGAACAATTTCGAAGGAAAGCAAGTATTAGATAATTTCCTATTCTGGGTATCTACCTGAAACTAATCTTGGGATACAATTTGAATCAGCGAACACTGGATAAGTTAGTCTGAAAGCAGTTTATGTGTTTACCTCTTCACCTTTAGAATTCAAATTCTTGCTTTGCAGCAGGCCCAATTACATAAAGGGAGCCTTTGATCATATTAGACTCATAAATATCAAATAGCACGCATTCTTCCCAACTTTATACTGGCACTCCTTCCTTTTATCTAAAACAAGGTAATGCATCCACAAACTGTTGAAAATATCAGGAATAGTTCTGTCCCTGATGTGAATGCACTGCTTATTTTAAATTTATTTGCTTATCTCGTTATTGTAGCTAGTTTGGTGGTTCTTTAGGTAGTTTTGGTTGCAGGTGACTTCTTTTCCTTCATTAGGAACTGTTTGAGCCTTCAACGTGATTTCTGGATTTTCATACATATCTTTACTTGATCTTGGCTGAATTGATGGATGGGTTTTGAGGAAATGGTAGTGAATTTTTTTTATTGCACTAGTAGAATTAGAATCATCGTCTTTGAAGATAGTAGCTATAACAGGTTAGGTTTGCATGCCCTCTGCTCCCAATAACAATTGTTTTAATTGCCTTGGGAAGCACAAATCTTTTGTCCAAACATTAGCCAAAAACACACATGCAAGCTTCCATGGTGGATTGGCTCTCTCATGTTAGTAAGAAGAATTCTGATCAGCCATGGGTTCCATGCTAGAAGTTTGATGATGGTGGGTATCTAACTGGTTAATTTACATGTTTCTGTATTTAAGGATTTTTATTTTTTATCCAATTTTCTGAAGTTAAGGATGGCTATGTAGAAAAATGTTGGGTTGTGGTTAAGACTTAGACCACATATTTAGAAATGTGCCAATAGTGTGGACAATCAGAATAATACAGCCAATAGTGAGGGTGAAAAGGAGGGACATGAACCCTCCACCTCCAGCTAAGATGAAGGAATGAATGGGCTTCCATCCAATTGTTTTGATTTAGGAATAATTAAATAATTGCAAAAGGATCTGGGAAAATGGGACAATGAGAGGAAATCATCAGAAGGAAGGATAAGTGTAACAAATCTGATTCTGATTCTTGGGTATGTTAGTAAAGAGGAAGCTGAAGGAGGAAAAAAAATGGGAAGAGAAAAGGTAGCCTTTAAAATGACTAGGACAAGGGCTTCTGGAAGAAAATGAAGGAGAACAGGAGGAGGGGTAAGGCATTGTTTGAGGGAGAAAAGCACTGCCGATCACCATAAGAAAGAGTAAGAAAGAAGGACTAGTATACTGGTGACTTTGACACAGATATCTTGGATTTATTTTGAAGGAACATGGAAGGAACAGAACAGAACAAGCTGTCATACCATATGGTTATGATGACAGGCTCGTTTGATTTGACTACAAATTTGCAATGGTGTGAATTGGTCATGAAGAGCAATTAAAAGCACACTGTTCCATTTTTAAATGTGCATCGGGATTTATTGCTTTGAATATTATGAGCTCTTTCCATTCATGCTGCTTAGGGGAGGTCATAAGACTGCTTTTTTTCAGATTCACTGTCGATTGAAGTTTCTGTGGAGGGAATCAAGGAGGACTTGCATTTCAATTAATGACAAGTAGTCATCATTCCATAAATGGAATCAAAATGCAAGAGCATCATTTCATAGCACTAGTCATATGCCTAAAGAAATTCCTCCCTTCCAACAGCTACTCATGGATGTTGGAGTCATTATTTAAGAGTGATAGGATGCATCAAGGGTTATTTTGATGCATCATATTATTGTCCATAATCAGATGAAAATATCACCTGATATAATGTGGCCTTTATGACTACTGTTGAGCTTAAACTGCACTGTGGTTTTGGACTAATTCCTAGACGTTTATTCATTGTGAAGGCCACAGCAGCAGAAGTTCTTGTGGTAATGGAATCGGAAGGCAAAGAGCTGGTAAGGATTGGAACTGTCAAACTTGCAGTCTGATACTCCAACTATTCGTTTCTCACTGTTCCCGCCGAAAACAGTGAGGCATTTGCCAGTGCTGCTGGAAACCCAAAATCGAAATTCCTGGTGGTTGAACTCCTTTGGTGGGTTGATTGATTTCCAGTCTGCATCGGCAATGTTTCCAAGCGAATTCAATGACTGCAGGCTCACTTTCCCATGCTTGTCCACAGTGAGGTAGCTCTGTCCTCCTGAGCACTTGTCCATGTAGTTGCTGAATCTGTGGGGCATTGGAGTAGGAAGTTCATTAGAAATAGGAACAACACAAACCACCGCCTCATTTGGTTCAACCTTACAAAAACAAGTAATTTGAGCATAAACATGTGCAATACACTTTAGCGCCTCT
This sequence comes from Corymbia maculata, assembly GCA_014182735.1. NCBI lineage: Eukaryota > Viridiplantae > Streptophyta > Magnoliopsida > Myrtales > Myrtaceae > Corymbia > Corymbia maculata. The sequence goes on along the minus strand of CM024682.1, from coordinate 1,970,773 downwards.
AATCTTGAATCTACTAGAAATTCACCTGCAGATATCCCTTTTGTTCTGGCTATATTTGTCTTATTACCTGTGATAACCAGAAGCGGAACCAGAAGTGGATTGCCAACCAAAATAGGCATTATATTTGGCAGACTCGCCACCCAAAACATTTGGGACAGAATAAACTCCTCTGTCATTGGCGGTGACAAAATCAGATTGCAAAGCACTGGCAATGAGGGTGTTGTCCCAAGCGGTCATGTGGGGGTAGGCTTCACTTGGTGGGCATGTTGACGTGTCGCATTTGGAGCATTGCCTGCACAGAAGCTCGCTCTTCAGCGGCACATCTCCAGTGCTGTCAGTGGCTGAGCCACAGATCACCAGAGCAAGCAGGCATAAAGAGAACAGAAAGAAGTTTCTGTCCATGATGGTTGGATTGTTTTCTTTGGCTGGTCATTCTTTCTGAATAGAGTTTGCTTGATTATATACAATTATTTCGTTCTTGAACTCATCGATTTCGTCGTTTCCCCCCTTGTGTTCGATCATCTGGACAAAACATAGTTGTACTTTGTTCCATGTGAATAATTTTTAATTGTTGGGCTTAGATGATTACGAAATTTTCAGCTGTATCTGGTTTTTTGCTACAAAATGTGAGGGACATTTGTCCCCATGTTTAATCTATGGTTATATATACACGAAATATTCTCTCGACATTATATTTGTTATATCTCAAACTTGTTCTTGAATCTCACTTCTTTGGTCGGAGAAACCTATTGGCTCCTGATGCTCATATTTATTATTATTTTGTCTATCTTTTTCGTTGCTTTTTATATAAACTTAAGATAGGAGGAAAAACCCAAATTTCTTTTTTCTCCAGTTTTGCTAAGAAAATGAAATTCTGTCGCGTGCAAGTAAGAAGGTTAATCTTCTTCTTTTTTGCCGAAATTTTCATTCATTTTTTATTTAACGAGGACTCTTTTTGCATGCATAGCATCATCTATAATCAAAATAACTTGATTGCATACAGCTTAGGTGAGTATGCAATGAGGTGTAACTTTACGATTCTTGGACAGTTGATCTGGCGGGTTGGATTTGTCTTAAGGATGTTATAAGGCGGCGACTCTTGTGATACTTTCTCTTACGATTCGATTTTGAGATTCAATATGCATAATTAGTACAAGATCCTTTCGTCTCCTTTTGCCATCTTTGTTCGCACAATGTTGTTGTCGAAATTCTAATGCGAAGGGAAATTAAATGTGGAATATTTCTCAAACATAGGATTGGTTGATGTCTATTCTGTTCTATTGGGTCCGGAATTTCTTGCTTGGATCCGGGTCCAGCAAGTATATCCACTCATTACATCGTGCTAGGATTGCCGACATGGCTATATATCATAAGAATTTCAAAGACTCATTAGGTACACCTTACCTTATTCTGATTCCTTTTTTAGAGGAATCGATTTAGAATCATTTGTACAGTGATATTAAGATGTTTCACGTGATTCACGATCACAGCTTACATGCCAATTATTATGACTACGATGCTCACTACATTGCTAAGCAAACAAACAATTGATTTACTTTCTCTGTCTGCTTTGTTACCAGTAGGGGAAAAACGAGGGCCAACCTATGGGATGGGATACTGATGGAGACAACTGCTACCAACTGGAAAACCCTCTGAATCCATACAGCTATAGGCATTTTGAACTTTAAGCCATCAAATTTAGCTGGCAAAACCCAAAAGGCTAGAGCATGATGAATTTCAAACCAGAATGCCTAAGCTACTGAGAACCAAGTCAAGCTCGTCTAGAACCAATCTAATCTTGAGTAGTCGCAATCGAAGGTCGAAGAACTTACGAATAGTTCAAAGGGTTTTACCCCCACGGTCATATGACCACACTTCATCTGCTTGAAAAGTTATCAGCAGTTGATTACTTACTTTTCTCGAGAAAATGATTGCCAAATAGAGGGAATTACCATCGCGGGATGCTATTGACTTAGACGGATTCAACATTATCAGGACCGCCTTCTCTGCATCATCAATCAAGAATGGAGTTCAGGAGGAAGTAGAATTTTGTATTGATTATGAGACTTAACCTTATTTGCTGGAAATTTCTGCGGCTTCTGCCTGAAGCCATCCCAGAGAGAAACACCATGGAATTCCTCTCCTTTATCAAATTTGTTCATACATTGATGAAGTTCAAGAAAAAAGGAAAAAAACCAGAAAAAAAAAAAAGAGGAAAAGACTTCCCGTCTCTTTAGCACCCAAATTTACAGACTTGAACAGAGACTTTCATATTCCTAACACCTTCCCCACATGACCAGACCAAACCAAAATAAGGAGGAATGAGAGACCGAGAAATTCATAGTAGAAACTACCTAGGCACCGGTAAAACAAGAGAGCACGCTGTGGCTTCTTCTGAACCTCGCCACCTGCTTCGAATGCGGAACAATCACGCCCTTCGCCACGTTCATGCCGTCCTCGTCGCCGCCGGGCGTGAACCTGAATGAATAATCTCCGGTCGAGGCGTAACGGCGATGATGGCTTTGATTACCAACCATCATGTCGCTCGCAGGCCCCAAATACAAATGGTGCTGACCCCGAGCCTGACCCTCAGCCTCACCATTCATGTAGAAGTCGGCAACATTGAACGTCTGAGCAGCACCGGCCGACAAGCACTGGTATCGGCTCTGAACCCGCTTCCTCTTTATTGCTCTGTACACCATTGGAATCAGACCCTCCATTTGCGGAATTCAACCCTCTAACTTCCCTGTTTTTTTCTGGGTATTCTTTGGCTGCTGTTCTTGAGAAAGGCAGGACACAGGAAAAGAATAGATGGAGCTGGCAGATTTTGTCAATGCTGGGTTTGGTGGTGGTGGCGATGGGGAGAAGAACTTTTCCACGATGCTCCTTGTACTTTTTTCTAATATCTATAATATCTATAAATACTGTGAGAACTGCGAGGTTCATAACAAGTCTAACACGGCAATTTTTTGATTTTCTTGACTTGAAGCCAGGAGAGCCCCACCACAAAAATAAACAGACCTTCTTTTTCCTCTTCCTTGATCCTAACATTTAGATTAGACTTCAAAGCTTCAACTTTCAATCACGCCCATGTCACTTTCGTCATCTTAAAGGCTTAAAATTCAGATTACTTCTACTGGAGATTTAAATCATATACAATTTTTCATGGGGTCGGGTAAGTTTTTCGCCATCTTCCATGAAAAGGGCGACGATAATTTAAAGAAAAAGAGCATGTTAAAATCGACGACACAGTACATGTTGATCCGGCCAAAATCATGTGTTGTGTTTCTCTCAAGTCTCTAACAAATGTACTTGGCCTTACAGGCTTCAACTTCAGGCCTGTCCCTTTCATCTCCCAGAAGGCTCTCAGATCTTTGGTTCTATTGTGTAATTTAATTTCTTTTATGGGGTCCTCCTATTACACTCGTTTACGAAAAGGGAAAAAGGTAATATAAAAAAAACGAAAACCAAGTGTGCAAGAGTTAATCATAGAGATGTGATGATGTCTGTCAAGCAACAGCGACTCGCGCTTACTGTGATCTAGCACCTATATAATAGAATATAAGCACAAGTGCAGGCCTGGCACTGGGGACGTGGATCGATCAGCACGAAGGAGGGTTTTGTCAAGATTCCTTTTACATCACATTAATTGATGAACATGAGATCAATTGATCATCAAACTGTTTTCTATTCCTGGGTTCTGAAAATATAATAAATCATGTCCTGCAAGGATCTCATCTGATCTGATCTGGTTGCAGTACACATACACAAAAGGGCAAGTTGACAGCAAGAGAAGCTCAGAGATCCAGAATTCAACCGGAATAGAATTGCTGAAGAGGCTTCTGGACCAGGTTCTCGGTCCTCAATCAGGTGCCTCAGTAGAAACTCCACCGGAATGCATACCTGTTCTTAATAAATATTCCCCCCGTTGACGACTTTCAAACACCTTTATATTTAACGTGTACATTCATCTCCTCTCTATCCATTAAAGTTGTTTAGATTCCAAAATATAAATCATCCAAAATTCATGCTTGTGTTCGGCACAGGCCATCATTTTCTAAGGTTGCTTCTGACTCGTGCCAAGTGTATGGAGAATTCTGTTGATCCAAGCGGTAGAAATCGGAACATTGCCCCGTGCTGGTAACAATATTTTGACTAGCAACTTGTTCAGTCGGCAACACATTGAAAAGTTACTGATGCTTTTACGAGAGTTCCAACAGTTACTAATTGTTTCAAACTACTGACTACTTCAATAACTTGTCAAATAATCAAATAACCATTAGTACTTTGATAAAACTGTTAGTAACTTACACAATAAAGACTAAATAACGTTGGGTACTTCCATAAATATGCTGGCAGCTTACTCACAAATTTCAAGCTATACAAGTTGCCGGTCAAAATTTAGTTACCAGTAGGTTTTGAGATTTGCCGGCATTTTTAAGGAATTATCGGCATGAAATTCACGTGCAGAAAGCTAGAAATCTGGCGGAATGTATACATTTCATTCCAGAATTGGATTCTATTTTCGTGCTGTCCAAGATGGGAAAACCTATGAATGTACAAAAGAGATAGATGAGCCACCATAAACAAGAGAGCCAAGCAAGACCAATCTGATCTTTTTAATCTAATTCCTACAAATGGTTAATTTAAGATTAGTGTTAACAGAAAGCCCACTATTTGCATATTGAATACTGATTGGAGGCTTTCCATCTGGTAAGTGTCGACATCACCACCATCATGGATGGACACAGATGATTGCAATGACCCGTGTGAGGCCAAATGCTGACTACCTTGAATCAATGTTATAAAAGGAGGCAAATGGAGGGAGGCATCTTCTGGGTTTCCATCAGATTACTGATTGGCATGGCATATGCTCATTAGATAAGGCCAACGAAGACAATGATACTCATTTGACAAAGTCAATGTTTCCATAGGATGAGATTAATACATTGGGCAGTCACTCCGTTCTCTACCGTTTGTACTCCTTCTAGAGGTTTGACCAATTATAATTCCCAAGTTCAGAAGACGAAGTAGCTTACGGGATTGCTTTCTTGCCCCATTTTGTTTTCCTCTCTTTTCTAAAATCAGTTTAGTAATTGCACCACACAACCTTCTCTTTCTCGCATTTTAGGACTCAACAACGGAATCAGGGATAAGCACAAACAAGACAACCGAGTGAAGTTGGGGATGATGAGATGATGGACTAAGAGAATAGGGTCCCCGTCAGTTCATCAATTGCGTCACGAATCACTCAAGCACAATGAGTTTTCTAAATTATCGAATTCCGATGTTGCATTTCTTCAGAGATCTCACAAGTTACATGTACGTTCCGTGGCCTTTGAAGCATTCCACGACTAGTGCATTAGTTCATCAACCAGTCCTTTTCGAATATCTGCTTTATTTCTTAATTTATTTATTCTTCTTATTTAATTAGATGGATAAGGGGATCATCCATTGCTTATGTAATCCTATTGGCTGTATTACACCTAACAAGTTTCATTATTATTAAGTAATCTGACTTGTGGAACTTTTCAATATGTTTTGGTAATCTTTCTCTGGCCAAGTTGGAAGGTCCGATGGTTTTTGAACTTTTGTGTCACTGGGCAAGACAGAGTAAGTGATTGGATGAAGAGCAGATGCCTTTTCGTAACTTTTGCTAACTGCCTTTCCTCTTTCCTCACGAATTGACCGAATCATTTAACTATTCTTCCTTAACTTTGCAAACTCGAAAGCAATCATTTGGAGTTTCTTCCTCCATGATCATTTTCTGTTCTGTCCTAGATATTCTGGAAAATCAACACCATATGAGTTGACAATTCATGTTACCAATCATAATTGCGCCACGTTAAATTAGACATATTACATGGATTCTAACTAGAACACAGCATCAGTGATCTATCATGACATGATTTTGATGCATGTATACCAGCTGATCGCTAAACAGATTGCAAGATGTGCAACAAAAATAGCTAATCTGCATTTTTTAATAAGGAAACTAATCAGCAACTTTCTTGTGTAAATGCATAAAAACGTGTTTGATGCTCAAAATTGTGAGATTTCAAACATGAATAATGAGTGAAACTGCATATGTCCATGTGTTTAAAGTGTTCTGGGTCAACCAGTGCAAACAAGTTTTAGTGGGACACAAGCATGTTCACGTTAGAAAGAGATGCTTAGCTCCATATCTGTAGCAACCCGACCACGTCTTAAAACAGTTGTGCCACAAGATAGAATTCCATAATGAATCTTCTTTCATTGAAGGAATGCCTTTTCTCCATAAAAGAAAGAAGTACCCATTTCACAGTTACTGGGATGGACCTTCCAGATTAAACATAAGTATCCTTCATATTACAGACAACATAAGTTAAACCCACAGTATCATTGATAAAGTGCATTAAAAGCACCACCAGTTCAATATAAGCTAGAAAATTAGGTCATCATATCTAAGAGAAGATTTGAGGAATTATCATCTGGTATTTGACTCACATATCAACCACAAGCACAGTTCAGTGAATCAGAAGACAATCTGGGGTGAACAGTAGTACCGACCAGCCTATCTTCTTAATCAGCTTTCCACCACGAGGCAAGTACGACTAGCATCCCTTACAAAGGACAATGCATCAACAATGCAAGTTAAACTTCTCCACATATGAACAGTTCAAATCCTGACAATGTATGCAAGCTTGTCTCTTAGACAGCATGACATATATGACACTAATTACAACATTAACCTAATGAAGTTTTCAAATAAAGCATCTCAAAAGACTAAAAACAATTGGAGCAACTATACAATCTGGAGAAGCAGCGGTATGAAAGATGAAGGAGTTTTTGGATCTTTAGTGAGAAGAGGAAACGGCATATACAACTAAAAGTGCACTTAGACAAAGATTAAATCATTGAATGAGAAAACCCCATTGGCTGAAAAAATTTCCATCTATCGGGTAATGCATAATGTCACTACCATCTACTTAAATAGTTGAATCTGCATCACTGAGCAGAAAAACGAAGGCATCACTTCATCCTTTAGCAGTGTATTTTCAAGATTAGAACATATAACTCGAAGCAACTATTACCAAACAAGGAAACACATCCGGCAGCACAAACGCTTTGCAAAAATATCAAGTCAAAAGGAGGAGCAAGTTCAGATACCAAATTCCTTATGGCTATATCTGGTCACCTTATCCAAGAGGGATCCTGGAAGAAATATCATGTTGCTAATATCAGGCTGCATTTATGCATAGCGTTGGTAAGGAATTGAGTCAATTCACAACAATATTGGATTACCTACAGAATGAATTAAAATATTTCAAAGTTATGCTACAGCTGTCGTACGTTTTCTGTACTAGCCTGAGCATCAGAAGATGGAGTGGGCAGAAGAATGAGAACATGAGCTCAGAAAAATGGCTGTTGTTAACAAGTACCCACAGGGTAGTTTTTAAGTACTTACTATGAAATTCGATTTTCAAACCACTTATTACATGTAACAAAAGTATATCACTGCATAGGAATACTGCAAACTTTCTTTATCTAGCTGCTTAATGAGTGCCTTCGAGGCACTCCTTAACAAAACCTGATCAAAAATATATACTCTGAGGCTGGTTGATGAACATTTTATCCTGTAACAGCGTTACTTCATCATGGCAGTCCATGCTCCCATTCTCTTCATCAATTAATCACGTCTTTAACTTGCTGTTGGTCATCCCCGTGGGTTTCAATCATCTCAGAGCCTGGATAATCTGTTTCTACCATGTATCTTTCTTTTATAGGTTTAAGGGACTCCAGATAAATTTTCATATGTAAGATACTTAGAAATTCCTTGGATCATGCAATGGAACCAGAAGAGAAGGGAAAAGAAGCAAAGTAGGGTTTCCATTGGTAGTATCATAAGGTTCAGGACTGTGTTCAACAAATCACCATTAAGTTCTTTTAGTTATTGTTTCCGTAAGTGTTCCTATTCCTCACTACCATTGGATTGAAGAACAAGATGGGATCACGCTGAGAAGTATTTTCCACATATTTTTGTCAGACTGCCATTGAACTGACGATATAAGCAACTATTCAATTAAGTGTCAGTTATACCCTTCACCCTCACTCACCTGAATCCCCAAAAAAAGTCCAAAGCTATGGGTAAGATCAAAAAATAGCATCTCAATTTGGCTATTCCTTATTCATTATTATTTCACTTATTTAACTCAATGCTTTATCCTTCATCTAAAAATCAAAAGCACCATTTTCTATATTTAGTAATAAATTCATAGAACAAAGAAAGAAGCAAAACAATCCTAGTACACAAGGTAAGTTAAATGGCCAAGAGCACAATTAGATTACAAAACCATAATTGCACGAGGCTACCAAGAGAAGTGTTTTCAACCCCAACATTCAAGATAAATATCAAATTATCTTGACCAAAACAATTCTAACACAATAATCTAGCAAATGCATGTTATTTGCCATCTTGAATGCTGACAAATTTGAACTACATTTCAGCAGTTACAGAAAGCAAATGCATATTGGAAAGAAAAGAATTCACCAGTGCTCTTGAAGTGGTAATCTTTAGATTGCATGGAAAGAAAACCTCCCTCATGTAGATAAATGATCCCGATGCTTTTACTTGAATAAGCTGTTCTTGTAGCATAGATTCCAGTCTGAATCACTTGAAGTTGAAGCTAGAAGGCCACCTCCATCAAAGGTTATGGACTCAGCTGATTCGAATTGTTTATGAGGGGAATGTATGTCCTCGACTTTCTGACCAGTTTCATGCTTCTCATCCACAAAATGATTTGAGCCCAAGGTATTATCATTAACATTTTCAGCAGCAACATTCTGAGTGTTTACATCATGTGCAGGACTTTTATGCAACTTTAGATCAATATGGCTACCAGTAGCATCCTCATCATCAGATAAGCATTTGCAAAAATCATACTCATCCATCTCAAAGATCCTACTAACTAAACCATCTCTCCAAGATATCCTCAAATCGGACTGTGATACATTGTCTATGCTGGAATTGGAAGCCCGATATACTTTGCTATCAAGAACATTTTGAACTCGTGCCAAATCAATGGAGTTGGATGGCATTGCCAGACAATCTAACTGGAAATTTAGATTGGTTGAATCCCATGTAGACCTAGAGTAGTCTGAAGATACAGTGGCATTACTAAAAGATTGAGTCAGTAAATCTATCTCAGAATCTGTTTGATCCTTCCTCCCATGCTGAGCATTAACCCACAACAGGCGGAAATATCCATCTGAACTTGAGTCTGAGTTTGGGGTTCGAATAACATTTCCACTGCCCAGCGAGTCTGCAGTTAATGGGTCATCCAGTCGATCAACATCATAACTCAAATTTTTTCTTCCTTCGAAGAAAAATCTTTCCAAATAGGGGTCATCTCAGCTGGAGAGCAAACATCATCATTGCACTGCAAAGGCTGCATGAATCCATCAAATTCAAGGAGTCCTCTTGAAGAAGTCACCTCAGGATCCCTTCCCCTACTATTGCTATCCGCACCTGTTGTTGTACATGACATATTACTCTTATTACCAGCATCAGAAGAAAACACAGGACCAGACGAGGGTGAAGTAAGAGAACAGAGAGCAGACCCTTCCTCTTCAAACCTCTCAAATGGGCGTGACTCATTTTCAGAATCATATTTCTGCTCCTCGTCTGCCTCATTACATGGAGACAACAACCAATGCATCGAAGCTTCGCAAGGTAAAGGTACTGGCGAGATGCTAGGTTTGTCAGCAACCCTACTAAAACTTTTATCATCATCATTGCCGTGACTACCACTAACGCTAAATTCCAACTCGTTCTCTCTAACGCTAAGAATCCCCCTAGGCCTGCATTTTCTTCTATCGGCAACTCCCGAAACAACATAGCCAGCACCAAAACAAGGATGTGTGCCAGCTGTTGCTCCTGTCGACGTGATCGTTCCGGAATAATTCATCAAGCCTGACCCGCATTGTATCTCCGGAGACACAGAAGCTTGGATAGGAGGAGTCTTGATTTTGCTATTACTAGAGTTCTCCTCCACATTTTTATCACTCGCACATGGCGTCTCTACTCCGCCAGATCCCTTACAAGTTGGAGTAGAAGTAGGATGACCATTTCCAGCTGAATCAAGCTCATTCTGTTCCTGCTTCAGTGCTTCGGAACCGGATGGAAACTCGCCAGCGACATTGCCGTCAGCTTCAGAAACAGAAGAACTACTGCACTTCTTGCCAGTCCTAGAAACGGATGTTTTAGCAGATTGCCACTGGTAAAGACAAGGAGGGTTCTTCTTAAGCTTCTGCTGTTTGACCACTTTAGGTACCTCCAAATCGGCCGTCTTCGCAGCAGCGCGATTGCGCTGGAGATCGAATTTCGACGGCCTCGCCGGAGCCGATTTGGGCGTCCGAATCGGGGCACAAGTCTTACCGGCACCGTTCCTGGTCGAAGAGGAGTGAGAGAGGAAGAACCTGAGGCAGCCTCTCGGAGCTTCGATGGAGGCGGCGGTGGAAGAAGAAGAAGAGCAGGAGGAGGACGAGGAGGAGGAGGCGTTGCTGCTCCGGCCGTGGCAGGTGGCGACGCCGTTGAGGTGCCGCAGCGGGCTCCGGCGACCGGCCTGGCTCTTCGTCCTCCCCGGGGGGACCGCCGCCGCGGGCGGCGGAGCTGGAGCGCATCTTCGCTGGCCGGACGACGAGTACGACGGCCGTTTCATGGTGTCGGAGACTGTAGAGAGACAGGGAGGAGAGAGATCTCAGTGAGGACAGAGGTAGAGAGATTTGATTTGAAAATGTGGGGTCGGAGGGAGTCACTTTTGGGGACATTTTCGACCCCGGCATCCTCCGGAAATTACGAAAATGCCGCACGAGGACGAAGAAGAGCAACAAACGGTTAACGGGCGAACGGAACGTGGACCAATGGGAAATCGCCGCGTGTTCCGACAGCGAGTACTGAATGCACCCGGCTCATATGGGCCCAGTCCAAATCAACATTAATATCAGGCGGGCCTCATTTGATCCAACGGCCCGCACTAGTCGGGTGAGCTAAGATTTCTTTTTCCCCCACTGTCCTTTAGCTTACACGTTAATGAATGGCAAAAAATGTTCCGAAAGTTTATTTAATTTAGTAACTCAATTCAGTTAGATCTTTCATTTCTATATTTTTTCCACCAAAAAAATATCTTGAAAAACTGTTGGGCCTAAAGTTTGAGTATCTTAGCGTTACACAATTCTTAAGGTTCAACAAATAATCGATAACAATCTAAAAACAGAATATTCTGAATTTTTATAGTATAATTTCTATGAAGACCAACCTATTCCAATTGTAAATCTTGGTGGAATGATGATGAAAGATAAAACATAAACCATGGCATCTTTTCCATCTTTAATATGAATTCTATAGAAGAATTTAATATGCCAATTTCCATAAATCATCACTCCAATATCACTCATATTCCAATTATAAGGATAATGTAGTTTTTTACCATCATTTTATGCTACATAAACAATTACATACGTTATCATAATATGCGTCTCTCCCCCCTCTCGGTTCTCTTGTGTTCCCCCTCCATGTTCTGTGCTCATCCATTTCTATCTCTTTGTTTATGAAAATTAATAATGATGTCACGATGAACTGGATCCTCAATAGTCAATTATTGTTGCTTGAGTTAAAAGGCGTTTCCCGTTTTGCACGTGGATCGGGCAAAGCCGAGTTCATCGGGCAGCTCCTCCATCCCTGCCGGACATTGCTTCGATTCGGCCGTGTAATTTTGCCGTAAAAGATCATGACTTCGTGATCTGTTTCTGCTAATTCTGCTCTCTAAATCTCAACAAAGCAGACACACTGTTGCTAGTCTTTTGGGGTCTCAGCGCCAGACATGGCCGCGACGAAGAAGAAGATCATCATCGACACCGACCCCGGCATCGGTATGTGGAATTTCAATCCCCCATCCCGAAAAGCTTTGATGTTTTCATCGAATTGCCCGATTTTGCATTGTGGGTATGTCTGGATTCTCACCGTCTTGAATCGGTTCGACGTATTCAGACGATGCTATGGCGATTTTCGTCGCGCTGCGGTCGCCGGAGGTGGAGGTGATCGGGCTCACCACCATATACGGGAACGTCTACACGACTCTGGCCACCAGAAACGCCTTGCATCTGGTATGTTCACTTGCTGGTGCGTGATAGTTTACCGCGTGAGGTTTTCGGGATTTCATGTGCTCACTTTTTGTAAGTGTTGGTTGGAGGACTGAATCGATGTAGTATGAATTTTCTGTGGATCAAACGTTTTGGCCTCACTTTCTTGTGTTCTTTTATTCTTTTTCCTTTTTTTGTGGTGCAGCTGGAGGTTGCAGGACGGACCGACATCCCTGTGGCTGAAGGGTCCCGTGTGACAATCAACGTATGTACTTTTCTAATTGCACGCTTTCATAAATTGCCGATACATGATTCGGGGGATACTGCTGATCGCTTAGGCTCAATGTAGGCTATTTAAATCGTGACTTGTCACCTTGACAAAATGATGAGTGGTTGAGATGCATTTGCAGTTGATGTGAAGGGATAATCACGGTCAAGTAATTGATAGGATCTAATCTGTAGATATAACCAGGTAGTGGTAGTAGTGCCGACACTAGCACATGTGGGGAACCCTTGATTTTGTATGCATTTTCGGTTACTATGTGTGTTTGTTCTGTGACATGTGTGCATGCAACATATGTAATGGGTTCCCAAGGACAGCAGAGGTTTGCAGGTCCTCTCATTATATCTTATTGTGGGCAGTACTCATTTGTCACCATAGCAAGTTTGTTTTATAAAGCAAGAAAACCCCGCAAGGCTACCTCTTGGTTCTTAATAATAATTACTGGGAATTCTTGGATGCTTTACATCATATTTGTGATGTTCTTGAACTGTAACTTTGCAGATCTCATAGTTAAGTTCAATAAATTGTGATGGCATTCTGACTGTGAGCTGACTCTCATGCACTTTTCTAAACGACTTAAAGGCCCACTGTTTATTCTAAACAAACATCATCAGTTGTTTGATTTTATCATTGTTGCTCCTAAAGCAAGGTACAAAGCTGCGAATTGCGGATTTTGTCCATGGCGCTGATGGACTTGGCAATCAAAACTTCCCACCACCAAAAGGAAAACCAATAGAACAGTCAGCAGCCACTTTTCTCATCGAGCAAGCAAACCTTTATCCCGGGGAAGTTACTGTGGTTGCATTGGGCCCACTCACAAATATTGCACTGGTCAGCTTCTTGATCTTTTGTCATGCTTGTTTCAGTTGGTAGTAAAAAATGTACCATACTTGTTTCATAATCGCTTATTCATATGTTGTCAAATGGATGTACAATCCAGGCTCTTCAACAAGATCCAACCTTTTCCAAAAAGATTGGGCAGATAGTGCTTCTTGGTGGAGCTTTTTCTGTGAATGGCAATGTGAATCCAGCAGCTGAAGCCAATGTAAGTTGGGGATTTCTTCTTTTTCTCGCAAGAGACCAATAACTAAAATTTGCAATGTAAAACCTGAGTAGCTGCCAGAAGCTTGCTTGAAGGCTCTTTTTCTCTAATTATCCATGGCTAAGAAGTGCGCGTGGCCTGATGTTCTTTGCTAATTGTGCCATCAAAATGGTGGTCTCTGTTGGGTTGGACATACCTGGTTCTGTCTGAAATAATTTCTAAATGTGTGTTTTATTGTTTGGGGGTGGAGAGACTTACCATTCAAACCTGAAGTTATTTGAATGGCTCAGGTCCAGAGCTTTAACTCTCCTTCTCATTCTTGTACATCTTTGACTGCTGACCAGATTTTTGGCGACCCAGATGCTGCAGACATTGTATTTACCAGTGGAGCTGATGTCCTGGCTGTAGGATTAAATATAACCCATCAAGTTGTCTTGACAGGTAAAGTCAGCTAGTGTTAAAATTTGCTTATAGTGCTCATGTTTTTATGGACTTTAAGAGAGATTTAGCATTGAGCATTCATAGATAAGGCTAGTGATTTTCTAGCGATTCTTTAATCATTCAAGTTATAAGTAAAACTTCCTATCTGCTGCTTTTGGAGAAACCTATGCTGTTAGTTTTCCTTCTGATGATTTTTTGAAGGGTAAAATTTTAGTTGAGGGTCAGAACTGTTTTCCAGCATAGTATTGCAATCAGATTTTTCTGTTTTGTGGACAAAGAATGCGTTATGGATTATGAAGCAACATTATCTTTGCTTAAGTGCGACAAATGACAGATATTCAGCTTCTTACTGTTTGAAGTATTATCGCCTAAATAGTAGTGACACCAAAAGTCAGGCCAGTCAACAAGCATAAACTTAATCCATTTAATAAAAGATTTAAATTATATATTAATCCTTGTATTATCGATTACATATTTAATAATTTAAATAATATTGATAAGATTTGGATTGCCAGGTTCTTTTATCTGAAATGTTTTGAGACATTACAGATGCAGATAGAGATAAGTTGGTTCAATCAAATGGAAAATTTGCTCAGTACCTCTCCAGAATATTGGAAGTATACTTTTCCTATCATCATGAAGCATACTTCACCAGAGGTATGCTTACTGAAACATCCTCATTCAGGACATGGTTTTTATTATCTTCTCATCATTTATTTTTAACCCTGATATGTCATCCTGGTGCAGGAGTTTACCTCCACGATCCAACAACAATACTTGTAGCTATTAACCCTTCCCTGGTAACTTTCACTGAAGGTGTGGTTAGAGTGCAAACGACTGGTATCACAAAAGGACTCACTATACTATATAACAGACAGAAAAGGTATGTGGAATGCCGCAACTCAATTCTGGGGGCCCTTTCACATCTCTTGTTCTACTGATTCAACATAATTTTTATGAGTGCCAACCGCTGATGGTGGGCATCATGTCATGTAGCAAGGCTGTTTGATATTAATTGAACCTGATAAAAAGTCCAGGATCTAATATTGTGAAGAGTACTGTACTGGTTTTAAAATCTGCTTAAAGTCTGGAGACTAAGAGTTATTACCTAGAAGTTTCAATTTTGAGAAGATGCAACAAACGGAAACAGCATCACCATTTGTCGAATTTGGTAGAGTTCTGATTCCGGTCTTAGCCTTATGCTTCTTCTTGTTGCCCTTATTATTGACTAACCAGATTTGCGTCTCAAGTACCCTTCAAGGGACAGAATATTTTTTTCTCTTCTATTGTTGCTGAATAACAAAGAATAGAAGCATCACGGAGCGGTAGTGTTTCTAATTTAAACTGTAGGAGGTTGAATTGCCCTTCTCATATGTTATGCTTGTAAAGAAGTTCCTTCACTTGAGTATGCTTGTTCTAACCACTCAGATATACTGACTTTGTTGAATAGGTTTGGTGAGCACACGGAATGGTCTGACAAACCGACAGTGAAGGTGGCAGTGACTGTTGATGCTCCCGCTGTCGTGAATTTAGTCCTGGATCGACTCATGGAGTCCTGACTTGAGATGGCGCCAGGTAATTGATTGAATGAATTGGGTGAAGCTCATTGTAAAGTAATGAAGGCTTTGTTCGATGGTCACAGTGCTAGATGATTGGCTCAGATGAGCAGGGAATCAAAATGTTGGCGGCCGAGGGTGGATTCAGAAATTCCTGGGTCTGCGCTCGTCGCCACTACTCAAACATCTGATTTGGTTTTCTGGGAACATGTTGAAAGTGACTGTGTGCTTCTTGCAATAAGGATGTCCCATTTCTGAGTCCGGAACTGTCATAATTTGACGTGTTGCTTGGAATGAAACCTTCTCCTTATCGGCTTCTTAAATGCTTAGCAAACTTCTCTAGGAGCTCATCTAACTTAACGAAAGAGGAAAGATGTAATTTGGAAGATCGAACCCTTTTTCCTCCACTCTGCCAATTGGCCTCTTCACATAAACGTGTGTGTCGCGACGGGTTCTTATTCTCTTTTTCGGGCTTTCCATATTTTCCTCTTCTTCTTCCTCGGACCGACGGCAATGTGAACGAAGCACCTTTGAGAGGCTGAGAACAATTCACATTTCTCGGGGGGGAGGGGAAGAGTAATGAGCTACACCTGATGCATATTTTGCATTTTTTTAATAATTGTTTATATCGTAACTCCAGTGAAATGCATTTTTGTTAAGTGAAATTTATTCAATCGATGTAGTTAGTTCTATGCAAATTATAGTCAACCTACTTATAAATTAGATTTGATATTGTTGTCTTTACTTTTGTCTTACTATAATTAAAATCAAATGGATGTCCTTGAGTTTATTATCCTAGTTGTTTATGCAATATGAGATAACAGTACGGGAACGACAAATAAGCTAAAGCTTGTTGTTGCATTTGTACCATGAACAATGACACTTGTGAAGCCGACCACGACACGGCAAGGACAAACAAAAAATTAGTCTCTTGATTTCAACTTTAACTACGTGAGTTTCACGACATTAAATACGTAACTTCGCAGTGAATTGATCCTTTCCGATGGTTTAGGCTTTACCACGGTGAACTGAGCAACTTTCTTTAGGTTTATGGGAATATAAAAAACTGGCTGTCTAGTAGAAATCAATGAATCTAGTTGTATATGTTCTCCATCTTGTTCTGACCCGACACTGCTTCTTTGCTTGTGCTTTAAAATCTCTACGCAATCTCCATGCAACGTGCAATATCCACTGCATACTCACAAGCCATCCATTATTTTAATCACACAGGGATTACATGTCAACATAAATCACTTATGTAAAATCTCATGGAGTCCTAAATCTTGTATGAATTATTCCATAGCAATCGAAATTTACATTGTTTTGCACATAATCATACAAGAAAAGTGAATTGATCGGATCGATAGAGCTGCAGTGAATTGTTAATTCGCTAGTGAAGGCTTGCCGTTTAGATGATTATCTATTACTCATCATCTGGTTCATCTGGTTCAAACTCCTGAAATTTCGTTTTCCAGTCTTCCCAATACATGCCCCGGTCAAGTCTATAGGAACAACCGAAATGAGCCATCAACAGCCAAACGAAGGCAAGAAGCTCTCCACCTTTGCTCAGCACCTTCACATGTGCCTCTCCCTTGATATGAACTGCTGCATATGACAGCATCTCAACCCACACTCCGCTCATCACCTCCCACTTCCTTTCCCCGAGGTTTGCCATCTCTCGGGCCAAACGGATCCCCGCACCGAGTGGGGGTTTTGTGTAGTTCTGCTCGAACAATCCCATGCACAGTGACTTTATATCGTAGTAATCATTATACCCGCAGTATTTGATAACTTTACGTGTAACCCGGTCAGCCGTCAATTGGGCATCGCATGCCACAGGGGACATCAAAATTGACTGCTTGATTAAAAGATACAACATGTAGTCGGAGAGGATCTTACTGAATTCCCTTCCATTATTTCTAATAAGTGGTTCCTCTATATTGTACCATATATTAGTAGCGATATGCCATATTATAATACTGTCTCCGTAATTAAGCTTGGTGATGTACCTTAAAAGATTGTTGCAATCGATCCCCCCTGGTTTACTCTTGAGAAACCTATCACCTCTAGCCTCAAATATCTTCCTCACCTCCGTCGTATCATCCAATTTCTGGGACTTACATTTCACCTCCTCAAATATAAAGATCCATAACTCCTTAATGAAGGGATTCCTGGACAAGTTTGGACCAGGGCTTATGGCAACGTGAATTGAATCGATGATTTTCCATGGAAAACTGCAATTCTTATAAGAAGCAGAGAAGTGTAGGCGTTGAAGGGAGTCATAAATCTCTGTCGAAATGGATAAAAGGTTGCAAGCAGAAATCGATTCTAACCATCTTCGAAATATTAATGGTGTATCTAAGACTTCGTAAGCAAGACTGGCGTTACGCTTTGCTTCACATGGGGCAAATCGGGGCTTCCTCAGGTGATTTGTGGCAGATACTAACTTGTGAAAAATTGAATTTAGTTTAGAAGATCCTATGTTGCACCACATGATTCTTGCAATAGTCCAATCAGATGAAACAAGCATGAACAAAGCTATCACATCAAGAACAATCCCTCCAAAAAGGAGAGAATAAGTAATTTCCACATCAAGATTGGAGAGCCGATGTTTCTTCGAGTGATTGAACAGGATGAAAGCTATCACAACGTTAATGAAGGCTATAAAGCGAAAAATATAGCTCCACTTGGACCTTATTGCCAATGCTTTTGTGTGGAGCTCCTCATACATGAATTGGAGTTCGATTGATATCACCCTCAAGGCATCCATCGCAGAAACATTGAGGAAATATCTACGGTTCATTTCGCGTTGCTTCCATGTGAAGATGAGATCTCCGAGGAAGACCTTAATGGTGCGAAACAAGATGTAAGCATGTTTCACCACGATGCTCTCGACAATGTTTGCTTCTTTCTCATCAAAATATTTATTCCCTATATCATCGAGTCCACCAACCGAATCTTCCAATCCATCGACAGAATCGAACTCCCATGAGAGCATCCCATCTTGGAGCCTTGGCAAGCTTGAAAGATAAAGTGCCCATATCCTCTCCGCACTTTTTATGACCCCGGCAAGAAATACTGTTATTGTTGGGATCATCAGTGATTTGTCACCGGAAAATATTTGCACAAAGACATAAATGGCAGCGCAGATTTGGAAGATGATATTAAGTAGGTGTCGACACCAAAGCGAACTGTCCTCCAAGGAGAAGGCATTGATGGTGTCTGGACCACCAAGATGTAACAAGAGAAATGATGCCCAAAATACCTAAAGTACCTTATCTACTTCACTTGTTTGAGTTGACGAATTGCCTTGATTGTGAGAGATAAGCCCGATCCCAAATGCAGCTACCCAGTCAGCCATCAAATAGGACAACCACAAAAGGAAATCAAGGCATTGGTTCGCTATTTTCTTTCTAAGGGGTGCAAATAGAAGAAGAAAGATCTGAAGCAAGAGGCTTAGTATGACAGAGCCTCGAATGTTCCATTCATTCCACACATCCCAAATGGAGCCTAAAGCCATGTTTTTGCTTAGTTTGAATTTTATCGCTCCTCTCTGATATAATTCTGGTGAATATGGGAAACACGTATATACATGTTGAGATGATTCTTCCTAGTTTGTTAGAAGACAATATCAATTCAAAAGGCAAGAAGGTACAAGAATCATAACTTGTAAAATGAATGGAAGAAAAGTATCTTGTGCCTCAAATGGTAGAAGAGAAGTATCTCATGCATGGATGATGTTAAATGTTTGGTATCATGTTGATGTTTTATCATCAAATTAGTCCTATCTCAATTCTACTTGTAAATCCTTCTGTGATTACTTTAGTTTCAACCTATCAACTTTAGTATTCATGATTAGTTTAGTGGAATATTGATGATACCTGTTGACACCCGAATTTTTGTTTATTTTATTTTAAATGCCCATCTATTTTGCATATATAAATATATTTTAATTTCTAGAAAAGATAAAAAATTATATAAAAAAAATCGAAAAAAAAAAAATTAGGCTGGGCCAGCATAGTCTGGCCCACTCCTTTTTCCCAAAATTTCGGCCTTAATACAATCTCTCCCTGGGCCTATCCCCTTGGGTTTCATTTTGGCCCACTTCTCTTTATTTCTGGCCCGGGGCTCATCTTTGTTATTTTTCTTTGGGGCCCGTCTCCTTTCTCTCCTCCCCCCCATTCACGTGCACAGGGACGGACGGAGAGGAGAAGAGGACAGACAGGAAAAAGAAGGAGGAGCGGAGGAGAAGGGAGCAGCCGACGACGCCGTTCTAGCGCGACTCCCCCACCGCGGCTGACGTCAGCCGCGTGACGCCAGCGAGGGAAGATCCCCTTGCTGCGCGATCACGCGGCGGAAGGCAGACGCAGCCGAAAAAAAAACTTACAGACCGACACGGGCACAGAGAGATCGTAAAAAAAAAAGGAGACGCCGCTAGACTCGCCGCCGACGACCCGCCGTGCCTCAGCTCCGGCACCGGAAAGAGAAGACCCGAGAGAAAATCCAGATCTGAGCAGCGAAGAAAATCGAAGCAGTGACAGAAAACGCAGAGAGACGGAGTGGGTTTTCTGGGTTTCGGAGGGCGATTTGCAGACATAAGAGATCTGCAGAAAAAGAAGAAGAAGGTAGAGCAGAGACCAAGCGACCAAGAGAGAAGGCGGAGAGAAGGAGAGTCGCCCGGTCGAGTCTCGCCGCCGCGGGCGTCGCTGGTTGCCTGGTACCGGACGCATGCTCAGCCTGGAACGAGAAGGGCAGAAACGGAGAGCCGCGAGGAGAACATATCTGCGGAGGAGGAGGCAGACAGCAACGAGGCCGTCCGGACGCAACCCCTCCTCTCACGGCGGTGACGATTTTCTAAAAAACGAGAGCGAGGCGGAGGAGGTGAGGATCTTCTTCTCATTTTTTTTTTTTTGGGTTTTCGGAGCTCGACGAGACGGAGCCAAGAATCACCGAGGGAGCAGTTGGAGGAAGAAGGAGCTGTGGTTCTGTGTTTTTGGTGCTGGCTGACTGAGAAGAAGCGAAAAAAAAAAAAAACGAGAAAGCAGAAGAGCAGCGAAAAGGAGAGGGCAGCGGAGGAGGCTTTTGGTCTCGAAGGGCTCAGCCGAGAGAACGGAGTGAGAGCAGAAAACGCAGAAACTAGAGAGCATAAGGAGGAGCAGAGGTTCTGGTTAGACGAAGGAGGCTGGCTGGTCAGAGGAGAGGAAGGCAGCTGAATGGACAAAGATTTTGCTGGCTAAAACAGAGCGGTTCTGGCCCGAGGAGAGGAAGGCAGCTTGCCGACCAGAAGGACGAAAGAAGAAACAGCAACTGGAAAGGAAAATGCAGAAGCAAGAGCAGCTGTTTCTGGGATTTTCGGACAGAGAGGCGAGATCCGAGAGAGGAGGAGAAGTAGGGGCAAGGAAGGCTTCCCTTGTGGAGACATCAGGGAGGCCGGAGCTTCGAGCGACTGCCGATCCGAGACAGACCTAAGAGGAAAAGGGCAGAAACGCAGCGGCAGCACGACGTCGAAGTTGGACAACTCCTCGGCGATCGTCGGAGAGCAGCAGAGAAAAAACCCAGAGGAGAGAGAGGTCGAGATTTGCAAACGGAGAGCGGCGTGGGACCGAGCCTCGCGGCCGCACCTGAGAGCTGCCGGTCTGATCTGACGCCGCTGCCGCTACGCCACCCCGACGCCGCTGCCGCTCCGCCACCCCGACGCCGCTGCCGCTCAACCACCGACGACGCGGTCTGCTGGTGGTTGGCTCCGTCCCCGTCGCCATCTTCGTCCGAAGCCGTGTTGACGCACGCCTCTCCACCACCCCGACGCCGCTGCTGACCGCCGTTGTCCCTGATGCCACCCGCCATTTCGTCGTCTCGTCAGCTGGTCTCGCGCCGGTCGCCGCCGGTCACCGTGGTCAGGCCAAGAGGCGCTCTGCCATCAGCGCCGAGCAGCAGCGGCAGCTCCGATCCGGGTCAAGATCCGGGTCGGGTAAGGTACAAGCGGGTAGGGTTTATCTGTTGGGCTAGTAGAAGTGGACTGGGCCGGGTTTATATTTAATTTACTCTGTGGGCTTGTTTTTATTTGGGTTTCAGCCAACTTGTGGGTTGAGAGGCTTCGAGTGGGCCTAGGATGAGATTTGGGCCGTTTGTTGATTGGGCTAAAAATAGAAATAGAAATAGGCTGTTTTAATTTCTGTTTTGTTAATTAATGGGCCATTTTAAAAAAGATTATCGGGCCCTTCGGCCAGCCCGGTTTCTTTAGCCCAGCCCGGACCGATAGGGTCCGGGTCGGTTTAGTAGGGCCGGGTCTCCCGACCCGGTCCGAATCACTTTTTAATTAATTAAAAAATCCAAAAATCCGAAAAAAAAAAATTAAAAAATATTTTAAAAAAAAAATTTCGAAAAATCATTAAAAATTAAAAAAAATGTTTTTTTTAATTTCAGAAAGGTTTTAAAAGTTTAATTTATTTTATTTTAATTTATTTCTTTTTCGAATATTCAAAAATTCCAAAAAATTAGAAAAAAATTAGAAAATCCCAAAAGAAACATTAATAAATGTTTTTAAATTCCAGAAAAGCCAAAAATTTGCAAAAACATTAAAAGCTTGTTTTGTTTAATTTCAGAAAATTCGAAAATATTAAAAAATATTAAAAAGCACAAAAATTCAGAAAAATTCAAAAAAATCTAGAAAAATCAGAAAAAATTGCAAAAATTCAGAAAACCCTTAAAAAAGAAGAAAGACCAAAATTGAATAAGCCTTAGGGCTTTACAATAGGTTTTTTTTTTTAATGTGTTGCCATGTCTTTAGCTAACATACAATTAAGTTAGGTAGAAAGGGCGTTAGTCGCATGACTAACGTAATCGCCCCCGACCCTGACTCCTGTTTGCGTAAATAGTGAGACATGCTCCCATGTCTCACTTGGTTGCTAGTCGACCTTAATAGGCTAGTGGCGACTCCTTGTTTATATTTTTGTGAATCTCACGTCGCACGGGGTATGGGCTTGGGAGAGCCAAAGTTAATTAAGGGCCGTCGGCCCGAAATTAACAATACCCCTAAACCTATTACTATTATTATTTTCACGAAAATTTTAATTTTAGTTGGTCGCGACAATACCATATCAAACGAGACACTTGATATAACTAATGAATATGACGCTATCCAACAAGTCATATTAATGTGCTGGTGGAGGATAACTAGGTTATCCTCCATGTGAGAAAAATAAAATCTTCTTAAAACAACTTAAAATTGAGAACATAACAGGACAAATTTATAATTATGTATGGGCTAAATTTAGATGAGTTAAATATGCTAGCTCTCCTCAAACTTTTGAGAACAAAAAAACTTGACGAAGAAGGTTCAAATTCATAACTACACATAGGTACTCTCTTTGATATATCTAGTGATCAATTTAAGATAGATCAACCTAGTTAAAGAACTCAATAGTTCTACGAATACTAGATAAACATCTAAAATAGAAATCATTTGACACCCAACAATTGGTTCGAAGTAGTTACATGTTTGATTAAGATAGGATGAAGTCATATTATAATTCTAATGTTTCTCACTTCACTTAAACTTGTAATTTGTGCTCCCTATTTTATAGATGGAGTCTTATACAATGCTATTCAATTAATACACATGCATAAGGCGGTTCACATGCATTTGTAACACTATCTTGAGCTAAAAAATCGGAATTTCATGTTATTCGACAAAACCATATATATTTGCTGAAGAATGGGTGGTTTTATATAATCAGATTAGTCATAAATTTAATAAAGAATTAACTCCTCGTCTGCAGAACCATGTGGAAAAATCAAATTGATTCGAATCAAAGAGCACTAGAATCAATTTGACTAAAGTCAAAATTGATGAACCGTATTGAACATTGACCCATGGTTCAAGGATTAAATTTTGGGATTGTCTCTTTTTTATATTAATGCTAGAAATATGAAACTAATTTGTAAAATTAATTTTTAAAAGATGTGATACATCTTTATTTAATACTCAACAGAACTATCTAGACAAAGCTTGTAACAACAATTCTTTTATAAATCAATGTATCATTTCTTATTCAATTTTGTAAACCAATCTTATATGGATCGTAGAGTGGGTCCTTTTCTCCTGGGTAAAATACCAAAAACTACTATTGATTTGGTTTTTGATTGGTTTTGAGTGTTTTGGGTTGGTCTAAGAAGTCAAAAATTTAAGGATGGACATATTTTGAAAAAAAAAAAAATTGAAATCTTTGTAAGC
Source organism: Corymbia maculata (assembly GCA_014182735.1). Classification (NCBI taxonomy): domain Eukaryota; kingdom Viridiplantae; phylum Streptophyta; class Magnoliopsida; order Myrtales; family Myrtaceae; genus Corymbia; species Corymbia maculata. Next base: position 1,947,098 of record CM024682.1, on the reverse strand, counting down.
AGGGGCACTAGGATAATTGATGTAAATGTATTAAGGGGCCTCCAAAGTAAAACTCAAGCGTGAATTTGGTATTTTCAAAAGTAGAGATATATGAATGATAATTGGGTCAAAGTTAAGACATGTTTTTGGTATTTTTCTACTTTCGTTTTTTTTTTTTTTTTTTGGCTCCTTTTAACTTGGGCCCAAGGTAATGTCTTATTTCGTTTTTTGTTCTCCTTTTTTTTTTGAATTTTTTAGCTAGAGCTTGTAAGTCACGTTGGCACAAAACTTGCATACACTAGGCGCACGTGAGCTTAGTCAATCTTAGCCGTCAAGTCACGTGGGTTTTACATGAGGTCCGCATAACTCGACGACTAAGATGCGTTGATCTCATCATCGCTAGTAGGATTTCATCATTGTTTCTTCTAAAGTAAGATGCTTGAGGATTTTGTCCATGGCGCTGATGCATTTTGGCAATCAAAGGCCTCTCACCTCCAAAAGGAAAACCAAAAGAACAGTTTAGCATCCACTTTTCTCATTGACCAAGCAAACTTTGATCCCGAGGGAGTTAGTGTGGTTGCTAAGAATGCATTTCAATATCATTTCTCAGCATAACCATCATGCGTCTGCTTTTCCATATGTTATATCCGACTCGTCTATACAATATGTCATGTCTTTGAAAACCAAACACGATACTTTTGTTAAATCAGTTGCAGGTCACGATTCATTTAAGATATCAATCCTTATTAAATTATATTTGAACATGTTATAGGATATTGAAATATAACTGATCAAATCAAGTTAAGATGGGTCACATGTTAACTCGATGAACTAGTTGTACCCGGGCGTGTCATTATTTGCGTATAAAAAGATTAATCCGATTAAACTCAATTTGAATGCACTTACGATCATGTGTCCTTTTCACGTTAAGCTGACAGAGTTGCGCCGAAAATTGGCCATCCACCAAAGCAGTGGTACAATCCTTAGCCTGACTCTTTTTCTTCAACTCGGACCCACTTCATGCTCTTCATTGTCATTTTTCTTTTGTCTTTAACTTACACGCATTCATGTTCTTCCTTTTTCTCCTTTTCCCTTTTTCTTCGCGGCTGTCGAGCATTGTTCTTAACTTGCACGAAATGAGTCATGTTTTCCATTTTTAAAAATTACGTGATTGATGACCTATAATTGATTCACAACTTTAGGCTCTTAAATCAAAATTTACTGATTATGAAAGACGATATCTGTTAAAAAATTTGAAGTGATAAAATAATTAATTCATCCATCGAATAAACACAAGAAATGTATCTATTAAAAAATCCAAAGTAGTAAAAGAATCAATTCATTTAATCAATAAAATATCTCATTCATTAAACGTAAGAAGTAAAGTATCTCATTCGTAGACGATGGTTATTGCTTTGCGCCGGATTGATGTCTTACTGTGGAATCCGTTCTTTATCGATTCTACTACAGATCCATCCATTCCACAAATAAATGCAAGCAAGGCATCGCGCATTAAATAATAGATTCATGCATGGGTGATGTTTATTGCTTTGTGTTAGGATAATATTTTATTGTCGAATCAGTCCTTTCTCAATTACTTGCACATCCATCAATTCCGTGAATGAATGTAAGCAAGGTATCTCATGTATTAAATGGTAGAAGAAAAGTATCTCATTTATAAATGAAAATTCAATATCAATGATAATTGATCCCATGTCTAACACAACAGTTGATATTATTGATGAATGAGAATATATCTAACAAGTCATATGAGTGTGCTTGTCTAGAATAAGTAGGTTATCTTCTGTGTATGAGGAAAATAAAATCACATGAGGTAATCATGTTAGTTGTATCTCCTCATCCTTCTGAATATAAAATACTTGATGAAAAAGATGCTTTGAATTTACTGTCATTTATAGGTTAGTCTCTTCGATATAACCAAGATAGATCAATCTAGTTAAAAAAACTCAATGGTTCTGCAAAATGCCATATAAACATTAAAATCGATTAACAAAATCATATAACACCAAACAAATCGGTTTGATAGTTACACGTTTGGTAAATACATGGTGATGTCATATTTGGATCTCAATGTTTCTCTCTTGAAATAATCGAAAGATTGTGCTCACCATTTTATAGGTGGAGCCTTATACAATACTATATAACTGATACACATGCATTAGGCGGTTTGCATGCATCCATAATAGTATATTAGGCCAAAAATCGTAAATCCATGACCATAAATTTGCTGATGAATAATTCGGTATTGTTTAATGAGATTAGGTAATAGGAACTATTCCTCGTTTACAGAACCATATGAAGAAAAACCAAATAGATTGGAATCAAAGAGCACAAGGATCGAGTTAACCAATATTAAAGTTTACATACCAAACCGAACATTGACTAAGATTTCAAGGTCTAAATTTGGTAGTCTTTTTCTTTATATTAATGCAAGAAATACAAAACTGCTTCATGAAAACGAGTTGTAAACAATGGGATAATATTTATTAAATATTTAAACATGACTAACTTGTTAAAGTAGCTAATTGCAGTTTGTTGCGTTGTTTCAACTTTCTTCTATGTATCAGTGTATCATTCGTTGTGTATCTTTCTATTTCTATATATTGAAAGTTTTCGATTTTGTAAGCAGTGCTTATATTGATCTTAGAGTGGGCCCTTTTCTTCTTGGGAAAATACCGAAAATATGTCATCCCGTTGACCAATGACTACTTACAATTTCTATTTATGCAAATACCATTCACATCACTCTTAAGAAAATCCTACTTTGAAATGACTAAATTACCCCTCTTTACAAATTCATTTTACCATCTTGCTTGAGGAACAGATGATTTGGTTTTTAATTAATTTTTTTGAGTATTTTTGGTGGGTGTCAGAATTTAGGATTTAGGAACTGATTTTTTTAAAGAAAATGATAGTTTTGTGAATAGGGACACCAAGATGATTCTTGTGAAGATGTAAAATGGCTTTCATCAGTAAAACTCTGGTGTATATTTGGTATTTTCAAAAGTAGAGACATATTCAACCGAAAAAAAGAAAGAAAGTAGAGACATATAAAGATGCGTATGACAACTATTTTATTTCTATTCCAAAATTTTTTTTTTTTTTTCAGACTTATTTCTGAAACAAAAAGGCCATTTGATAACACAATTTTATTTTTCTATTTCTAAAATAAATTTTTAGTCCAAAAAAAGGTTTGGAACATAAATGAGAAGTAAAAGTTTTCTACTTCTCTATTTCTAGAACAGAAATGAGAAATAAAAACTCTTGTCATCGATCATCCTCATTATTAGCTAGCCACCCGCACGCCATCACTTGCCATTGCTACCTATCATTCACCATTGCCACCACTACTGGTCACCCGCCACCATTTGCCACCCCCTGCCGTTTGCCACTATGCGGAAAGGAGAAATTTTGTATCATTATTAAACGAATTTCTATTTCAAAAACAAAAATTTCGTGTCATTATCAAATGTATATTTTTATTCAGAAACTCATCTAGAAATGTTCCATAAATCAATTCCTGACCAGAATGATTATCATTAGCATCACAAATAGTCACTCGACAAAATTTAGGTATGTTTTTGGTATTTTAACTTTTTTTGTTCTAACTTGGATCAAAGGTAATATTCCTCTTTTTCCGTGTTCATTTTTTTCCGCAAATATCCCACAAAATGTTCTAACTTGTATGTGACCCACGAGTTACGTTATGTACTTTTGAATTTATTTATTTTTGCCAGAATTTTTAAGTCACATTGGAGCAATACTTTCCATAAATCAAGTGTACATGAGCCTAGTCGATCTCAGTCATTGAAATTACTGAATTACGTGGATCCCATTTGAAGTCTACATAACTTAAAGATGCACGGTCTCGTCTTGTTAATTTCATGGTTGCTTTTCCTAAACAAAGATCCGAAGCTTTGAATTGCGGATTTTATCCATATGGCGCTGGTGGACTTGGCAATCAAAACTTCACACCACTAAGAAAAAGCCACTTTGCTCATTGAGCAGGCAGACCTTACATCCCGAGGAAGTCACTGTGGTTGCATATTTCTAAGCTTGTTTCATCGGCACGTGAATGTCTTCTGCACGAGCATTCACTCCGAACTCTTCTACCGTTCTGCGTATTCAACATCATTTCCTTGCACGACTCTCATGCGTCTGCTTTTCTTCATGCGCTTGTCTGCATCATGCGTGCATATTCGAGACTCGTTTATTACTCGTCTCATACACTTGAAAACCAAACACAGCAATTTTGTTAAACGAGTTGCACAACATTATACAGTTTATACGAACTCTGCCTTCACAGCGTGTAAAAAAATTCCTCATTTTCTCTCTTTTTTTTATTCATTTGCCCCTTTTTTTCCTTAATTAATAATTTTTCTCCTTTTTTTTTTTCCTAAAAGGAACCCACGAAAAGCATAAATCCCACTTTCCCCCCAACCTCCTCCTTGCGGTCTCTCCTGTGTCCGCCCTTGAACCCTCTCCACTTCTTCTCTCCTCCATTTTGACGCGCATTAATTCCGACGGCTCCGAAATATCTCTTCCTCTCCCACAAAATCAATTGCAGATCTCTTGGATTTCTTCGCGTTCTCTCTCTAGAAAAATGTCATACCCCAACTCCATAAGGACAATACGGCTGTCCTTTCACTAAAGGACGCAATCTCAACAAAACTAGAATACAGTCCATATCAATATATATACATTCACGTGTATATATTTGACAAATAAAAAAAGGTATTTGGTTACAATATTAGAATTTTCTATAAACCATCAAAAAGATAAATACACCTTCAAGGCAACTATCTCACAAGCTTAACAGCTATGCACAGTTTATACCAAAAATTCCTCCCCAATACAAACATTCACATCCTACTTGCGCTAGGAAAAAGGTCATAAAAAACCCATAACTTTGTTCATACTGACATATATATTTTAAACTTTTTTTTATGACATTAAAAACTCTAAATTATGCCTACTGTAACATATTTATCCTAAACAGTTTCTGGTGACATAAAAAAATCCCAAATTTGTACCTGTGTAACATAATTACCCTCCATCAAGATTCCATTAAATAATTTTTCAGACAAAACAACCTTGTTTTTATTTTACTTAAGCCACATGGGCGCCACGTTATAATTGTTTGCTTTATGACGTCCATGTAGGCAAATTTATATCAGTTCTCATTTACAGAATTTTGACGAATGATAAATATATTATATAGGTACAAATTTGAGATTTTGGGTGTCATAATATATATGTCATAAGGAGCATAGTTGGTGATTTTTTGTGGCTTTTGCACTTATAATTATGCGTGGGTTACGTTCCAATGAGGTAATCATTCTAGTTGTCTCTTCTAAATCTTTCTAGAATAAAAAAACTTGACATATAAGAAGGTTCATATAGTTATATGTAGGTTACTCTTTTCGACATATTCATTGATTTCACATCAATCCAAGATAGATCGACCTAGTCACTCAATAGTTCTATAAAGTACTAGATAAACATTTAAATCAAGGATTAATAAAATCATATGACATCATACGTTTGGTTAAGAGACAACAGAGTCATATTCAGATTTTAGTGTTTCTCACTTCGATTAATCTTATAATTTGTGCTCACCATTATATAGGTGGAGTCTTATACAATTACACACTCATAGGGCAGTTTGCACGCATTCATAACAGTATATTGGGCTAAAAAATCAGAAATTCATGTTATTTGACAAAACCATATATATTTTCTGAATGATGGATTGATATTGTTCAATCATATTAGTCATAAATTAATTAAAGGTTTGATTCTTCGTTTACAAAATAACATTAAAAAAAAAAAAAAAAAAAACAAATTGATTCGAATCAAAAAGCATAAGGATCAATTTGACCATAGTCAAAGTTTATGAGCTGAATTGAACATTGACCGAGAGTTCAAGGATTAAATTTTGGTATTGTCTCTTCTTTATTAATGATAGAAATATATAAGTAACTTTGGAAACTGATTTTTAAACGATTTGATACATCTTTATTTAATACTCAATAGTACTAGCTAATCAAAGTTCGTAGCGTCATTTCTTTTGTAAATCAATGTATCAGTTTTTGTTCAATTTCGTAAACCGGTCTTATGTTGATCATATAGTGGGCCCTTTTCTCCTGGGTAAGATGCCAAAAACTACCATTGACCACTGACTACTTATAATCTTGTAAGTACCATTCATGTACCTCTAAGAAAAATCCTACCTTGGAAAGACCAAACGACCCTTCCTGACAAACTCAATTTAATATCATATTAGGATTTGATGGGTTTAGAGTGTTTTGGGTGGGTGTGAGAAGTTAAGGATTTAAGGATGGATATTTTTATGAAAAAAAAAATGACATTTTTGTAAGTAGGAACACTAGGATAATTGTTGTGAATGTATAAAGTGGCCTTTAAAGGTAAAATTTGTGTAGATTTGGTTTATATGAGTGGTAATTGGTTGAAAGTTAAGATACGTTTTTGACATTTTTCCTTTTCTTTGTCCCTTTTAAATTGAGCCCGAGGTAATGTTCCTCATTTTTGTCTTATTTTCAGTAAGGCCCCATAATTTGTTATTAACTTGCACATAAATCAAGAGTCGCTTTTTTTTTCTTTCTTTTTGAATTTTTGGCCAAAGCTTGCGAGTCATGTTGGAGTAGTACTTGCATAAATTAAGTGCCCATGTGCCTAGTCAATCTTAAGTGTCGAATTATGTGAATTTCATGTGTGTTTCATGTAAATCAACCACTAAGATGTAGCGGTCTTGTCATCAGTCGTTTGATTTCATCTTTGTTTCTCCTAAAGAAACATACTTGCGGACTTTGTCCATGGCACCGATGGACTTGGCGGTCAAAGCCTCCCACCATCAAGAGGGAAACCAAAAGTACAGTTCGCAGCAACTTTTTTCATCGAGGAATTATTGTGGTTGGGCCCACTCATTCTCTTTGTTGCGGAAAGGGCGAGAGATCGAACAATAAAATAGACAGAATAAAGAAAATAAATCGAACACCAGATTTACGTGATTCGGTCGTAGAGATCTACGTCCACAGAAAGAGTACCAACGAATTCCACTATAAAACAAGCGATACAATAGAGATTACACACTCGAGTCACTCAAACACTCTCAGTGTTTTACAAGCCCCAATTACACCCAATAACTCATGCAATATTTAGCCCCATAATTCCTAGTGAAATAATTTCTCACAAAGGAATTATACACAAATTCTTACCACAAGAATTTAATCAGCTACAAACACTTAAATCTTCTTGGCGTAATTGTTCGAACGAGATCAACGGAGAAATCTTCTCCCAAGCACTAGATGACGAATCGGCACTTCAAGACCTCTTGCATCAACAATGGCCCAAATTCTTCTCCACACATGGCCATATATATATATATATATACATAGGGAACTTGAGGACTCTCCAATTCTTGAAAGCCACTCCTACTTGGAGTAGGAAAGAATAAATTAAAAAACCTACACCTACTAAGATTAGGAAACAAATCAAACTTTTGCTTTGGGCTCAAACTCGAGACATATTTTCAACAGTCTCCGACCTCATGTCTGCTTTTCAAATTTATTTCATCTTTATGTGAATTCCTTTTGCATCAGCATTTGCTACAAATACATTGTCGGCCTCATTTGTCTGCATAACTCTTATGCTTCTAATTTTGTACATGTGTTTGTTTGCACCATTCTTATACATTCAACTCGTTTATTGATGGTGTCATATCTTTAAAAACAGAACACAATACTATCGTTAAACGAGTTGCACATTGCAATTCATTTAAAATATTAATTCTTATAAATTCATATTAAACGTGTAGTAGGATGTCTGAATATATCTAACCAAATTAAGTTAAGACAGGTCATATGCTAACCCATTGAATTAGTTGTGTCCAAGCGTGTCATTAACAAATTTAAAAGATCAATTAGTAAAGGACACATTCAGTATTTGCGTATAAAGAGATTAATCTATTTAAACTCAATTTGAATACACTTACAATCATGCGTCCTTTTCATGTTATGCTAGCGAGTTGCGCCGAAAATTGGTAATCCATTAAAACAATGGTACAATCCTTAGCCAGACTCTTTTCTTCAAGTCGGATCCACTTCATGTTTTTTTTTTTTTCATTTTTCATTTTTCTTTAACTTAGACCCATTCATGTTCTTCCTTTTTCCCTTTTTCTTCACGGCTGTCCAGCAATGTTCTTAACTTGCACGAAATCATGTGATTTGTGAGTCACGTTTTCTATTTTTAAAACTTACGTCATGCACAACTTTTGACTCTTTATTCAAAATTAACTGATTATAAAATACGGTATCGATTAAAAAATTCAGAGTGATAAAAGAATCAATTCACTCAGCGAATAAACACAACAATGTATCTATTAAAAAATCCAAAGTAGTAAAAGAATTGATTAATTTAATCAATAAAATTCTCATTCATTAAATGTCGAAAGAAAAGTATTTCATTCATAAACGATGCTTATTACTTTGTGCCAAGTTGATGCCTTATCGTGAAATCAGTCCTTTATAAATTTTACTACAAATCCCTCCATTCCATAATTAAATGCAAGCGAGGTATCATGCATTAAATAATAGATTCATGCACGGATGAAGTTTATTGCTTTGTGTTTAATTGATATTTTATTGTCGAATCGATCTTTTCTCAATTACTTGTGCATCCATCAATTCCACAAACGAATTAAGCAAGATATCTTGTATATTAAATAAGAGAAGAAAAGTATCTCATCTATGAATGAAACTTCAATATATATGATAGGTGACGCCATATCTAACACGAGACTCAATATTATTGATGAATTAAAATGCATCTGACAAGTCATATGAGTGTGCTTGTATAGGATAAGTAGGTTATCGTCCATATCAAGAAAATAAAATCATCTCAAACCAATTTAAAATTGAGAACGGAGTGGATCCTTCCAGATTAGGTCTTTCCAAGAGGAACATACTTGTTCCATTAATTTTCAAAACAAAAGGGTAACAAGTGCATGGTCAGCCGAAGCGGCTCTTTGATCGATGAAGTTGATGCCCAAGATGAACAGTGTGCAGTTCAAGCAATTGGTGAAGGAGCATGTGGGCATTAATGTTTCCAAGAATCAGTGCAAAAGAACGAAGCAAAAGGTGATGAGGGTACTCATTGATCAATATGGTGAGGAATATGGGCAAGTGTGGGATTATGCTTGGGAGTGTAGGGTGCAAAACCCTTCAAGTAGAGTGTTTGTTGAGGTTGTGGAGAGGCCACTTCCTGATAGTGGAACTAAGTTCGATAAGTTCTATGTGTGCTTCGATGCATGCAAACAGGGATTTTTAGCCGGGTGTAGACGGATCATAGTATTGGATGGTTGTTTCTTAAAAGGCTTGTGCAAAGGAGAATTGCTGGCTGCAATTGGAAGAGATGCAAACAACCAAATGTTTCGATTGGCTTGAGCTGTTGTGAAGATAGAGAACAAGGACAATTGGTCTTGATTCCTAAAAAATCTCATGGCTAACTTGGATATAACAAATGGAGAAGGATGGGCATTTATGAACGACCAACAAAAGGTAATGTCATAGTAATCTGTTTGTTTTTTGATATTAACAACATGCTATTTTCTTACATTTCTTGTTTCAAATTATTGTAGGGACTCGTTCCGGCATTGGCCGAGTTGATGCCTTATGCCGAACATCGAATGTGTGCACGACACATATATACAAATTGGGCAAAGACCTATAAAGGGGATAAGCTACAATTGCAATTTTGGCAGCTAGCAAATAGCACAAACATGGCTGACTTTAGGATGGCTAAAGAAGGATTGGTTCAGTTGACCAAAGAAGGCTCTAATGCACTATTCAAGACAGAACCGAAGTATTGGTGCAAGGCCTTCTTCAGTGAGCAATTCAAGTGCGATCACGTCGACAACAACATATGTGAAGTATTCAATGGGAGAATAATTGATGCGAGATGCAAACCAATCATCTCAATGCTTGAAGATATACGAGTATTAGTCATGACTCGGCTCTACAAATAAAGAGATGAGGCTGCGAAGTGGACTAGGCAATATGGTCTTAGGATTGCCAAGTAATTGGATGAGAACTTGGCTGCAAGTAGATATTGTCATCCCATCTGGAATGGGGATGAAGGATATGAGATAATGAAGGGTTTTGATAAGTATGTTGTCCATCTAGGTAGGAGAAATTGTTCATGTCGAGCATGGCAACTAAGTGGAATTCCTTGTGTACATGCCATATGTGCCATCCAATTGAAAGGCCATAACGTGGACGATTATATTGATAATTGGTATAAGAAAACGACATATCTTGCTTCATACCAATTCATGATACAGCCAATCAGAAGTAGCAAGTTTTGGGAGCCAACAAATCGTGAAGCACCTCAACCTTTGCCGCTGAAGAAGCAAATGGGAAGGCCAAAACGAAGATGAAGAATGTCAAAGAGGGAGGTCTCAGGTCAGCAAAGAATGAGTAGGACAGGTGGGAAGATGACATGCTCTTATTGCCATGTAGCAGAGCACAATACTAAAGGTTGTCAATTGAGAAAGCAGCAAGAACAGTCAGGTGAGAGGCCAGTGGAAGGGCTTAGTGAAAGGATAGGTAGAACGACAATTGAAGGCCAAACAGAATGGCAAAGTGAGTCCACTGTTCATCAGTCAACGAATAGAAACCCCGTAAGTTATGATATTTTTGTTTATGTTATTTTTGATTTATTACATATTTGTACATAGCATAATTAGCAGGTATTTTTAATGTGTTTGTCAGGTGACGAATAGGACACCTGAAGGATTGGCTGAAATGGTTCCAGTTGTACCCGAAGGATTGGTTGAAACCGCACAAGGGCCGGTTCGGTCGACCATTCCTCGGCTGAGGAAAAATACCCGATAAGTTCAATGACTTTTTTAGTTTTCCTTTACGTTATTATATGGGTTTATGTTATATTCATAATGTCTTTATTAGGTTCGAAGAGGGCAAGCTCCAGCTCGATTGCCAATAGAAGGGCCAACAACAGAAAGGCCAATAGAAGGGCTACCACACGGGCTAGGTGAAGGTGTTGGTGAAGTTGAAAGACTAAATACGAGAAGGACAACTAGAAGAAGGGCAGTTGAAGGGTTAGCTAGCAAAAGACCAGCTGAAGGGCTAGCTACAAGAAGGCCACCCAGAAGACGCCTAGTTGAACAATTGGTTGAAGAAGCCCATGTTGCACCTGAAGAGCCAAATGTAACTAAAGTTGAACGGCCATTAGAAGAGCCACATGAAGGTCCAACTAAAAGGCAAAAAGAATGGCCCAAGAAATCACAAGCCAAAAAAAGGGATAATAAATCACAAGATACTGAACGTGATGCTCCAATTCGAACAAGAGGGGCTATTGGAAAGAGACTAAGACAATATGGTTATGGCCTTTATACAGATGACCGTACTGGAACAGTCATTCTTAATGTAAGTTTTATTGCCTCCATTTAATAAATTGTGCGAACTTTTTCTTATAATTTACTTGTGTTTTTTTAGCCCGGGAGAAGTTCGAAGGTTCTTATTTCTCAAGGCCCTACTCAAGAATCAACGGTCGCGCCAAAAAAGAAAACGACATCGACTGCGCCAAAAAAGAAGACAACATCGGCTGCGCCAACAAAGAAGACAACATCGGTTGTGCCTAAAAAGAAGACGACATCGATTGCGCCAACAAGAAAGACCAACAACTTAGCACCAGCTCCATCTGAATCAGTTCATCCTGAGACAATTGTAGCTCCATCTGAATCAGTGCATGAAGAGACAGTTGAAGAGGAAGTTGTACGTCCAGTTAGAAAGAGTGCAAGGATAATGAATCGAGGTCCATCGAAAAGAGCACGAACAAGGGGGCCTATGCATATTGATATTGATTGATAAGAAGGGCTGGTTTTGTTACAACTTGTTGTGGATGATTTTTATTTTTATTTTTTTTGGTTTGTCACTATGTTGGTGAGACTTGAAATCAAATATCAATGGAATGATCTTGCTACTTATCAATTTTTGTTGTTGTGTTTTTGATATTTTCGATTTACATTCTGCTTTACTTGCTCTACTAATGGTTGGTGATTATTGGTGGTGGGTGTGTGGTGATGCAAGAGGCCCCTGCAACACTTGGTGCAAGTGCAGTTTGCACATCTTACACCAGGTGGTGCTTGGTGCAATCATGCTATGATGGTGGTGGTGGTTCATACTCTAGTCGTACTAGAGCTGGTTGTGTTGAAGGTTCATGCCTATTAGTGGTGGGTCTGTAATGGTGGTTTGGGGGGTTTGTGTAGCACCTGATACAAGTGTGCATTCTGCACATCTTGCATCAGTTTGTGCTAGAGCTGGTAACCTGCACTTAAGTGCTCCTTTCCTGGAGAAGTTGACACTTAAGTGTTCACTTTTAAGCACTGGTTGGCACTTAAATGATCACTTTCAACAATAACCTGACATTTAAGTGATCTTTTCTTTAATTTGACTAGCACTAAAGTGATCACTAAATACAACTTATAGCACTTAAGTAATAGCTCGTGCTTGTCCTATGATACAACAAGCAGCAAACCTAAACCAACTCCAGTTCAGCTGGGTTAAGGTTAACATTGCGAATAAGAACAAGACCTCCCTATGGTAGCAAGCAGCAAACCTAAACCAACTACATGTGTATCATCTCATCATTCCCTTTTCTTGACTTCCCTCAAAGCCGATCCATGGTGTGGACAACACAAACACAAATAAAATAGTCTACATTTAATCCAAAACAATTACATTTATCAACTCATTTTCAACTATGGCAGCTGAAGAAACTTCTTCTTATCTTCAAGTGTTTTACATTTGATCATTAAGTAGGATATATAACAAAACAACACTATAACAAACATTTGATAACACTTCCGTTCAATTTTCATTCTTGAAGCTTCATTCTTCAACAAATAATTAACTGAAGATACTTCAGCTTGCTGTGAGACTTCATTCTTCAAATAATTAGCCGAAGATGCTTCAACTTGCTTTGAGTCAACGTCGTCCAAGTAGTCCACGAACGTAGATGGAGATTGACATCGCCCATCAAGTAGGTCTAATATCACCTCTGTCGCTCGGTCAGAGAACTTCGCGTCAATCCATTTAAAGTATTTGCACTTCGACCCTTCTCTATATCTAGCGCATCCATAGAATCTTCTCCCAAGATTCACTCGAGTCCACGATGTTCTTCTTGGACTCGGCAACCCACAATAACATAAACGTTCGCGCTCGCCTTCTCCGTCGCTTCAATGAGACGAATTTGAGTTGCTACTTAAAATTCTGCTCTCCATTTCCAGTATTCAGCACTCGGTAACCCACAACAATAGACGAATTCACGCTTGCCTTTTCCTTCGCTTCGATGGGATCTGGGGTTAATTGAAATAATTCGAGTGCTTGAGGGATTTTTGGGGCAAATCGAAATTAGGGTTCGAGCTCTTCTTGGGGGATTTGGCTGATTTAGGGATTTAGTCGGCAATATGAAATGAAAATGGGGAGACAACGTCGTTTTGGCCATTTTAGGGCCTTTGCTTTGTCCATCTGTGGAAACGGCGTCGTTTTGGGTGAGGGTTAGCTAAGGTGGATCTCCGGCGAGCCACGTTAGCAAGAATATAATAAAAAATTACCACGTAGGATTTTCAGCTGAGCTCCGACGACTTAGCACTCAAGTGATCCTTTTTTTTTTTTGAAAAGTGACACTTAAGTGTACATTTTGTAACTTTTGGCACTCCCGCTGTTCTTATCTCTTCCTCCATGGGTTCATAATGCATGCCCCATCCAGGTTTATAGAGATAGCCGAAATGAGCCATCAATGACCAAACAAAGGTCAGAGGCTCTCCACCTTTGCTCAGCACCTGTGCATTTGCCTCTCCCTTTATATGATTTGCTGCACAGCGCAGCATCTCAACCCACACTCCGCTCATCACCTTCCACTTCATTTCCCCAAGGCTACCCAACTTCAGGGCCAAATTTCCCGCTTCGGAGTTTCTTGACAATATCATGCATAGCCCCCTCATACCCCAGGCCACGCCATCGGCGTGGGCCTGTAGTTGGTGCAACAACTCCGCCGATATGATTTGTGTTATGTCCCCCTCTTCAAACACCACATTAGACTAATTAAGGAAAAGATACATCATGTAGTCGGAGAGGATCTTATTGAATTCCCTTTCATCGTTTCTGGCTATGGATTCTTCATGGTTGTACAATGTTTCGGTAGCAGGATAATACATTATTATACTAGTGTCATAATTAGCCCGAGTGGCATACGGTAAAAGACGGTGGCACTCTATCTCCACCCTGCTACTATAGAGCAACAGATCATCTCGAGCCTCAAATATTTTCCTCACCTCTGTCGGATCATTTGCATTCTCGGATTTGCGTTTCACCTCCTCAAAGATATAGATAAATAAGTTCTTAGTAAATGAATTGTTGGACATGTACTTCGTATTCACAATCATTAGTCTTTTCATCAGACCACGGCCTCCAACAATTTTCTTACCAGCTTGATGGAGATGAGAGATGATCTTTTCAGCATTATAGAGCCGAAAATTGCCAAAGCAATGATCACTCTTATGCTCTTTCTCGGACTCTCCTTCAATGTCTCAAAGAAAAGGTTGCAAGCAAAGATGGATTCCGACCACCTTCGAAATATAAATGGTGTATCTAAGACCATGTAAGCAGCATTGCTGTTATGCTCTGCTTCACCTATGATGAAGCGCGGCTTCCTCAGGTTATCCGTGGTGGATACCAACTTGTGGAGAAATGAATCTAGTTTAGATGATCTTGTGTTGGTCCACTTGATTCCAGCAACAGTCCAGTCGAAGAAAACAAGCATGAACAAAGCTATCACTTCAAGAGCAATCCCTCCAAAAAGAAGGGAATAAGTAATTTCCACATCAAGTTTGGAGAGTCCATGCTTCTTCAAGCAATTGAATACAATGAAAGCCAACACAACACTAACGAAGGCTGTGAAGCGGAAAATGTAGCCCCACAAATAATATATTACCAACACTTTTGTGCAGAGCGCTTCATAAATGATGTTGATTTCAACTGAGATCACCCTCAATGTGTCTACCGCAGAAACGTTGCAGAAATATTCATGGCTCCTTTTGCAATCCTCATAAATGATAATAAGATTTCCGATGAAGACCTTAAAGATTTGAAAAAAGCAGTAAGCGTGCTTCACGACGGTGCTCTCAGGAAGCTTTTCTTCTTCATCAGAATATCTAGCCCCCCTTAGAACATTGAGTTCTTCAACCAATCGGTCACCTTCATCATCATGAAGAGACTCGTCATTTAAGAACGCAATATTTTTAGACTGAAGGCTCGAGAGCATCGATTCCCTTAGCCTTAGGAGGCTCGAGAAATTAAGTGCTCATAGCCTCTCTGCATTTTTTTGTGACCCCGGCAAGAAACACCACCCGCGTTGGGATCACCAATGAATGATTGCTAGGAAATATTTGCACATACACATAGATAGAGGCACCAACTTGGAAAATGAGACTGAGCAGGTGCCATTGCCAAAGAGAAATGTTGTCCTATAGAGAGAAGGCAGTGGACCATCAAGATGTAACAAGAGAAACGATGCCCGAAATGCCCGAAATGCTCCATCTACATCAGTTGCACAAGTGGACGAATTACCTTGCTTGTGAGAGATGAGCCCAATCCCGAAGGCAGCTACCCAAGCAGCCATCAAATAGGCCAACCACAAGAGGAAAACGATGTGGTCGTTTGCTATTTTTCTTTTTTTCTAAGGGGTGCAAATAAAACGAGAAAGACCTGAAGTAAGAATCTCGGTATGATGATAGCTCGGATGTTCCATTTGTTCCACATAATTGAAATGGAGCCAAATGTCATGTTTTGCTTAATTTGAATCTTATCGCTCCTCTGGGGAATGCATTTGTACATATTGAGATGGTGCCTTGCTTGTTTGTTAGAGAACAATTGCACGGAACCCAATTCGCACCAAACACTTATTGAGATGGTTTCAATCAGTATGAGATATTCCTCACTCTAGTGATATGACTAGGGGTGATCAGTTCCTGGTTCCAAGGTGGAACCGGAAACCGGACCGGGAGAATCAATTCCCATTTTTTGGGACTAGGGACCAAACTGGACAAACCAAGGATCGGGAACCGAGATTGGACCAATGAACCGATCGCTTAACAAAAAAATACAAAAACTTAAAAAATACTATAATTACTATTATTTTAGGGTTTATTTCATTTTTTGAAAAAAATTAAAAAATAGTCGGTCCGGTGTAGACCAGGTTCCTTCCCAAATCAGGAATTGAACCGAAAATCACCAATTCCATTTTTATTGAACCAGGAACCGGACCAAATCGGCTGGACCGATCTGGTCCGAGCGATTCCTAATTCAAGCAGTCCGATATGTTCACCCCTAGATATAATTGCTTAACATTACTTCTCTCAAGTTTCTTTGTCTTAGCTCCATGAAATACTCTGATGGCATGATCAAGTTGAGAAATGCACACCACGTCTGTCGACAAGGGACAAATGATACTCATAACTTGATGCTTTTTGTAGTCGAGGCAGTGGACATAAGTATAGCGGGAGTGCCAAAACTTGGCATGGATGGACATTTAAGTGCCAAAAATTATAAATGATACACTTAAGTGCCACTTTTCAAAATAAATGAATCATTTCAATGCCAAGTCATCGAAACCCTGCCGGAAATCCTACGTAGCAATTTTTTATTAATTTTCTTGTCTACGTAGCTCGCCAGAAACACTAAGTCGGTGAAAAATCAGCCACAACGATGTCGTTTTGGCTGACGTGGATTTATAAAAATTTATTAATTAAATAATATTAAATTATTATAAAATATTATTATAAAATAAATTTTATTTAAAAAAAAAAAAGAAGAAGAAGGGGATCGGCAAGGGTTGTGCAGCCCTCGGCTGCCACCACCCCACCCTCGCCGAGAAGGGCCGGCACAGGTGGGGAGGGTCGGCCAGGGTCGCCGAGCCTCGACTAGTGGCCAGCGACCCCAGCCGGCCTGCAGCGAGGGCCTACAGGCCATCGCCCAGATCTGGAGCGAGGGTCACTAGCCCTTGCCTCACCGGTCGCCCAAACCGTGCCAGATCTGGGGCGGTCTAGGCAACCAGCGGCCCTTGGCCCGACAGGGCAAGGGCCGGCGACCCTCGCCATATCTAGGGGAGGGTCGCGACCCTTGCCCCAGATCTAGGCGAGGGCTTGTAGGCCCTCGTCGCAGGCCGACCGGGGTCGCCGGATCTGGGGGAGGGTCACAACCCTCACCCAAGATCTAGGTGAGGGCTTGCGGGCCCTCACCATAGGCCGATCGGGGTCACCGGGCCTTGGCCAATGGCTGGTGACCCCGATTGACACTCGCCCACCGTCGCCGACCCTTCCTGGCAAGGGTGGGGCGGCAACGGCAGTGGTAGCGAGGGCTGCACAACCCTCGCCGATCCCCTTCTTCTCTCTGTTTTTTTTGTTTTTAATAAAATCGATTTTAATTTTTTTAAAATCTAACGTGGACAATTTTTTTATTAAAATTGCCACATTGATTTTTTAATTTGAAAAAAATGCTCCGTCAGCAAATGAAGTTGCCGGAAAATGGACACGTGACAATTTGGCCGGATTTTCTCGCCGTTGGCACTTAAGTTATCCATTTTACTCCGATTTTGGCAATTAAGTGTCCTCCATACCAAGTTTTGGCACTCTTGGGGTTCGTACATCCGAGGCAATGCATCAAGAAAGTTGGTCCCTACTTTCGAAAAGTCAAAATCAATTATTAACTTATTTCTCAAACCTTACAAGTTACATTCAGTAGTCATGACAAAATTTAGGATATAATCAATATTATCATATCATATATTTGGTTCCTACTCAAGATAAAATAAAATCGAATATAAAAGAGATATAACCCGGATAAAAATATCTCATGAGACAAGTAGGATAAAGATGGAAATGGTTTCTACTAGAGATAATATAAAATTTATTTTTCTCAAATAAGAATATTAAATTAATAATATTAAAATAATATTTGAATTCTAACATAAAACGAAAATTCCAAATAACTAAAAAATAACAACAATTTCGTTTTTACGTATTCCTAGATTTATTTATATATTCAACTTCTTTCTATCTTATAATATATACTCAATATTTAAAATATATATTTGGTATTTATATTTATTACATATTTTTAGTATATTAGTAAAGTTTACCATTTAATAAAATTTTATTACAAAGTGATGGAAGGAGAATTAAGAAATAAAATAATAATAATAATATTATTATTATTATTACTATTAAAATATTATTTAAAAATGTCCACATTATTGTCGACCATCCTATAGGTATCCACATCAACGATTTTCTATCATAATTGGCTGAATGGACTTAATTGGTAAAACGTAATAAAATATAGACTCAATTGATAAAATTAAAATGTTTAGAATTAAATTAACAAAAACATAATTGATTTAGAATTTTTTAAACAATTTTCTCTATACCTAAATGTGTCAAACCAGATCACATGAACACATTTAGGCATGTCTGTTTGTTTGTATACGGTCTCCACAGCCATGGGGTACAAGTGTTGGCGATCTGCTCGTGAAGACCATAGGTGCCAACCTTGCAGAGGGCATTTCAATTTTCACCCCTCCTTTGACCTTCACTAGCACGGGCAGCTACTATATCAATCTATCAATTCCTCAAACAACTATCAAGAGTTGCAGTGAAGGTCGAAGCCCCCCTAATTGCTAGGTCTATATTTTTCTTCCCGATCAAGCAAGGAACACCAACATTATACTCTGTACTCTATGTTGGCTCACTACAAAGTAGCAATTTAAGGACTTGCTAAAGTCCCAGGCATGCTTATTGTCTGTGTACAAAATGGTTAATCCATTTAAACTCAAATTTGAATACGTTTATTGTCATCCATTCTTTTCACGTTGTGTTAATGAGTTTGTGTCGGAATTTGGCTGTCCAAAAAAGCAAGGCTGCGATCCTTAGCCCAACTCTTTTTCTTTAACTTGGACCTACTTCATCTTCTTTTTCTTTTTCCTTTTCTTTTTCAATTTAGACCCAACAAATAAATAGGAATTAATTTCATTTCAATTGCCATTACAAAAGTAATTAATATAATTGGCATTACAAAATTGTGTTGGCTGATAACTATTCGAAAAAGCACTATCAATTTTGCGACGGTCCCCACACAATATTCTTAAGTTGCACGAAATTACATGATTCGCATATCACACTGGTGTCCAATGGTTGATGCACAACCCTCCACTTTTTATTCAATTATCCTACCACCAGTATAGGAAAATGAACTTATAGAATACTTGAACCAATAGTTTATTCAATAAGTCCTTCATAGCATCTACAATTTTCCTTGCAAGATTTGAAATCAACTAGGTGTTTCAAGCTTCAAAAAAATGATGGATGGAATATTGTATAGGACATTTCTGGTTGGTTTTTTTTTTGTAGATTTCAGATGTTAAATATATTAGATTGCGAGAGCCATAAGAAAACAATCGTGCAAATATATTAAGCAATGCCTTTTTTTCTTCAAACCTTCATCTAGGATCGTATTAGATAAAGAAATAAAGGATGAATCGAATTTTCCATACCGGTTAAAAGCGGAGATTTTGATATCCCTCTTTTTGTAATTTTTCCAGTTTCTTCAGAAGTAATTCCAGAGCCGCTATCATCAAATTGCATTGCTAATTAATGAAGCGAAAACGAGCAAACCTTGGAGTGATTTAGCAGGATTGCCAGGTAGCCACGGAGAACATTTACGCTAAGTACAAACTCTTCCAACTCTACAATCGCAATATCTTTTTCCTTTTTTTTAAAATTAAATCATCATATGCTAAAGTTACCACTAACCTATTCTAGATCAGTTAAGATCCCATTAAGATATGGTCGTTATATTCTCCAAACTAGACAGTCGAATTTAGAGATGTGCCTATGATAGATTAATCTCACTTCTGCTCATTGATACCTCTATTCACTCTAGCAAAACATTTTCAAACATGAAATTGACCATAAATTCACTAATGAACCCTCTCAAACAGTTCCAAACAGGAAATGCCCATAAACTAGATGAGTGACAAAATTACCTTTGAATCGAGAAATTGATTAATATGCCTCCCCAGACTTATAACCGAAATGCCGCTAAATTCAGCTTTATGAGTGAAGTGAGGATATTACTTATACGTCATAACATTAAATGCAATTCATCATTGAAATCTTTTTTGATAGAAAATAGAGTCCACTTACTTAAAAATATGCAATAATGCCTCCATGTCAAAAAAGTAAGTGTCAATAATAACACTGCACAATGGACAAACGTTCAGGAACCATTAATGTCGATATTCCTTGTACTGACGGTAAGAGATGCATATCCTACCTTGATAAGAGACAGGGAATATCTTTCCGAAGGCTGGTTGATTGGCAAAAACATAGTTCCCTCCATTTCTCCTTGCAGGCTAGGATAGCTGATGAGATTTTCGCCCAGTCATTTTCTTGCAAGCTTTAGTATTTGCGTAGTTGAGCAAGCCAGATGTAGAAATAGTCATGCATGTCCAAATTGAGTTACCAAGAGAGTCATGAATCTCCAACTTGCCCTTTTTCACCTATAATTTTCTAAAATGTTCAAAGCATTTACATATTTCTAATAAAAACATTTTGAAACTCTAGCCGCCAAAGATGTATCAGTCATCGCCTGTAGAGGACACTTTAAATGATTAAATTGCTACAACCACCAGATTTTTGTCAACGGACAGCTAATTTGATATAAGATACATGTGACTGGATAACAGTAAACCTCTTTCATGGAGGAAATATTGACAGGAAAGCAGGGGATTCATAAATTGCACTACCTCACAGAACAGGCATGGTAGTGGCACATTCTTAGGCTACAACACCCCCTCGTCCAACAAAGTTGATCATATATCCCACCTCTTTTTAACACGGAACATCAAGACTGATGAGTTAATGTCGTCCTGAGGCACTTGGAGCATCAACTGAACCTTCATCTTCATCGGTGCTGTCTTCGCTTTGCCCTCTTCATCTCCAACCTAGATCAAGAAGCTCTTTGAAGTCAAAATTCATCGCTAACTTATGAAAGTGATTTTTATGTTATAAGCACTTCAGAGCAAGGGAGGAATGGTGTTAAGGAAAATAAAATCTTCCTAACCTTATCTTACCAGGCACTAGGAATAAGGAAATGGCTTTTCTTTCATGTAGGAAATATTTAGGTGCTTAATTTTGTGAGAATGCCCTGGCTATTCACATTCAACTAACCTAATATAACTACAGACAGTAGAGAGAAACGTGCCATTAAGCACAGCAACTCTTACAACCATAACAGAAACTTCGTCACATTTTAGGTCCTCGATTTGTTATTTCCTTAAGAACTCACCCCACTAAGTTGGATAAGAATTTGAATCTCATTGCCATAGTGCTTTTACTCAAATCAATATATTCTCGAGGCATCAATGCGGGAATGCCCTCACATATAGCACTTACCCAAAGAGATGCCCAACCTAGGCGGACCTCCGAATCGTACCCGGCCTTAAACTTGAAATCCTTGCCATAAGTATGCTTGTACACTGCACTCCAGTTATCGGTGTCGAAATTGTACAAGTAGCTAACCATTGAACAAATAATATTAATCATAACATGTCCCTCCATTAGAAAAATTAAGCTGATATGAAGTACTGAAATAAATAAAAAAGACAAGCACAGCTAAGTGTACGGAGTTTACTAACATGGTTAAATTAGGTCATAAAACACAATGAGTGAAGACGGCTTAAGTAATGGAGAACCTGTTATTATCTCCAGCAAAACACCAGCAAGTAAACAATCAAGATTAATACCACCTCACTGCCACTGTTTATGGAACTTCATACTCTAAATGCATTTCATCATCAAGAAGTGCATGCCAGTTTGGGCATCGATGACAAAAGGATTGCTTCAAAGGCAGAATTTAATACATATCATGACACCTAACATGTCCAAAGACTAATCACGGCTAACCAAATTGACTGTGTGACAGTGTTTTTTCTTGTCGTTGAAGAATTTGAACATGAGCCAAACAAAGAAGTCAAGTGAGAAACTCTGGATCAAAAATAAATTCTACCTAATCATTTTTCGGTCATGGTCAGAACACCAGTTGCCTCATCAGCAAAAAGTAAATAATATAGCTGATGGGCCATAAGCAACATGTACTGCCAAATTCATCATTGAAGTTCTGGATCTTGTAATCAGACTAAGTGACGAATAGGTGGGATCGAGAAAGCATAATGAATTATTCTAACCTCAACTTGCTAGAAGGACTAAATCTGCGCTTGAGCGCAACCGAGAGAGCATTTGAAGGCAGAGAAATGGATGGGATAAATGACATCTCCTCATCCTGCAGTTAACACACGCTCTCCACATTAGGGCATGGAATATGCTCACACAGAATGAAACAAAACCATATTGAGCAGCAAATCCCAAGACTAAAAGAAAATAATAACCCGATAAAAAGATAAAAAGAAGCCCCACAAGTTTAAAAAACACAAAAGCCAAGAGGCACCACCTTAAAACAATATCTTAGTTTCAGTTCTTCGTCTGCATATTGGGCACTGCACGCTCCATTCCCGATTTGACTTTTAAGAATCCCATTTATTGACAACGTTCTCTTCACTTCCTCCTCTTCTCTTTCTTCCAGTGAGACTTCACCAAGAGGGAACTTGAGTGTTGCTCTTGGCTATAAATAAAGATAGCAAGTACAAGAATGAATAGACAATGCTAAAAATATATGATCATAAATAATTCAGCATAAGGATGATGATGGACAATCTCCTCACTGAGGTATGGACTTGAAAATGTCATGGCGAAAAATCTTTAATAATAATGCCTCCCCAGCATGAAACTTCTAATCTTCTCAAAATTGGGTGTTATTTTATAAATGGAAAAGATTTTGTGGCTCAGAACATACACATTTCTGAACTGCAAGAGAAGTGGGAAGAAAATCCATCAAAAAAATTGCAGATGCTTGGTAGAACAATGCAAAAACTAGATCTCATGGGCATCCTTTCAAACTGAATTGAGGCTTTATCGCCCATTGTTTGGCACCTGTACCCTTCTGTTTTCCTTGTGTTCAAGTTATGCTGACATATGGACAATGGTTAACTATTTCATATTCAGCAATGGGCCATTGAAAGCGGTCAGTGATGAAAAAGCACCTCAAACAGGCAGCACTAGTACATTCAACTCGTTATGAACCAGAGGTTAAATAAACACAGATAAAAGATACTTCAACAACTTTGCAGGGATCTACTAACCAATCCCACAGTAGGTACGAGAGATGACAGCTCGAGTGCATAACCAGGTCAGCAAGGTCCGCGACCAGTGACATCTCTCCTTGTTGTGCCTGATGAAGCAAAATACTCAGCGGAGGTAATCAATGGCCACAAACCGCACGCTCGGCAGATAAGGCAACAATTCAAGACCAACACCCTTTTACCAAAATGCATGCTCACATAAGCAACACATTACTATATATCCTCCATCTGATGAACAATAATCGAGCTCAAAGATAGCATTTTTCAAAAAAAAACTCTAAATTTCCCAATCAAGCAAACTTCGAATTCAATCAAATTGGAGTCGAATCGAGGGACCTTGACATCGTGCTCGGCCTTGAGGTGCAGCCTCGGCCCGACGTCGAACGCCGACCTGACGAGCGCGTTCTGCTCCTCGACGTCGTAGTGGATGGAGAGGTGCTTGGAGACGAAGGCCAGCTGGGGCTGGCCGATCTCGCCCTTCCTGTCGTTCTGGAAGGAGAGCTTGAGCTTGGCGAGGCCGTCGAGGAGCTTGCAGGAGACCTTGTGGAGGAAGACGGAGCTGTCGCTGTCGTACTCGGACGTGACCCGTAGGGCCGGCCGCTTCGGGAACGAGAAGAGGATCCGAGGCTGCTGCGGCTGCGGCTGCGGCTGCCGCGGCGGTGGCGGCGGCGGCTCGGGGAATAGCGGCGGCGGCGGCGGCTGGAGAGGAGAGCATGGCGGGAGGAGGAGGCTAGGGATCGGAGGAGGGGGTGGCGAGGAGGTTGGGTCGGCCATCGATGTCGTCGGGTTAGGAGAGAGAGAGAGAGAGAGAGAGTTCAGCTGAATGGAGCTCGGTGTGTGTACAGCTTTTTTTTTTTTTTTTTAATTTGGTGCTATTTTTTTAATTTTGAGCGGAAAATGGATTTGATTTTTGGATGGTTGCGCGAGCGGGTGACTTCAAATTTGAGATCGATTGATATATCTCTCTTTTTTCTTTTCTTTTTTTTCGAATCGATTTATGTCTCTCTGGGAAGGAATGTTTCTAGGATTTTTATATTTTCTTTAGATGTATCTTTTTTTAATTTTCCAACAATTTTACGGAGTATGTATTTTGCCTTTTATTTAAAGAGAAAGGCAACCGATTGAAACATTAAAAGCTATGTTAAAGAAAAAAAATTCAAAGCAAAAAAAAAAAAAAAAAAAAAGATTTTAGCATCCAATGAGGAAAATTCCAAAAATATTCAAAATTGATCTTATTTTAAATAAGGGTTTGATCTCGCCAATTGCCGATCAACTAAATTTTCTAGTTGATTAAGAGCATTTTCATTTAAAATTTCATTTTTTTCTTTTTTCTTCCTTTTTCTTTCTCGGCATCAATCTGCAACGGCTCAACGACCCTCATCGGCCACTAGTGAGGGTTATTGAACCTTGATGAGATCACTGAGCCCTTTTTGCCTCACTAATGGCCATGAGAGGCGACCTCCGCTAAGCAAGGGTTGCCTTGCCTAGCTAAGGCCATCCTTCGCTTGTGGATAGTGAGGGCAACCCTCGCCTAGCCATATGTGGGTATCGCCGATGCTCGATCAACTACTAACAAAGAAGGAAGAAAAACCAAAAAAAAAAAAAAAAAAAAAAAAAGGGGAAAGAAAGGGTAAATATGTCATTCACTACTAGAAAAACCATAACCACTTTTGATCATTATTTGATAAAGTAATGGTGTTTTTTACTCTTATTTGAAATAATATATATTTTTGGTTCTTATTTGAGAAAATGACGATACTTCAATTATTTTTTGAAATTTTCCTTATCAATGATGATACACAATACTAGATTTAACTAGGAACTGGACCAAATCACTTAATAAACAGGTTTGGGAATCGATACTGGTTTTTGAGAACTTGTTGGAACTGGTCCAACTAACCCACTTGGAACCATACTAGTTTTAGAATCGGTTTTACCTCATTAAAAAAACCAGTTTGTTGCTAATGTTTATATAATGTTAGAATTTTTGCTTTTGTTTTATGATAATTAACTTTATGGATTCTTAGTTTTTGTCTAATAAAAAACTTTATATACTAATTGATTATATGTGCTTTACGTTTCAATACAAATTAGGAGGATTACATTATTAGTTTCTCATGAATTAATGTAAAATTCAAAGCTATATAGGATGTTGACCAATTGCAAAATATGTTCTAATATAAATAGAGTAGCCCTTATTTTCAAACTAGAAAAACATGATAGGATATAGAGTTCAAAAAAGGGAGAAATGATTATAACATGGTTAGATATAAAGCCTAAGTTTGGACCCTACTTATCTTGGACTCAATCACCCCTAATATATATGGATTTTCCCGTAACTTTTCATAATTGTTTGACAATTTATGCTCTTTCTATTTATTTTTCAAATTTTGAAAAAAAAAAGGTTTAATCCAAAAAAGTTTCTTTTCCCATGCAAGCTTTTAATTTGGACGCTCTTCATGAGCCCGGAAAGATTTTAGAGCAAAGGTAAAAAGGATAATACCAGCGCTAATATGAGATTTCCCAATCATTTTTCATAGTTTTCTGATTTTTTTTTTTGTACTTACTATTATTTTTTATAATTTTGAAAATTTTTATACAAATCCAAAAAAAGGTTCATTTTGTTTTTTAAGACCCAAACAAGCTTTTAATTTTGACGCTCCTCATGCGCCAGAAAAGGATTTTAGAACAAGAATATAGAAAGTTATATTGGATGAAAATAGAAAAGAAATAAAAATAAAAATTCTGGCCCATGCAGGTCTCGAACCTGCGACCTTCGCGTTATTAGCACGACGCTCTAACCAACTGAGCTAATAGGCCTTTGATATGACATTTACTTAGTATAGTATAATATAAAATTAAACATCATAGATCCCGACAATTTCAAAATGGCTGTATAGCGGTCTTGGTAATGAATGCGAGGATTCAATCGGTTCATAACTGCCCTTAATTTAAGATAATTCACTCACCAAAGCAATAATTGCTCATAAAAACTGCAAAATTTCCTTTAATTAGTATACATATTAAAATACATTTTAAATTCACTCATCAGGAAAAGTCCTATTACAATACATTCAAAATTTTAAATTTAGCTGTTTACATTTTCAAATCATATTTATTAATCATAGCCAAAATTGCCGCTCGGGTAAAAGGTAAAAAATATTTGAAATATAGAAAATCCTGTGTCTTTTTTCTCTTTTCTTTACCATAAGGCGCCTCGTTCGATTTACAAATGGGGACATCCCTCTCTTTCTTCCCCTTCGCCTGCTTTGCGAAGTGGGTTTGTTCTTAAGAAGTCCTGCACATCGCTTATGCTCGGCGCATCCCATGCACAAAATAGATTTTCTGAAGAAAACGTTTGAGCAAACCATCCATCCACAATTCAGCATTCTTCCCAAGCATATGCTTATTGTTGGGCAATTTACAATGAATGATGCTCAAAAGGAGCAGCCAAGAGCTCGGCAGATTGACACCACCTAGTTTCGTATCTCACCGCCATGTCTAAAGATCAATTGTAAATGTATAACATGATGATTCAGGGTAATCAGTTCATGATTGCTTCTGACTTTTCAAAAGTAGAAGTAACTTCCTCAATGCGCTATGCAACTGAGCATATCTTCAAGCAAATCTCTAGATTGTCCAACCAAATATTGAGCTTAAAAATATGGTATCTTTCCCAGGCATGCAGTTGGCCCTCGTTATAGAAGTCACAAATCATATCTATCATTGCGCATTTTAGATAAATTTCTGAGAAGCTGATTGGGAGAACACAGGCTACGCACTAAAACAAAAGAGCATGATATATGAAATGCCTCATCTCCAAAATTATCCACTTTAGGCCTTTCCATAAAGTTAGTCGAGATCAAAAAATTTGCAGATGGAAATTGACATGGTGAACCACCTTCTTATCAGTTTGTCTTCCTCAGTTCATAGCTCCTTCTGATAGCATGCCAAAATGCAGGTATTGCGATGTCATTGGGCACCTCCTTGAATGATGGGAGATAGTTCACATCTACGATTACATGATCCTGAGTTCCATCCTGAACCTGAAATTAAACAGCCCGGCAACAGATGATGAATACAAAAAGTCAGAAAACTCTCAAAGCCCAGTTTATCACAAGGGTGATTTAGCTGCCCTCATTATCTGAAGAACAAATTTATAACCACATGAATAAGCATAATTATTTAATTCAAAACACTAATGTAATGTATATGTGAAAAATAAAATAAGTTTGGGGCCTTAACCAGAGCTGACTCAGCAGGTTGTTGTGCCATCTGCTATTCCAACATTGGACTTCTTTAAGTTTGATATATAAATGCAATTCTGATTGTCTTTAGACATGGAAAATCTTCATTATAGGCTGAAGGGGAACAGATGTCAAGTTTTATCATGACAAGATGTTGGTCTTGGTGAGGATCCACCAACTTTAGTATCACTCTAAAGTCACATGAAATAGTAATAGCTTAACAGTTCATTTCTCTCCTGTAGAAGTATAGTAATGAATACTCTCATCTCCATGTATTTAGGAACTTTTGAATTGATAACATTCGAGATTCCACAAGATGATACAAAAAGTTACTTACGACGACATCAAAACCAAAGATGGTCAGGTCAAGCCTTTTGGAAAGCCACTTTGCAGCATCAGTGACCAGATCAAGATTGAGAGGTGCAGCAGAAGTCTTGGCAATAGAGTCATCTCCACTGGATTGAGAGTTCGTGGCAGTAGGTAGAGATTTCAAACTGCGAAAGAAAATCTTCTGTCAAAAGCTAATACCAATTTTTTCTAAAGAAACCTCTATATATGCAAACAATTGTACATGACCTGTATATATATTACTCAAAGATCAATTCAGACAAAAGAAAGATGCAAGAATGACCTGTCAAAGACTAGGGGTTGTCGTCCGTTTCTTTCAGGTGATTTGATCAGTGTATCACCATTTGGGATAGATTTTTTAACAACATGGAAAACTTTATCTCCCAGGACATAAAATTTATACAAGGTTGAAGAGTGATCAACGTACTCCTGTAGTATGAGGGATCATCAAAACCAATTACCAATAACAAAGATCAAGATATCTTAACAAATTCAATGCAACACTCACACTACAAATTTTAACTGTGAAGCAGCATCAAAAGGCTAGAAGACGCAAACCATGAGCTGGAACCAACAGAGCTCAGCAAACAATCTTCTGGTTGTCTCGCTCTCAATGTGTAAATTTGTTGGGTGGTCTTAGGCCTTTCTAAGGCCAAAAGCTAGCTCAAGGGGTGAGGCTTTCCCTCACACTTATAACTTGACCACCTGCCCCTTCCACAATCGATGTGGGATAACCCCAACAATCTCCCCCTCACATATCGGGCTTAGGTCAGAGGCCGTAACAACCCTCTCTGAGTGAGGGTTGGCTCTAGACTTATTGGTAACCTGGGCTCTAATACCAATGTTGGAGAGATTTTGGGCCTCTCACCCCAAAAGCTAGCTCAGGGGGTGAAGCTTTCTTTCACACTTATAAATTGACCACTTGCTCTTTCCACAACCGATGTGGGATAACCCCAACAAAATTTTCTCCGAAACTTAGAGGTGGAATTGTATGCAAATGCAAAGGACAAAATATCTTGAGCCCATCATACTTAAAACCTTTCCCAAATAAGACTGATATACAAACATAATCTAGAGAACTATCAACCCAACACCAAAAGATGTTCATAAAGCAATTGTCCTACATTATATTTTTAGCAATAACAGAAAGTCCATGATTGGATCTCAAGATCATCCAATTTGTAAGTGATATTACTACAATATGCATAACTAAACTAACTAAGGCTACATCAATCATGTTGAAGCAACAATGGATTTGC
This sequence comes from Corymbia maculata, assembly GCA_014182735.1. Classification (NCBI taxonomy): domain Eukaryota; kingdom Viridiplantae; phylum Streptophyta; class Magnoliopsida; order Myrtales; family Myrtaceae; genus Corymbia; species Corymbia maculata. The sequence continues at coordinate 1,917,892 of CM024682.1, read as the reverse complement.
CAAACAAGTTGTTCGTGAAGGTACCTGAATGATTGCTGGAACTGGAACTTTCAAATCTTTGAAATCCTCCACTTTGAACACAATTGCCTGGTACATAGTTCAGGAGGAATCATCATACATTCACATGCTAGAAATTCATTGCTATAAAGTGATGACAAACTTGCACATAATGCATGATGCACCATTTTACGCCTAAGAAAGGTAATAAAACTAGTTTACTGTAGTAGCAAAGAAACAAGTTGAATTCATCAGCGACTTCCTACACTAATGGGTCAGCTAGTTATGCTGACGGTGGGACCATCTTCATGAACAGAAGATTTAAGAAAAGTGTTACTACACAAGGATGTGGAGACGCAAGTAAGGAAGGCCACCAAAATACAAACAAGAATGTGCGAGAAGACATTAAGGATATGTATGGTGTATGTAGAACATAATAGGATCTAATGTAGATAGGTTGCAATGACATAATAGGATTCATCTCGCTAATCACACTTAGTAGGATAAGGCTTTGTCATTGTTGTTGTTCATATAGTAAGATAGAGGTCTCTGATACCTTGCTGCAGACAAGAATAGGAGGACCTTGAAGGAGAAATAATCTCTCATGGTCCAAAATATTTTCTCCCATCTTCCCTCTCATGAATCCTTTACTTTGTCCTCCTTTCTTTCTTCCGTGTCCCCTCTTTTCCTTTTGTGGATGGTGTTGGAGGTGGGTAATGGACTAACCTATTTTGTGTTCTAGTATTCATCTATCCTTCGAATTGGTAGAATGAATTCACCAAAAAGAAAAAAGCAAAATCTCAGTTCAACGGAGCACTCCGCCAATAACCAGCCCAAAGCAGAGAGTGCTTGTGGAGCTTATTTGCATTGCAATGTCCCCTCAAAACAAGGTATTACTAAGCAAGGCAAAAGAAAAATATGAATGGAAGTCATCATATTTCTACTACAGATTTCATGAATACTAAAGATGGAAAAATAGAAAGAAGAGAAGCATCTTACAAACATGGATTTCAAGAATATAAGTCAACTTATTTTGTTTAATAAAGAAAACTTAAAACTGTTCAAAGAAACATCAAGCAATAAGTAGTACAAGTAGAATAGAGCAGGAACAACAGAAATAAAATAGCTACTCCAGGACTACAACTTCACTTGAAACAAAAGTGAAGTTGAAGTTGCATAATTAAGGACAAATAAAGAATGAATATTAGTACCATACTATGAGCATCAGGGACTCCACAGGCAACTTGTGGCTTTACTATGAAGGGAGGAGATAGCTTTGCTTCTGCCAGTCTTGTTATTAATTCAGGCTCATTGAAAGTATCAACCTGCACACATACAAACTTCAGATCAATATAGAGCTGATCTCCACAAATTCCACACAAATTCAGAAACAGCCAACTAGACTTAAAGTGCCTAAAATTTGAACCTTTATGTACAATACTCATGGATGCAGTTTAAGGTAGTGTAGTCCTAAAAAGAAATTGCCAGGCTATGTTAACAATTCATGGTTGCCAAAAACAGACACCACCAACAAATAACCTTGAGATGATGAGGACCCCTGATTTTACAACTGTCCTTCATGCTGAGATCCTGTAGTACACATAGTAAGATTTGAATTTCCAGTCGATCCAATACAGGGTAAACTTTATCAAATGGATCAATGACACAACACTGTGGATTATGCTCCAGGTACCTGCCAAGGAAAAAACTTGATTAACAACACGGAATAACCTTTCATTTCTCTAACACCACAGAGTTCCACTGGTCCTTTTGTCTCTAGCTGTCTAGTTTGATAACAATTGGAATTGAAAGCTAAGTTGCACAAGAATAACATTCCTTTTATGGATTTTATTGCATTTGGTAAACCATATGCCAGCAAAGCATCTCTTGATGAAGGTCATTTGCATTATGAGTTAAGTAACAGCATCTTGCACTTGGTAAGCTAAGCATATTTAAATAAATGTAGATCATTTTAATTGAAAGTCATCACAATCAAGTGAGAAAAAAAATTAAACAACTGATAAATATTCATTGCAGCAGTTTATACAATGAGGAAAAGACATTTATATGCAAATTGCCGATGGTGGTAGAAGTTACCTTTTCAGTTCTTGCATGCCTTCACTGAAAGTAACTCTTTCAGTTAGTTCTGATGAGCTGTTCAGGTTGAAGGATACTATTTCATCAGTAGCTTTATGAAGAACCAAGTCGACCCCTTGTAATTGAGAAGCTAGTGGGAGTTTGAAGATGAGAGGCACAAAACACAGCCCATTTTGAGTAGGATGCATTGGGAATGCCCCTCTCTGCAACATTTACCAAAACCATCTTTGTAAAAGTTACCCCCAAAGTCTGGAGACTTCAGCATAAGGATGAGAGGCAGAATAGAATCAATAGATATATCGCAGCACCGTTAGAAGCACTTTCAGCCGTTTCAGATGATAATAAGCATCGGAGTTTCTCTTGCTTTTTCTTTCACGAGTTTCAGAATGTAAATCCTGGACTTAAGCCAGATACCTCACAAGATATTTGAAAGCCGAGGCTCTTCAGGGCCAAGTAACATATGGAGAACCAGACATTCCATGAAGTATTACACCCTAGAACCATGACTTACTCTTTTGATAAACATAATGTCATGGCTGGTGAAATTTTCTATTTAGCACCTATTATTAATGATTCTAACTTAGCTCCACCATTGGTGCTCACCTTGGCAAAGTCTTCTTCACGTGATGGCTTCATGACGTAACCAACTTTCAGGACATCATTTCCACTTTCCTTCAATATGCATTAAGAACAAGAAATACCATCACTTTAATTAGGAATGCACTTAAAGTGACAAGAAGATATAAAGGGCTAATGCATTATGAAATGGGCGGTGTAGCAATAAACTACCTTTTTAATTAAGTTGCATATAGTCAAGGGGAGTTCTTCAAGCAAGTTAATATGCAAGCCCCAATTCTCACATTTACTGCTGCTAGTGAGTTCTGAATTGAAAAACTATTAGCAGTTTAGACAAAAAGAACAACAACAATATTGGCTAGCTAACACCCTGACCAAATTGAACCAGCATATTTGCCAGTATTGAAATTATATATATATATATATGGTAAAGAGGATGTACAGTCTTAAAAGATTGAAGATCTTTTTTAGCTTTAATTGATTAATAGCAACTCATGCAACACAAACATGTATGGCAGAAAGAAAACCAGAACCCATGTTCTCATAAATGTATGCAAGAATTTGTGTTTATATATAACAAGAATGCACGATTACACGTTTAGAAACAAATTAGCATGTAGTCGCTGAAGTCATTTACTTACAAAAATGATGCTCCCAGCATGCTTTAGAACTTGCATATATTCATTCTACATGCCTTAGCTTTATGGCCACCACCAAATAATATCGAAGAACTACTAAGGTAGGTAACAAGCATCTCAAATTTTAGAAGGTTGCCCTGAAGGAAAATGAGATCATGGTCTAGATGGCATAAGTTACTTTGATCAGAGAGATCACCCATCCACTTCTAACATCATGCATGACATGATTTTTGTGCTGTAAACCAAAGTTTTATGTCCTTTGCCTAACTCCACCTGTCTACTGTGACAGACAGAAAAGCTAGCAAGAAAGCAAATATCATGCCACTTACTGAGAACAGTGGTCAACCAACTGCAGCTTCTCAATGTAACGCAGGCTTCCTTCTTAGTCTCAGAGACTACATACAGAATATGTCCTTCAGTTTCCCCCCAAGCTTCACGAATATCACGTGAGGCATCATCTATGGAGAAAGGATTGAAGCTAAAGTAATCAAAGGAGTACGTTGTTGCCAGCTTTTTCAAAAGACCCACCTACACTACATCCAGCAGACATAACTGTTAATAGTATAACCAAATTTGATTTGATACACAAACATTAAAGGCATAAACAGTGGCAAGAGGCAGAGCATCAACTTTCAACCTTACATAATGGGAATGCAAAGACGAGCACGGACAAAGAGAAAATAGCTCTATAATTGAGACAATGGACACGTGAGAAGTAAAGCCGAAGTTAGCCGAAGTTGCTTGGTGGAGTGAATTTCCATGCACTTCCAACATGTACCTACCCAGATGCCATGTAATGATCAAAATCAGATTACTCTGTAAGCTGCATCAAAATCCATTTGAAACCGAGATTCAAACCCGGTGCAGCCAGAACTCAGCATGCGAAGGGCATTTCTTTCTATGAAAAACGAAAATATCGCGACCCACATGAAAAAGATTAGCTTTCCAACTTTAATTTTCCCATGTAGTTTTTTCAGATCTTGAAATCAAAGAGGCGCAACAAAACTACCTTCTCATCCGACGCATCCTCCTCGTTCAAGATACCCTGAGAAGATTAAACGAATAGCTCAATATCCGTAAAACCCACGATCAACATCAAAGACAAGCGAAGACGAAGAGGTGCCCCCCTCCCCCACAGTCTTCGATCGAATAAGTAGACAACAACACATGGCAGCTCGATAACCAGACACGGCAAAGACAACCAAGTCAAAGCAGTCATTTTTTTCAAACCAACTTCGCAATTCTCCCAATTCCGGCCAGACCCAATTGAGAAACGGGGACGACAATGGGGCCGGAACGGAAAGAACTGCATGGGCACGCGAGACGCGAATCCCCGACCAATGCGCATGAAAATGGCGGGCTAAGAAGAGAGAGAGAGAGAGAGAGAGACCGTGGGGATCCGAGAGTGGCGAAGCCTGCGGAGAAGAGTGTCGGCGTCCGGTTGCAGAGAGCAGCCATCTCCGAGCGCGGCCAACAGCACCGACTCGTCGAGGATCACTCCTCTCACTGCCCTCGCCATTCTCTCGCTCTCTCTCTCTCTCTCTCTCTCTGTAGAACGAATACGTTTTGCTTGGTGCGCACTGAGAGTGACGGAGGTTGAAGAAGGAAGTGCGTAGTGGGGAATCAGACTATTAAAAATATGAAACTTTTATTATCAACATGTAATATTAATATGTAATTTATTATGAAATTAATATGTATTTTATTATAAATATGTTTGCGTTGTCAAGTATCACTTTTATTTATTTATGTAAAATTATGATATGCACTTTACTATAAATAGCTCGTTAAAAATGTATCTTTTTTCATGTAAATTTTTCTTTCTCTTGGACGAAACGAAGGTATACTTCTTGATTAACATTATACATAAATGTAAAATATAGAAATACGATAGCAACTTAAAAAATTTCTAATTATCGTTGATGATATTTTTTATAAAATCAATGATGTTGAGCCAAAATAATATCTGATTTAATAGGGGAATTGACCTAATACTGCAACTCACATGTGAGGGGAGATTGTTAGGATACATGTGTGAGTTGTGTTAGACAAATAGTCCCGTATCGGGGAATTGATGTGATGTTGAACCATTAATATATACTAATTGGCCTATAAATTACTAATTTACGCTTTTGAGTTGAGATTGGTCCAACTAAATATATTGATGGGCTTGGGCTTGAATTTCCCCCTTGGAGTCGACTTCCGAACTCAGATGTGTGATTTTGCTGCTTTCCCTGGTTTCAAATTGTCTATGCTGGCTCGATTTTCTTGTTGTGCTTCAATGCTTGCTTCCATCTCCGATTTGTTTGCGATGGTTGTAGGGCTGTCGATAATCAACTTAGCTGCAATGAGCAAGACAAACACCCCGAGCAACGCATGTTTCATGTATCAAAAGCGATTTCAGGGCTTGACTTGTTGATGTTACGTGACGTAACGAACCCATTGGAGAGATGTTTGCGCCGTTCTTACCCTATTACACCTCTCGAGACGACATGACTATCACATCCTATAATGCAAGTGGTGATACTGTATTAGAATTTCAGACATGACAAACATTCATTCCATTCTTAGAACCAAGAATTCAGCTGCTGGAACAGCTGATATGGATTCCCATGCACTCGAATCGTACATCTCAGCAACCTCTTCCGTCCGCCATTTAATACATGCTCCAGTTTTGCGACAACGACAAGCAAAGTCTGCAGAAAAGAGAAATTAGTTAGCAGGAGAACAGCCTGCCGATAATACTCTTGATCCCACCTGAACATTCCTTCTAGACTCAACTGGATCTCGAATGAATTATTCCACAGGGCACGAAATCCCAACATAAATTTTTCTGGACATTTCTTGTTACTAACGCGAGCTCGACAGCAGATTTCTGGTGAATTACAGCTGAAAAGGACCGGTCGGACTTCCGGGACCATTTCTCTTGGCAACACTCAACAAGACAGATCACTTCTGCATCAGATAGCTACAGCACACAGAGACAACAGCACAGGCTAACAAAGAAGATTACAATGAAGATTGTTGGTCCTGAGAGCTGTGTTTGCGGCGAAGCTCCAAGAGGCGCTCTGAATATCCCATGTCGCCTTCGTTCTCGAGTCTTTTGCGTTCGAAAATCAACAGACTCTGAGCTCCATAGGATTCAGGAGGTCCCCTCTTGCTCTCGTCTGTTTATATGCACGTTGGCTCTTCAGCATTCACATCCGCATGCATCTTCTTCTTCGTTCACGGTGTGTTCCGAAGGATGGCGACCGAGCAAATGGAAGGAGAAAGGGAGAAGACCGCGGTGACGTTGTTATTGCCGAATCAACTGGCCTTCCAAGAGCTGATCCACAGCTTTCCTGAAGGTACGATAAGTCATTACTATGTAGTGACGATTATAGTGTCATAAAACGGTGAAGGGCTGATTCACTCATGCATCCAAACTAATCCCTTGCAACAAGGCAAATCTAATTCCAAATTGAACTCGTATTCCTCCCGCCAATCCTTATTGCATACAAATTTAGCCTCTCCACCTCCATGCGTCCTTCCTAAACTGCAATTATTTTAACAATACTAACTTAGAACCTCGTCTCGTGAGCGGATAAGATCATCTTTTTTTTTGAATAAATCTCTACGATTAGAATTCTCATTAAAGCCTGCCAGCAGCCACTTTGTAAGGTCCTCAAACCCTGGCCAACACTCCCCATTATTGTCGGATTGGATCCTTACAAGCCCACTAGCTTTCTTGTTGTTTTATTCCTTGATTGCACAGCTACCGGAGGAGGTCCTGCTTTTAATATCATATTGTGATGCCTCTAAGAAACTTACTCGAGATACTGTTAACTTTAACCTGTCACATACCGAAACTCACGATTTTGTCTGTCGAGATACAAGGTGAACACTTTTCCAAAAGGTTACCTATCATTGTAGTGCTTTCACTCGAGCATAATTAACATTGGAGTTTCAATGCCAAGTGTTGCCGTTACGTCAAAAGACGCTTTTTATAAGTTAATTCTAATTTCACATATATATCTCAAGAGCTTACTCCCCTTGTTTGATGCGTAATTAGTTCATTCATGCCCCTTCACTATCTTAAAAGTCTGCTAGGAGCTGCTTCTTGTGTGGACCCTCTAGCCTTGACAAACATTTCCCAGCATCGTTGGATTGGGTCACTACACAACACATCATTGGTACGATAATAATTTATCACCTCAAAGGTGGATCAATAGATAGAAGCAAGAAAGATCTAATCGTGCTTAGAGAAATTAAGAGAATTTGGAGAAGGATTTTAACAAAAAGAAACAATCAACTTGTATATTTTGACCTCACGAAGGACGTACTAAAATTTCAGCTAATTCCGATAAGGTTTTACCGTTGAATCAATTGCCTCTTCTCCTCTCTAAAGCTGCACTCTCTTTGCCTCTATTTCTTTTTTTTTTCTCTACAGCGAATGTCCCCTCCCTCCCTCCCTCCCTTCCTCTCTTTGAAGACGTCCGACCTCTCTCTGGTTTTTTTTTATAGTAGTTTATGATGAGCTAGCCCCATGAGGCGGACTCAGCCCATCAAATCTTCCCTTCTGAGTCATGAGGGAAGTTTCATCATGCTTGCTCTATTTCTAGTGAAATCAGATATCACCGTGAGCAAGGTTTTGATCATTATATTGGATCCATTGTCATCGGTGTGAGTTTTCTCAAATAGAAAGAGCTTGTTTTTTAATTGCTCTAGGATCAAGGTAGATAGCACTCATGTTATCAAAAAAAAAAAAAAAATCTTGACTCAAGCCTCACTTCTATAGGAATTCTTGGAATTCCTTCATGCACAAAAATTCCTTACCTCATTTGGTAATAATGACATACTCTACTTCAATGACAGAAAAAGTGACACATTTGTTCAGTCTTGATTGCCATAAAATTGCTTCCCCAGCGAAAGTCATCATGTAACATAATGTGGACTTTCAAAAGTCAATGCACCGACATAATCTGCATCTAAATAGCCACTCAACTTAAGCTTCTTAGTTCCATAGCACAAGAGTATCTTTGAGATACCTGAAAATCCATTTTGTGGCAGCCCAATATTCCTTACCTTGAGAGAAACCTACTCATCGGACCAATTACATGAGCATTGTCCGTTTTTGTACAGATTAATGGCATATATCAAATTACTAATGGCCGACACCTTCATCATCTCTTTCTTCTCTTTCTCACTTGTAGGACACTTTTTATTGCTCAACTTAATGTGGCCGACAAGTGAAGTACTTATTGTATTGGATCTTTCTAACACTTTTTCGATATACTTATCTTGAGATAGCCAAAGTTTCTTATTCTTCTTGCCATGAGTAATTCTCATGGCAAGAACATACTTCTGTATTCACTACCATTTCAGCTCAAACTCATTTTAGCTTCTTTTCGGTTTCTCTTTCTATGTTGACATGGAAAATATTTGAAAGCTTCCAACACTTGGTCTCTAAAATTCAAAGTAACAACCCATGCTTTTTAGAATAGTCATCAATAAATATCTTGAAATATAATGCACCACCAAAAGTTTTAGCATTCATGCAACAAATATTAGCATGAACAAAGTCAAGTATATTTGATTTCGTGTATGGATATGAACTATGAAATGACAATTTATGTTGTTAGTACATTCATTCGAAATCCTCTTTCTCGATAGTGGAAGGTTTTTTTTGCGAAAGTTTCAAACCTCTTCTTACTTATAACCAAGTCTCATGTGCCCCAGGTCAACTAGGTCCATCAAGGGTCGTTCATTTTATTAGAAAAAAAAAGGATTATTCTTAAATCCAGTGCAACTATAAAACTATCATTACGCACAATTGATCAGTAGCATGCGTGTTTGGATTTAGTTCCATAGCCTAATCCTTCCACATATCAACCGTATTGAACATTTGAACAGTCACTTACATTGACAAGGGACCTGATTAAAATATCCAAATAAATAATTAATATTGCTCAAAAACTTTTTGATCCTCGACCCGATCTGGGCCCATTAATCAGTTTTGAAATCAAATTAGAAAAAATGACACAAATAGTCTCTGAATTTTGGTTCGATGTGTAATTTGGTCTATGAACTTTTAATTTATCCAATGTAGTTTTTGAATTTTAACTCAATGTACAATAGAGTCCAAGAACTTTTGATACTTATTTAATATAGTCTCTGAATTGTAAGAAAATATTTAATGTAGTCTCTTAGTCCCTAAACTGTATGATAATATTCAATGTAGTCTCTAGTCATGAATTAATTGAAAGGGTCTATATTGAGACTATATCGAACATTTTCGAGAGATTAACATTAAACATTTTCATATAGTTCAAAAATCATATTAAATAAGTACAAAAAATTCAGGATTTACGTTAAATAAGTTAAAAGGTTTTTGGGATCATGTTACACATTAATTAAAATTCAAAAATTATATTAAATAAATTAAAAATTTAGAGATTAAATTATACATCGAGTCGGGACCGTTTGTGGGATTTTCTCATAAAAATTACAGTTCGTCGACTGATTCTCGTCTGCCCTCGTCGCTCGGCTACCGGATTTAAACGAGAATCTCAGTGATGACGGTGGTGCTGATGAACGTTGCCTCCCGCTAAATGCGAACTCTCTCCTTCGCTCCTCCTCCTTTGACCTCCATCCTGACATCGTCGATCCGAGCTCTGCGACCGGCGATCCCCTTCCCGGCGTCTCCGTTCTGCCATCTCGGCCGCGAGCGCGGCGGCGGAGCGGGCGCCGGCGCCCCGATGGCCGAGAACGATGGGGAAGACGACGGCGGCGCCGGCGCCGGTGCCTCCAAGTCCAAGCTCGCTACGCACGTCGATCGGCTCAAGCAGCACGTCCATGGACAATCGACTGGTACTCCTCCTCGGAGCTCTCTCGATTGCGTGCGTGCTTTGTTTTCCTTCCGGTGATTCTGCTCCCGCGCGTTTACTGTTGTATCGGCTGAATTGAAGTCGCCATTGTTGTTGCTTCGTACGCCTATGTCGACGGTTTTGTCGAATGGGTGTTGGCGATTGGTCGACCTTTTGTTCTCTCTCCAGCTCAATTTGAGGAAATTGGACGCTAGTTTTATTCGATTTCGTAGCTGGAAGTTGAGCTGATTACTCTTGTCATTTTCGTGTGGAACGAGTTTTCTCATGCGAGTACTACTTGGAGGGGCTTGAATGTAGAAGCAGAGAAAGGTGGAGAATCCTTGTAGAGTTAGGTAGATTTTGTGAACGTGCTTTAGGGGAAAATTTAATCCCAGTTCCATCATATGAGACGTATGGAGGGGCGTTTTTTTGTATTGCAGGAGTTCAAAAGACGTCCTTTCGGAGGACGACTGTCAAAATCTTAACAGAACTTCTAATGAAGCTGTAGAAAAAGAAAACTGAGGATGAAATTAAGATTGTGTTTAGTCAAATCGAAGGTTGACAGCGTGAGTGTAGTTTATATCACTGATGGGTTTGTTTCCTTTTGTTCTTTCCCCAGAAATTCAAGGGAAGAGAATTTATAGAGATCAAGTATCTTTAGTAGTGAGGTGACACCTTGGTTGATGCGCTTGTGTAAAAAGTGTCAAGTCTTGACAGAAGGAAGTATCAACAAGCTCTTTGTCCTGTCAACATTGTTCTGAGGACATACCAGCGATTTTGGATCCAAAAATAGTCTTTGACACAATTTGATTAGGCAAGATACTTTTTCAGACCACCCATCTGGGTGGCGTTGTTGGTTCGCGCTCTCTTCCTCTCACAAAAGGTCGAGAGTTCGAATCCTAGCTTCGTCATAGGGTGACTTACCTGGTTGCATGTGTGTGGTGGCTAGCACGTGTGGCCCCCAGGGTTTACTCCCTTAGCTGTTGGTGGGGTGCGGGGCTCCCTGGGTCATAAAAAAAAAAAAAAAAAAAACTTTTCCAGAGGTGGTCCTTTAGGTTCTAGGAAACATTGGTTGATATAGTTTCACTGGTCCAGAAGCCTCTGTTCGAAGATCCTAAAAGTAAATCTTCTTTTTTTCTTAACATTTTCTAAAAAGATGGTTTCAGGAATTCTCCGTGTGTTATTTGCTTTATATCGTTATTATTATTTTTTTGGCACGGGACTTTTGGGGGGGGGGCGCAATGTTGGGATGTTTGGCCGTCAAACTTAATATGGTAATATAATAACTCGAGTCCCTGACTTATTAGATGGTTGGGAGAGGTGCTGGGAGCAAGGATTGACCCCTTGGGATTTAGGACAACCGACCCCAATAATTCAGCACCTTCACCAGATGGGTGCTCTTCCAAAAGGCAGGGCTCTTGTTCCTGGTTGTGGCACTGTAAGTGGTACCATCACTTCAATTATCTGAGCAACCTATGAGATCCAAAGTAAATACTGCTGTTTTGGCCCTTACAAAGTACCTTGGATATGGCAGGGCTATGATGTGGTATCAATAGCCTGTCCTGAACGCTATGTTGTGGGAATAGACATATCAGAAATCGCCATAAATAGAGCAATACAGGTAAGAACACTTCTTGGGCTTGAATTTATGCATCATGGTGGTGACTGGGCATTACATCCTTGCTTTCTTTTGGGTGTGAAGTATCTCTTTTTTTTTGTACATAGCATGCACAGGCGCCACAGCAACTGACAATCTGCCAATCCGAAATAATTTGAATTGTTAGAAGTTATTCAAGCACAATTTCTTTGATTATAATTATATATTGTGTTTTACTCTGCTTTCCTGTATGTAGCAACTTATTTCAGTATATGAAGGTGATGATCTGACACTTTCTTTTTCTTTTTGCTCCCAGTTTCCCTTGTGAGACTATAAATATCTGTGGCTACTATCAACGGAAAATACTAGGGACTAGAAATGACCCATTTACTTCTTTAGTAGTGCCAGTTCAAGGGGTATATCAGTTGCATAATAGTGTCACATTATTATGACTTAGGATACTGTGACATGCTAAGAATCAAGAGATTGTCGGTTTGCTGCTTGTTAGTAATGTCACTTTACCTGTAGATAGACATTAACAGAGAATCATTTGAGTGGAGCATTATCTCTTCTATGTTTTCTCATAAGATTTGGTACCGGAGTACCATTTAGTTTATTGAATTTTCCATGTATTTTAGTGAATTAACTCTTCTGTGCTTGGTCAGTTCATTAAGTAGGCAATCATATGGCATGCCTTGAGATTAGAGAAGGATGCCTTTAAATTCCAAAGTGAAGCTCTCGTGCTGGAATATGCTTTGTATGGTTTTCTCTTCAGTTAGTGTGTTTCACACGCTTTAAAAAGCTGATGTGGTCTGGAACTTAAGTTTGTGTTCCATACCAAGATGTTTGCTTAGCTGATTCTCTTATTCAAAGTCTCATTCAAAATCTTATGGATGAGGCAGCTGTTCTCTTCGTCACCAAATGCAAATCATTTCACCTTCCTGAAGGAGGATTTCTTCACTTGGCATCCAACAGAGCTCTTTGATCTTATTTTTGATTACACGTAAGTCAAATTAAGCCATTTGTGTTCTTTTCATCTTCTTCCATTTCTGTGAGGAAATTAATGGTGATAAGATTTTTCTTTTCTCCACAACGAGCAGGTTCTTTTGTGCAATTGAGCCAGAAATTAGAGTAGCATGGGCAGAGCGAATGAGTGGATTATTGAGACCAGATGGCGAGCTCATCACCCTGATGTTTCCGGTTCTAATTTTTACTCTATATGCTTTTCTTATTCCTTTCTATTGATGCTTCTTTTGACTGTGTAAATCAATCTCTGAATGGACTGGGGAAATTTGCGAATGCTATTAAGGTCCACATTCCTATGATGGCTGAAGAATGTGAAAAAATAATAGCACATTTTGCTTTGCTTTTTTTGTTCTTCTCCCTTGTCCTCTCTTTTTGTTTTCCTTTTTTCTAAAGCTGACCAGTTTTCTGAGATTAATCTCTAGTTCTTTGCTGATTGTAGGATGCTCCATGATAGTTCTTCAAAAATCCAATGGTTTTAATTGATTGTCGAAGAATATGTCAACTAGATCAATATATCTTATGGCTCTTGGGTGGTTTTGCAGATCAGTGATCACATTGGTGGACCTCCTTATAAAGTATCAGTATCAGAGTAAGCACTCATTGTTTAATTTGGTCTATATACCAGTGTAGTATATAAGTGCGTCATGAGCAGAATGCTGCATAAATAAGCTATAGTAAATACCATATTTGTCATTAGCTTTATGGCTGCAAAACAGGTTAATTTGTATTTGTACAGTTATGAGGAGGTATTGTGTCCTGTGGGCTTCAAGGCTGTCTCCATTATGGATAATGAGCTGGCTGTTGGACCCCGCAAGGTATGACTAGACTACTTTTGATATGAAGTTATGGTTGTTGATACTATTAGATGCACTGTTGTTATTTGTTGTGTTCCTGCCTTGGTAATGTCGTGAGACGTCGTTAGTCGATTCACTTGATTGATACTTGATAAAATTAGAAAAGTTCACATTGAAAAGGTATAGCAAAGACAAATAGGGACAAACAGGACTGAAACCCCACACCTGCTATTTGAGAACTCTTCACTCCAATTAGGCTAGGTTGATCTTGTTAAGCTGTCTAAAGTGGGACAAGCAGTGTTTTAGCATTGTTGGTGGTGATATCCTTTCTCACTGGTTTATTGCCTAGACTTTAATTAACCAGTGAAGCTTTACCAAAACTGTTGAATGCTTGTCGGCAGTGTATGCAACGCTTCTCTTCCTGTTGCATACAGAAAAGGGAAAAGGTTGCTGTCTTATCACATTTGTCAGGATGTGCGCTCATATATCTAAGAGCTCTGATACGACTTTTCTGTTTCCCAGGGAAAGGAAAAGATTGGAAGGTGGAAGAAGATAAGAAACAACTCTTTGCTGTGACATCTTACAACATTTTCAATCCTCCAATCTTGTTGCACATCAATCAGAAACTGCAAGTAAAAAGTAAAAGTCGGGAGGCAAATTTGCTTTCCCTCTCTCCCCTCATTTCTCGTTGAGTCTTTCTAATTTTTGGTACTTCTATATGTACCGATACTCTGGACTTGATCACTGAGCATGCCGACTGATTCAGCTCGAAAAATGAGCTGGGTGCACGGGTGCATGCTTGTTGTTGAGTAAGAAAAGCACTTTCCAAAGTTGATTAAAAGAATGAGTAAGACCTGATTGTATCCTCTAACTTCAAAACTTTTACATCTACCTCGAAGTTTGATGTCAATTTGAGTTCTTTCCGAACACCAAAAATTCCATCAATGCAATCGTTCGCGTAAGTTTAAGTTTTTACAAGGCATTGAGCAAGGTTTTATTGTTGAAGCTGTTGTTCCATATTATTCATTCAAATGTAGAGTCTATAAGCTGCCAAACTAGTCTAACTTGCAAGTCATCCAACGTTGAGGGAGAAAGACAGGCCTGTCCAAATTGAAAGGAGATGGACGATTGACTTTCTAGCGTCACAATCGTGGTATGTTCGGACCTTTTAGAAATTCCAGGTAATCCCATGAGGCAATGATCTCATCACATCGCCAATCAGTAATCTTCAGGATAGGAGGAGGCTGGAGTTGTCTGAGATTTGAACATTGGATAGCTGACTTTTTTATTTTTTGGCCCCTAGTTTGACAATCGAATTGACTTTGTGAAATTTCCCCCCTTTTTTTTTTCTCATTTTGGTGAACCACCTATGCGAAAATTTCCAGCAAGATGTGCGCGAGTTCTGTCCTGGGGGGAAGTGAAGGGAGATTGAACTGGCATTGCCATTGACTATTTTTCGCGGGAAAAAGCCGCATGAACGACGTCACACGTGTGTGGCCACGACAACTACCAACGAACTGAAACTGTCTCTCTCTCTCTCTCTCTCTGCCTCGGTCCCTCTGCTTCGTCTTCATTCTTGTCCCTTCGCTTCCGTCAACCTCGCCCATCTTCTCGCTCTTCACTCCCATTCCCATCCTTCACTTCTCTCCCTCACATCTCTATCTCTTTCTCTCTCTCTTCTATTAGCACAACCGAATCACTCTGGAAAAACTCACATGAAATGGATGGCGAGAGAAGGGAAGACGAAGACAGGGACGCCATTGCTTCCCTGAGCTCCGTCCCTCCACCGCCGCGCAAGATCCATTCCTACAGCCAGCAGCTCCGCACCCCCTCCTCCCACAAGAAGCGCAGCCAGATCCGCAAGCACAGCCTCGACGAAGAGCACATCCCCCCCAGCATCGAGCAGTTCTACAATGACCACTCCTCCGACAATGACGACGCGGATGACTTCTTTCCTTACTCCTCCACCGCCTCTGCCAGCGGCGATGACTGTGATTTTGTTTCTCACAAGGTGGCCGCCGGTGATGCCTCCAACAGGGAGGATCTCCATCCCATGCCGGAGTTCGTCGCTAGTGGCGGTGGTGCAGGGATCTTCCGTGTGCCGCCCCGCTCGGCTGTGCATCCGAGCCGGCCTCCATGTCTGGAGCTGAGGCCACATCCCCTGAAGGAGACTCAGGTGGGTAAGTTCATCAGGAACATTGATTGTACGGATACTCAGCTTTGGGCTGGCCAGGAGAGCGGAGTAAGGGTTTGGGATCTCGAGAAGGTGTTTGAGGTTGGCTCAGGGCTCGGGGGTAGGACACGGAGAGGTGATGAGGATGCCGCGCCGTTCCATGAGTCAGTGACAACATCACCCACCATGTGCTTGATGGTTGATTCTGGAAATAGGCTGGTGTGGACTGGTCATAAGGATGGGAAGATCAGATCCTGGAAGATGGACCAGCCCTTGGAGCAGGATGCTCCTTTCAAGGAAGGCTTGTCGTGGCAGGCGCATCGTGGTCCAGTACTTTCCATGGTCTTGACTTCTTACGGTAAGAGAGTGTGATTTAATGATTCGATCAGCGTACTTGTTCTTTGTGGCACTGCTTGTTGTCTTAGTTTCGCATGCTTTTAGTTTTGCCTGGAGAAAACTTGCCAATTAATAATGTGCTCTTTGGTTCCGAGTCAGTGCTTGATATTCACATTTCACTAGCTAATATACGACATTAGGAGCTGACTCTGATATCGGCCCAACCCCCTTTCCAATCAAGACAGAGGGAGCATAATGCGTCACCTTCATTTTCTTTTGGCTTAGTGATTTTCCAGTTCAGTTTTGAATGTGCTTGATTAATTATCAGAACAAAGTGGTCGCTCATAAAGGTTGACAATGTAGTTATGCAGCACCTGGACGTTGGTGAATATTCAATTTCTAGGTTATTAACCATATTATGCACGTGGCGCATCTCTGGCAGTTCAAGTTGGTTGTTTTTATAAAAATATCCCACATCACCTGTTTATGGGGTCCCGTAGTATTATATTCATGTGGTCCCCCTCTTCCAATTTAAGCCTTTAGTTCCTTTATAACATGATATCAGTACCAGATTCCGTAGATTTATTCTTTGTGAGGCTCCCCCTTTGTCATTTCCATGTCTCCTTCCTAGTCTAGTTTACACTAGGAAAAAAACTTTTAAATATCCCATGATGCTTGTCTATGGGATTTCAATATGCCTTATATTCATTTCGTCTCCCTCCACCCATCAGCTTAAGTCTTTAATTAGGACATTTAAACAGTTTCTGAACTTGATTTTGTAAACAAGTGTTAATTTCCATGGAACTATTTTCAGTAAAATAGAGCAGGCATGATTGACGGAACTTGCTGGTGACATGGAGATAAAGTGGGCCAATGTGAAGGTCATGTTCAACTGCCAAAGCGAAGGCCTGTTTTGTTAATTGTAATCATGTATGATTCCAGTCCCAAGTGACTGCAGCATGTACCCGATCCAACATTTTTGTAATGTTTAAAATAAAAGTGGTTGAATCAGCCAACTGCATCAATGGTGAAGCTTAACTGCTTTTACCATCCTGTTGTTCTTTCAAGTTATCTTGCTCTTGAAGGACAGTTTACGTGACCGGGATTGGACAGTTCGCTGTTGTAATGATTTCTGCCTGTATCTGCATTTGTACTGCTACTACGCATTAGAAATTGAAACTTTCTTGCCGACCTATTAATGTTAATTCATACAGGTGATCTTTGGACTGGATTCGAAGGTGGTGTTATTAAAATATGGCCCTGGGAAACCATTGAAAAATCTCTCTCTCTGTCACCAGAGGAAAAACACATGGCTGCTCTACTGGTGGAAAGATCATTCATTGATCTGAAGAGCCAAGTCACCGCCAACGGTGTTTGTAGCATTTCTTCTTCTGATGTGAAGTGCTTATTAGCAGATAATGTTAGAGGAAAAGTTTGGGCTGTGGCAGCACTCTCGTTTTCAAAATGGTATGTGTCTTGAGACATCTATTCTTTGGGACTGGCCTTGTGTGTATCTTATGAAAAACTTGTTGACAAGGAAAATTTAAATGAAATGGCTCAAAGAGAAAAGGTAGCGGTCAATCGTCAAACTTAGTTACTGATTCTAGATGAGCATGCTGTCCGATTAAAATCTACTGGTTCTTTCTAGAGATCAATCTTCTTATTCAACATTATTAGGCTTTCTAGAAGTCTTTTCTGAGGATGATGTTAGTATCTTTCCAATTGTGTGTTGTTTCAAGATGAATTGGCGGGAAATCTGATTTCAAGGCTAGCTAGCTTAGCTTTAGTTGGATCTTGTGTTGAAAAAACATTTTTCTTTATTCTCTTAAATATGTAGATATTTTATTTTGTCGCTATTAATTAAATAGTTGAATTTAATGGTAGCTAGCTTCAAATTCCCAATATGTATATTTGGGGCTTCTGGATGTATGCAGTCAGAAGTTTTCAGACTTAGGAATTTAAGAATGATTAGGACACTCGAACAGGGATATATGTAGTTTGAGCATTCCAGCATATGGAGACTAATAACATCTTCGAAGATAATGTAGAAATAATTCGGTATAAAAATCATTCCAGGACAATCTTCTTGCTTTTGAAGATACTTAGTTTCAACATGGTAATTGTTTGCAGGAATGCTCGCACAAAAGAGCTTTTGAAATGTTTTAACATAGAGGGTCAGATCGAGAACCGGGTTGATGTTGCATCAGTGCCAGATCAAGCAGTGGAAGATGAAATGAAAGTTAAATTTGTCTCTTCATCGAAAAAGGAGAAATCTCAGGGCAGTAGTTTTTTGCAGCGGTCTCGTAATGCCATAATGGGAGCTGCTGATGCAGTTCGTCGAGTTGCTACAAAGGGTGCTGGGGCATTTACAGAAGAAAATACCAAGAAAACAGAAGCACTTGTTCAGACTGCTGATGGAATGATTTGGACTGGATGCTCAAATGGGTTACTAGTGCAGTGGGATGGACGTGGAAACCGTTTGCAAGATTTTAATCACCATGCTTGTGCAGTTTTATGCTTCTGTACCCTTGGAACACGAATTTATGTAGGCTATATAAGTGGTATAATCCAAGTCTTGGACCTTGAGGGAAATGTAGTTGCTGGGTGGATTGCTCACAGCAGCCCGGTGATAAAATTGGCAGTTGGCAGAAATTATATATTTAGCTTAGCCACTCATGGGGGCATACGTGGGTGGAATATAACATCTCCAGGACCTATTGACAACATTATACGGTCAGAATTGTCTGCAAAAGAAGAAATATACACAAGACAACACAATGTCAAAATTTTAGTTGGCACATGGAATGTTGGCCAGGGAAGAGCTTCTCAGGAGTCGCTTTCATTGTGGTTAGGTTCTGCCGCCTCAGACGTTGGAATTGTTGTTATTGGGTGCCAAGAAGTGGAGATGGGAGCTGGGTTTCTAGCGATGTCGGCTGCAAAAGAAACTGTATGATTATTTTGACTTCTATTGATGATTGACAATGGATCGATTGTGCTATACTTCAAGGTTCTTTTGTTTCTTGGTAGCAAATGGGGAAAATAGACAAGTCCTCATTCTCAAGGACTTATGGGGGACTGAGTTCTATTGGAATATCCTTTTGATTTTCTGAAATTTAGTTACCCAATAATTCACTCCATCATTTGACAGAGAACACCTGGTGATTGCTGACACCACCAGCCAATTAACGAATTTGATCAGATCCCTTTAACGGAGATATCTTTTCTTTTCTTTCTTTTCTCCTGATATTTCTTAGTGAAATAGTTGTTGCAGTGTCTTCATTCATATGATCCTCTAGTATTTGATGAAACTCGTAAGTCAGTTCTAAAACGGCCCCCCTCAATCATATGAATCTCTAGTTAATTTTGAAGATATCTTTTTCTCTGCTCCATCTTCTCCTTCCTCATCCTCTTGCTGCTTGGCATTTGGTTACATGCATGTTCAAGCATGTGTATGATGTATACTTGTCATTGAAGTTTTCTTAAAATGAGTTCTCACATAGTCTGCCCATTTTAGGTAGGGCTTGAAGGGAGTTCAATTGGACATTGGTGGCTGGATACTATTGGGAAGACTTTGGATGAAGGAAATACGTTCGAGCGTATGGGGTCTAGGCAGTTGGCTGGGTTGCTCATAGCTATCTGGTAAGTCCTTGCAGGATAACTGTAAATGCAGTGTTAACAGGTCAATGATTAGAGCATTTTTCCAATTCGGAATACCCAAACTCCATTTGTGAATCCATGGGACTACATATTTGACTTCACCATCATTGATGTCCTTTAGTTTGATTAGCCCTCATGCCGTATCTCCGGTTTTATCGTGTTAGTATTTTGTGTATGCTGCTTAATTTGGTCTTACTTTTTAACTCCCAAAGGGCCAACATTCAATATCCCTAACCCCAGATATTTTCCCACTACATCCTAGGGTCTCTGACCTCCTTTTTTGCTGTACTTGGTACAGGGTTAGAAAGAATCTCAGAACACATGTTGGAGACGTTGATGTGGCAGCAGTTGCATGTGGCTTTGGTCGTGCAATTGGTAATAAGGTTTGTCCCGTTCCTCTGTAAGCCTCCTAGTTTATTTGAAATTAGAGTTTGTCATGTTTGCAGAAGCAGACTTGGAAAATTGTAAACTGAGTTTGTGCACTCTTGATAGCCTCCTACCTGACATTCACTGATATGACCATCCGCTTGACCAGGGCGGTGTAGGTTTGAGAATCCGTGTCTATGATCGGATTATATGCTTTGTGAACTGTCACTTGGCGGCACATTTGGAAGCCGTCAATCGGCGGAATGCTGATTTTGATCACATCTATCGAACTATGGCATTCAGCCGATCATATAATGTACTCCATGCTGCAGCTGGTATGGTCCCATACCTGATTTTGTCTTGTTATCTTGCCTTGTGCATATATTCATTTTGGATACTCTATTCTTCTGGCTTGCCATTTGTGCTCTCTGTTGCAGCTGGTGTCTCCTCTTCAGCACAGATGCCTCGCAGTATGAGTGTGAGTAGTTCTTTCAATCATTTACTCTCAAATAGCATTTTTGCCTTTGTACTCCTGCCACTCAAATGGATATATTTAGATTTACTAGATGGAAGTAACAAGGACTGGTGTTTCACAGAACACGGGTCAAAACTCTGAGGAGGGCAGACCTGATCTGTCAGAGGCAGATATGGTGGTGTTTCTTGGTGATTTCAACTACAGACTATTTGGTATATCTTATGATGAAGCACGGGACTTTGTTTCCCAGAGAAGCTTTGATTGGCTTAGAGAAAAGGATCAACTGAGAGCAGAAATGAAGGCGGGGAAAGTATTCCAAGGAATGCGTGAGGCACTCATCAGATTTCCTCCGACTTACAAGTTTGAACGTCACCAAGCAGGTTTAGGAGGTAAAGGATTAATAAACTAAGATCTTAGCATCTTGCTAGTGTGGCAAAGTACATGGAACCAGATAGCATACGGAAGTTTCCCCAAAATGGATCTCTTATTCCTGCTTTTAATTGGTTCTTGTTTTGTTATTAGTATTGAAGGCACTTGCTTTCTGTATCAGGATATGATTCTGGGGAGAAGAAGCGCATTCCTGCTTGGTGCGACAGAATCCTCTACCGTGACAACCGGTCCTCTTCAGTGTCAGAATGCAGCTTGGATTGTCCCATTGTCACATCTATATTACAGTACGTGCCACTTCTTCTGTGCCTACTTAAAATTAGGGAATTCAGTGTAAAATTTATGCTGTTTCTTTTTTGAAGGTACGAAGCTTGTATGGATGTGATCGACAGTGATCACAAACCTGTACGCTGTAAGTTCAGTGCTGAAATTGCTCATGTTGATCGATCAGTTAGGAGACACGAGTTTGGGAATATATTGAAATCGAATGAAAACATCAGGACCATGCTAGCAGAAATGTGTCGTGTTCCAGAAACTGTTGTGAGCACTGACAGCATACTTCTGAAGAACCAGGACACTAACTTTTTAAGGATCACCAACAGATGTGTTGATGACAAAGCCATGTTTAGATTTATCAGTGAAGGTCAGTCTGCTATGAAGGAGGATGCTCATCCATCTGATCAACGTCCAAGAGGTTCCTTTGGCTTCCCACGATGGCTTGAGGTATTGTTTCTCTGCATAGGCCAGATGAAAAGAACGACAATTAGATATCAATATCAAGAAGCCTTTTCTAATCAATCATATTGTAGTTCCTGATTAAGCCAAGGATTAGCCGTCTACTTAACTAAACTACGTCTGGTAGCAGCCTGACCACATTTGGTGCCAGGACAACTTAGCAGTAGGAGGTGTTCCAATTTCACTAGATTATTGCCATCTAGTAGCATTCATTAGATGGTTGATTCCAACACTTGCCAAGGTCTCCCCTGTGATCTCCGGGAGAATTGGGTTATATTATTGCCTTAATGTATATGGTCCCTTCAAATTTTGTGCTCAGCTTAACGTACCTGTACCTATATCAACTAAAGCTTTTTGAGACATTATTTTAGCTGGGTGCATTTACAATAATGCCTTAGTGCATCAATCTCAAAAATAATGCAAGCATGCTTTTAGACATTGGCAAACTCAATTTATGGGTCTTTCTTCTTAAGGGTTCCATTTAGTTTTTGATGGAAGAGGAACCACTATAAGTGATTCAGGTTGTTGGGAGAATATGTGTTCGTCTTCCAAGCAAATTCTTACTTTTCTGCTAGTATTGATGAATATCATTCATGCATATTTCCTAGATACATATCTAACATCCGAAGTTGAGGCAATCTTGTGTCGTATTACAATATAGGTGACACCAGCTGGTGGCATAATAAAACCTGAACAATTTGTGGAGGTTTCGGTCCGCCATGAAGAATTGCATACACTGGAGGACTTGGTTGAGGGAATACCACAGAACTGGTGGTCTGAAGATACCCAGGATAAGGAAGTGATATTAAAGTTGATAATTCAAGGAAGTCGCTCCACCGAAACACAGAGCCACCATATCCAGGTGCGTCACTGCTATTCATCCAAGACGCTTCGTGTGGACTCAAAGTTGAATGGTTCCAGAAAAAGCCAAGGCGGTTCAGTTCACCTGCCTGAACATCGGCAGCATGGCAATTCTACTGATGTTGTTGACAACTTCCGGAATTCGCACAGCCATTGAATGCTCAAGGGGGCAATGAGATATTTGTTTGGGACCTTATGCCCCCTTACCAACTGCACATTCTATTCTGGTGCTGAAGGTTTCCTCAGATTCATGTGAAGCAGGCAATATCCGGATGTAAATACTCAGCTTCTTGCTTCTAGGAGCAGGTTCAAATTCTTTTATCATGCTTTCAGATATTTCTTCAACTAGATTGGTCATCTTCTAATTCTTTAACTAATGACATGTTAGTCAAGGCTGTACATTTTTGATGGGGAAATAGCTCTTTTTTCTTTTACCATAGAGGTGGAAACGTGGAAAGTAATCGGGAGAAGATTTATTTTCCATCGTGATATTGTTTGTGTATAATTCCTGAAGAGATGCAAAATCTTTCCTCAAATATATGAATGGAATGACTTTTTGTGCTTCCATGATGTACCTTGTTCTGCATAGAGCATTTTCTATCAGCAAATTGTACATTTTCAGCTTTAGCCAGAAAAAGTTCTGGTTACCTGCTGTGCGATTTGTTATCTGTTCTAGTATGACTGATTCCCCTTAACTGAAAGATTAAGTCAGGAGTGACAAAATTCTTAAGTCCAGTGGAAGAAGTAATTTTTTATTTTGCAGTCGTTGTGTTTCCGATTGAATAATGGCTTTAATCAAAGAAAATATGAAATGTAATTTAAATATAACATAGCATGAAATTATAAAAAAAATAAAATGCAACTCTTGACCGAAAGAAATTTATCAAATTCAGAAACAACTTTTTGACACAACAATTCCTTTGCTGCTGCCTCCAGCATTCTTGCAGTAAGAAGTGGCTTGTGTAGTAAGGTACTTGAGTTCAATGTTCTGTAATGAAATGCCCCGGCATGGATTTGTCGGGCTACAAGCGAAATTCATAGCAACCGGTGTGGCCGAGGTTCCCTTGATGTTCCTGTACGTTACTTGGCTAATCTTCACACCTGAATTCTGCAGAGAGAATAAAATGAGCGAAATGAAAGGAAATAAAAGTCGTGAGGTCAATGATAACTTGTTTGAATCCTGCTCAACCAAGTTTTATCCAATTCAAACGATTTTCTTCGATGAAGATCTGCTGGAGGGTTAAGCAAGTACCTGATTAGGGCAATTTGTGGGGTCTGGACAGTAATTTTGGTCTATGATGATGGGGTTGAACACGTTTTTCATGACGATGTTCCTGAAAGAAATGGTTCTAGCAAACCCGTTGCTTGGCCTTGCCCATGATTTGATCCTCACTCCATTCTGAGTTCCTGTGAAAACTGCACCTGTTACTGTCACATTCTGAACTCCTCCTTCATTCGCAGTCCCTCCCAGACTTCCAACACTGCATTTTGTTTTTGTTGAATTTCAAACGTTATTTAGTGATATTTGTTCATGTAAAATAACAAGAAAGTTCAGAGAAATTTAGTAAATCAGTTGGGCTACTGATTTCGGGATTGGATAGTATGCGGTTACCTGAAGTTGCGAACACAAAAATATTGAACCACATTGTATGGAATACAGTTAATTAGAAATATCCTCATTCCGTATGGAGGTAAACTATTTTATGGAGAAATTGAATTGATGACAACAGTAATAAAACCACTCCGTACTGAAAACTTGACAGGAATCAAAAGTATATCAATCTCTTCAATTGTAAATGATTTTATTCGCTTACCTGATGCCGTGCCCAGGGCCACAGGCGATACGGTGGATCCAGACGTTCTTGGAGCCTGGACCGATGGAGATGCAGTCATCACCGGTCATGAAGGAGGAGGAGGCAATGGTTACTCCGGTGGAGGAACTGATGTGGATGCCGTCGGTATTGGGGCTTTGCGACGGCGCTCTTATCTTCACATTCTGGATAAGCACATTCTCACAGTGGTCAATCGCGATGTGAATAATCTGGCTGTTCATGGATGTTATGCCACTGATCTCGACATTGCTCGACCCTTGGAACGATATCGACTGCCCAAAAAAGACATGAAAACGAGCAATATGATTATCCTGCGTCATTTGGGCAGCTAATTGACTACTGCTGCAATATGTCAAAAACCAGTAAGCAAGTCAGGAGGTGGCTAAATTCACTTAGCCATATGATGATCTTCATTCGTTGAACAACAAAGCCGATATGTCAATCACGCTATAAACTAGCGAGCGCAATAGCCGAATAATAAAAATAATAGAAACTCAAGCGAAATGCGCAAGTTAATCCACACAAAAGTTAGAAGAACTCACCCTAGCTCCCACAGGGCAACTCTTGCCAGAGTTCTTGCAAGCCCAGTAACCAGAACCTTGCGCATTGAGAGTCCCTCCATAAACTTTAACCCTTGTCACCTTCATGAACAATATCCAATACCCCGAATTCCCTAGATTCCAGTAATTTGATGGAGCTATTAGTGTCCCTGCGATCAGAAACAAGATCCTATTCTTGCACGGTCCCGTGAACGCCACTGGCCTCAGCATGAAGTTTCCCCGAGGGACATAGACAGTGGCCGGCAGGGCTGAGCCACAGGCCGACGACCATGCTTTTTGGAACGCGAGGGTCGAGTCAACCCTCCCGTCCGGCTTTGCCCCGTAGCTCAGCACGTTATACACGGCTGCTTCCGATTGTTTTAGAGATGTGGCCGTGATGAGTAAGAATGATAATAACAGAAGCCATGTACTGTTTATGGAGCTATTAATCACGACGGACGACTTTGCCATTTTCTCGGAGTTTTGATGGGAAGTGTCAACGACGTGTTGGAAGAAGAGGAGGAGGCTATTTAAACCCTACGGTATGGTATATTATAAGATGCGTCTTCACATTTTAATACGATGATATGGCATTATTATTATGAATTCTTTATATTTCCATCTGCTGTGGCATGTATATAATGAGTAGAATGCAAGTGAATTAGATGCTACGCTCACGCTATTACGTACTGGACGTAATTGCATGCGACGTACGGTGGTTCTGGGCTGTCTTTTCTTGCATATATGTGCATATATTATAATGCTTTGAGGAAATCCATGCGAATGAGCTGTATCAGATAACATGGCCTTGGCAGAGTTTGCAAGCCGAGCATCGATGGCTATGGGCAAGAACGTGATGCAACCTTGGAGGAGCACATCATGGAGGAGTCGTCCGACGAAGCTGCATATTGTTCAAGCTTCCACGCCTGGCACTTGATAGGAGGGAAAAACCCTGATATGCACCCGAAACGCGTTCGATCTGAGGATTTGCAGAAACCAAAGACATATAAAGAAGCGAATCCCTATATACAGATAGAAGGGTTGAGAAATCGACATGAACATGCTTGTCCTAGTGCCATACTGGAGTCAAGTGCGCCGGATCGTTTCGAAAGTCTGAAGTTAGCAGAGAACGATGGAGGCCACGTCGTATCTCTGGTCCCGGAGACAAGGTAGACAACTGTGTGCGCGGTTGCTTAGCATCCGAGGTTGCTTGGCATCGGAGTTTCTGGATGCATGACATCGCCGATGAATTTAATGCGCATGTTCTGGTGTTCCTTTGACTATGAATCACTCAGAGATGAGCTCACTTTGGGTAGTTGGGCGTTCATGTCCGCGTAGAGCAAGGCCATGTGAGACATGAACAGATTCCGGAGAAGAATACGGAGCGTGAATCGATGCAACCATACAGGCCACTATATAAAAGACGGTCTTTCTTCTTTTATCTCGGGGTGAGGAAAGGGGCAAAGCCTGAGTATTCCATTAATACTTGCCCAACAAGCTTAAACCAAACTGGTCTCCTATTAATAGGG
Source organism: Corymbia maculata (assembly GCA_014182735.1). NCBI lineage: Eukaryota > Viridiplantae > Streptophyta > Magnoliopsida > Myrtales > Myrtaceae > Corymbia > Corymbia maculata. The sequence goes on along the minus strand of CM024682.1, from coordinate 1,891,432 downwards.
GCATCAAACCTATTGTAGCCTGTCTAATGCTGGAGTGACATTTACATCATAGGACTGAATGATTCAATTTGCTAAACAATCTGCACATGGATTTTCTTTCTTAAAAGACAGCCATTTTAACTGAAATGGGGTGATTAATCAAGACAATGACATATCTTATCAACCCCAGAAATAGGATAAGACGTGAGGCGAAGTCCGACTTGATGGCCTAAACATGAATTGTTTGCAATTGGGGGCATGAGAAATCAAACCCTTTGTTGTGCGCCTAATTCATATATAGTAGTTTTTTCCTCAATTGGTACCTCAATGGATTGTATTTGACGGTTGCAAGAAACAATTTTGACTTAAACAAACAGCTTGAGGTGGTGTTGCGGTAATGGTTTAAACACCAATGGTTGGACTCACTACTTGTGGCTAGGGGCAAGCAAAAGAAATTGTTCGGACCGGATCACACTATCTGGTTTAGGGTGGTTCCAAGAAGTGTTTGTTTGGTTCCCGGTTCCATTAAATTGGAATCAGTAAATTTCAATCTGGTTCTCTAGTTCTAGGCGTGGAATTGCCCAATCGATCTAGATCAACTTTTTTTTTCTTTAATTTTTAATTTCATAAGAATCTGAAAAAAACCCCTAATCTATCTTCATTTTAGACTTCACCCATGCGCATAGACACTCACGAGTAGCATGACTGCCATTTCACTCACGCACCTGAGATGATGACAAGAGCAAGTCAAAACACAACAGTGGTAGTTGTTCATTCCAATCCTATTTTGCCGCAAATTGGAAAAATCTCTATAAAACCTATAAGTATAACTCATTGATTGTAGAAACGCCTTAATTATCAATAACACATTCAATTTTGTCTTGAACATTAACAACAAATAATAAAAAAAAAAAACTGAGCATGCCACCGGTTCCATTGGCCCCAGTTCCAGAAATAGAGAATCAGCCCCACTGATTTGATCATCGGTTCTCGTGTAGGAATCGGGTTGCTCGAGAATTGATCCCCTAGTTATGGCTCAATTCAAGTGAGTGGCGAACCCTTGGAGTAAACCTTAAAGAGATCCATTGATCGTCCCCACTCACCCCTTTAATCTAACGGCCAATGTTTCTGAATCCGGATGGACCAGCCGGTTCAACTACCTTGAACCGGTCGTTCTATCAATCCAGTCAAACCAATATAAAACAATTGGTCTAGACCGAATTATTGGACCAGCGTTCGTTTTCATTTCGGCTAATCCGAGGCTCGTGCTCATAGCTCAAATACAGGTGATGGGCCACTGCTCAGCGAAAGCAAGAAAGAGCCCATTCTTTGCCCGTGCCAAACCATTTCATTTTTGTTCTTGTTCTATTGGTCAAATGAGTTCATAGGTTTTCCCCCTAGATTTTAGATTTTAGCCTTGCATCTTCAAATTTTTTAGGACTTTTTAGATGATTTTCTAATCATGCTAACATAAGCACATTGGCTGGATCCACAACCAATCTTAGAAGATATTGAAATGTCAATCCCTTAAAACCGTGAAACTGTATCGTGTTGTAAAATTCTAATATCTTCTTTTAATTTAAGTTGAGCTCTCTGCAAAATGTGGTACAATCAATAATTAAACTATAGGTCTTGAGTTCGGCTCGCCCTCCCCCGCCCAAAAAAAAAAAAAAAAAACTATAGATCTCGAGATCTCAACAACAGGCTAAACCATCTCTTATTTGCTTTAAATTGGATCAGTTGTCCTTGATACTTCAAAGACTCAATCCTATTTCATGAAATGGGAAAATGGGCTTACCCACAAAGAGTTGACCTAACCAAAACATAATCTTGCTTCAAATGAAAGATTTTGGATCATGTGGCAAATTTAATGAGGATAAAAAAAAAATTTGATGAAAATAAAAAGGAAAATGAAAGGTATATTTAATATCGATCTACAAATCAATTTACTAAATGATAAGTCAAGTTGTGGGCTACTGTTTTTATGGACAAGTCTCCACGAAAAAAAAAAATTTCAGTTAAAAAAACCTATGATAAAAAAAGAAGAAGTGAGTCGTGGAAAACATTACTAATCGCGGAACCTAAGTCTTTTAATATAAGTGGGGCCAAGTGTCCTCAGTACTCCAAAGACTCAAGCTCACTTCATGAAGGGGGAAAATGGGCTTACTCACAAAGAGCTGACCCAAATGAAAGATTTTGGCTCACACAGCAAACTTTTTGAGAATAAAGAAATTGATGAAAATAAAATGTAAGGATTTCTAACATCGACTTGTGAAATTAATTTATAAAATGAAGATTATGGGTAGACCTTTAGACAATAACCAATAATAATATGGCACATCTCTTAGTACATTACTTTTCTAGACTGACTTTATTAAATTAAGCATTTCTCAAATGAAAACACCTATGAACAAAAAACATGGACGGTGGAGAACATTGCTAATGGCTTGTTATATATTTATACGTGGGTAATGTCCCTAATTAATGACCTACTAAATAGAGGTATGGTGGAAGGAAAATATTACAATTGCTTTTAGAATTTTTTTTTTGGCGTGCTTTTTGCTTTGTTTTTGTTGTTGTTGTTGTTGTAGGTGTGCTTTCAACATTACATGGATTTTAAATTTTGTTTTTTTCATGAAAAATGAACTTTATTTCGTAAGTATATTCAAAAGAACTTAAGTTTAAGGAAATGAATTTGACGATAGTTTGCAGATAATATGGAAATCATTTTCCAACATTTATTACAGGAAAATTATTAAACACTAGGCAGGGGACTAGACCTTCATGCCTATGCAGGCAAAGTGAATTATCTCTGAAGGAATACGTCACAATATCAGTATGATAGCCAATACCCAGAATATCAGGAACAGAGAATGCCGGTCTATGTCAATGCAGGCGTTCTGTTGTACAGTCTTACGGATGTGTGTCTCTATCATCTACTTCAAGCTATGAATTGGGCGTGCAGGGGAAATTATATAGAACAGGTGTTGGACAAACCACTCTCCCCCAAAAGCATATGACGTGAGGAGACGGGCTAACAATGCATTCATAATACTAACGACCGGAATACAGAATGAACAAAGAACGAGCAGAAATGGTCAATGCCCCGAGTCTCATTGAGGGCTAAAAGGACTGTGCAGGAGGAACCATTTCACTGACTCATATGTTTCCATCCCAAAACTCAACCTGTTGCTATGTGGCTTTTGGGAGCCATGGTCCATCTTGCTTAAGAGGAACTGATTCTTGACTAGAAAAAGAAGATGAAGAAGATCCTATTCTTAGTGGTGATGGCTGATATAAAGGTGGAGCCTCGAATGCGGTGAGTGGAAGCTCGGGCACAGGGACTTCGAGCTGAAGAAACCTGATAACCTGTCCTGCTTTTGGCCTTCTTTTGGGATCTGGATGCACACACCAGAGTCCCACCGTCATCAAGCATTCCATTTCCTTCCTATCGAAGCTCGACCCCAGCTTCTCATCCGCTGCTTCAAGCATATTTCCAGTAAGGTAAAGCTGCCAAACCCACTTGTATAGTGGGGCATGAAATTCTCCATCCTGATAGGTCCTCCTACCACAAGCGATCTCTAAAACCACTACCCCAAAGCTGAACATGTCGGACTCTCTAGTAGCCTTCCGTCCATTGAGATATTCTGGTGCCAGATAACCGTATGTCCCCACCACATCGGTTGTTTGAGTCCTGAATCGAGGGTCGACGAGCTTAGATACTCCAAAGTCACCGAGCTTAGTGTTAAACTCTGTGTCTAGTAATACGTTGGCTGCTTTTATATCTCTGTGAAGAACGCATTGCTCTAGATCTTCATGAAGATAATTAAGGGCTGATGCCAGGCCTAGAGCTATCTTGTACCTTACATCCCAAGGAAGAACTTTTCGAGTTCCAAAGAGATGATTGTCAAGGCTACTATTAGGCATGTATTCATAAATGAGCAAAAATTCACCTTCCTCTTGACACCATCCAATGAACTGCACCAGATTTCGATGTATTGCACGGCTTAATATTTTCACTTCATTGATGAAGACTTTCTCAGAATTTTTGGATTCTGCGAAGATTCTCTTGACAGCAACCAGGCGATCTAAACTGTTCACAGATCCCTTGTAAACATGGCAAGACCCTCCTTGGCCGAGTCTTCGATCCTGTGAGAAGCCACATGTAGCTACAACCAACTCTTGATAAGAGAATTTGAGCGGCAATGCTCTTATCTCTTTCTCAACGTCAGTCAGAGCACTAAGCTCATATTTTTTCCTCATTTTTATCATGCATAAGTAAGACCCTGCTGAAATAATTAGCATTAGACTTGCTAAAGGAGCCGTGATAAATGTGAACAACCTATAGATCCTGGAGTTTGCCCCCTGTCCGGATGCCCCCTTTACGGATAAATCGGTCGACGTAAACCCCCATGAATTGATGATGTGTCTCTCCCAAACGCCGCCACAAGAACCTGAAATCCCAATTGTTACCCATTCAGGAAGAACTTCAGCAAGGTCGATTTGGTGAGAAAGCGAGGAGCTTTTCTTGTCCAAAGAAACAGGCTCGCCATCAAACCACCAGAACACGCTAAGATTCTTGCTAGTAGAATTATATGTCACTGCGACGTTAGTTGCATTTTCACCGTGTGATTCGGGATCCCAACTGGAATAAACAATTGAAGAGATCGAGTTTTTGTTGATTCCTACGTGCCGCACTGGAGGATCATAATCTTCGTTCACGTAAGTATCGAACTCAATCATCACGATTTGGTTCCGAGGCCCGTCATCGACTGTGGTGGGATTGAACATTCCGAGAAGGCCCCCAGCCGAGCCATGTGGGATCGCGAAGCCAGTACGAGCAAGAAAAAAGGCCATGCCGTCACTGTAATTCTTGGGTTCGGAAGGTTCGATGGTGAAAGAAAAATGGGTAGAGAAGTCTGCTTGTCTCCCACTAATAGAATCCCTCATATGGATGGCTTCGGAATACTGAATTTGGCCTACCTTAAAAAACTGTTCAATGGGGCCTTGGGGGGTTAGATCGACGTATCCACGCGCTTCTGCAACTCCTTCGTAGAGTATGCCGCTTGTGTGGTTGTCAAAGCTACTTATATTGAACTGAACGGGACTGACGAAGGGGATAATAGGGCAGCAAACAAGGAAGAAGACAATGAGGCGAGCGTGAAAAGAAAGAGAAAAACAGGTCGCATGCTGCATGTTACCCATGGTTTATAGAAGTGTAAGAACGTAGTTCGCGCTCTGTTTCTGAACTGGTTGAGATTGGCGCATTACCGGGGTGCTTTATAGCGGACCAAATATCCCCGGCTGCCGACAGATCAACAGCTTCTTCGCTGTTTCCGCTAAAGACTCAATATGGACAAGGGACCTCGTGCTTGCCGGTTGCAGTCGCTAGCTAGCAAACAAGAAAATGATTCTATCGGCACGGCCACTCGGTGTATTTCTCAAAACTACATTATGCCTAGAGCCGTGCTAAGAAAGTTATTTCTTTCGTTTGGCAATGTCTCGCTTGGGGAATATTACAGGACCGTCTAGACAAAAGCCAAGCAACCCGAGTTCAGTAAGTCGGCAGGCCATGGACGGGATACGAAGACCGCGGTGGTGCAAAGTCATTTGACTTTGATCTACTGTGAAACATTTATAGATGTTACTATCCGATCTAATCTCAACTCATAAGCGTTATCATTGCATGGGGACTTACCAAGGTAAAAAGAAAAATTTGCCCTATATTTTCTCTCTTTATTTTTCATTTTTTCTTTTCTGCTTGAGTTATTTTGTGTGGACGTATCTTTATGCTCAAAGTTATTTTGTCTCTATAAAAAGGCCAAATAGAGACAAATATATTCTTATTAGTTGTGATAAGGGAGGTAATTATTGTTATCGACATAATATTTTTTATTATATGTTAGAGAACAGAGAACGGATACGTGGCTGTCCTTTTAAAGTGCTTTGCTATAAAAAGAAGAAAGGTAATGGACACTCAAAATATTAAATACATCATACGATAAAATTAAAAATTAGACTATTAGAGTCATTAAATAAAATTGAAGTTGAGCACTTAAAATACACAGACTGCAATGTAATGACACATATTAAAGTTATAACTAAACAAAATATGCACTAGGATTGGTAGATGGTTCTTTGTACTCTTGAGTTATATTTTAAATAATAGTTTCCTACTAAAAGAAAAGTAATATTAATAACAGAGAGCGTTTTCTCTACTGGTTAACACGTTCGAAGCAAACCCGTGTCTTCTTTTTGCAAATCATAGTATGGGAGGAGTAGAAATGAGCTAGTGCAACATATATTTAGTGTTCTCAATATGAGTTAATAATGATTATTGATCCACAAAAAACACGTTCTTGACTAATAAGTAAGCTTTGTTTGATTGATGAAAAATGAATGATTTGAAAAATATTTTGTTAAAAAATAAATACTTATGTTGCTTGAAATAATAAGTCATTTAAAAGTATTTTCATTGTCGATAATAATTTATATCTAAATATTTTTTTCGATGATGAAAAAATATATTTTCGATTCATTTTTTATAAGAAAAATAAATAATCATTTTTTAAGAGTAATATTTTTCACATTATTCAATTTCCTCGAGATATAAGCATCCTTAATAATATTTTTCTCCATTTTATGTAAAGCCAAAACTATTTATCAAACTCTATACAGGTAACTTTTCTATCATATACATTTTAGAAATTGGTATGTCAGTATTATATTTTCATCTAATTAATTAAATAATTGCCTCAAGGGCATAGTGAAAATGGTGGAACCCTATCGAATCGTGAACCTTCAAATCCTTCCTTGATTTAAGCTCTTTTCAAAATGACGTAAAATCACTAATTTTTAACAACAGTTCCTGAGATCTCAGCTAACGGCTAAACCCACCTCTTCCTAAATTTAAATTGAGTCAAATGTTCTCAACACGCCATTGACTCAAGCCCACTTCGAGGAAAGGGAAAAACAAAGAGTTGAACCCATAATAGTCTTGCTCCAAATGAAATATTTTTTATCACAAGGCGAACTTGATGAGGAAAGGACAACAAAATTGATGAAAGTAGAAAGAGTAATGCGAGGTTTTTTTAACATCGGTCCATAAAATTAAGTTTTTATATGATGTATCATATTGTGATCAGATTTCAAATAATTACCAATAATAGATAGTATGACAAGTAAACTACTTTTGTAGACCGATCTAGTAGTCCAACAACTGTTCATTTTTCCAGACAATACACGCCACATCATTTTGCAACAATTGACCATCTTATTACCTTTCTATCCGTGTGCCTTTTTCGAGGGAGATTTTAATACAGATGTGTTAGAATAATTAAACATTAAATCATGCATTCATCTAATAATTTAAGTTACAATTGACATTGTGGTTTCACCAATTTTTCAAGGTGTTAAAGTAGAATATTCTAAGTTCAAATCTTTTCAGATCCCATTTACCTTTTCAATTAAATTTCCATGCTTAGTACTAGCAAAATACCAAATTAAACATGAGATGGAGTGTTAAAATAATTAAATATTAAATTACAGTCATCTAGTAGCTTAACCTTTTAAAATAATTGGCGGTGATTCCACTAAATTTTTCAAGGTGTAGCACTAGTTGACTCTTTGAAGTCTGGAGGCGGCGAGGGGTTCAATCCCTTGCCTTCTTGACTTGCCATACGGATTGATTTGTGAGCAATACAAGGCTGAAATGAGCAAACGAAGTTGACAAAAACCAAGTTTTGGTTTGCTATTCCAAAAGTTGAAATTAACTAAAGCAGTTGGCTTACTCGAGGTATCTACCAGGAAAACTTGCGAAGGGCACCGAAACAGAGTAGAGCCACAGAAGTGCTAGCCACGGCAATTCAGGAAGTAACAATGATTAAGACTGTCGATGAGGGTGGCAAGGCAAGGCTGAAGCACCACCGCAGAACGTGGGCGTAGCCGGTGAAGGATGCGAAGCCTATAAGAAAACAGGGGCTCTCGGGTTAGGTGTCACTGGCCCTTCCTTAGACTTCGGGCACAGGACTAGCATATGAAGCTTTGTAAGTAAAAGACTATATGATAACATAGCCTAAAGTCAAAATCTCATTCTTGATTCAACGATAATTTGTATCAAAACCTTTCATTCGATTCTTGTCAATGGAAATTTGATTTTCCAAGAATACATCCTAGTATTTTGCCTAAATCTTCAGTTTACACCAATTCCCCTTGGAAATGCTTGTTGATTCACCTCACCCACATGCATCAATAGAGACTCAAGTGTTCTATTGACCACCACCAGGGAAAGGAGAGTCGGCTCTACTTAGATGACTTACAAAGACTTAAAAGGATGTGGTTTCGATGCCATGTGTTAGGAGCTCATAGCAGAAGTCCAATACTTTCATTTGAGGAGATTGCTAAGGGGGAAGCTTAAGCCCAAGCTCATTAATCTATCTAATTGGATCCACTTTCACTCAAAAGTTGAAGCCAATAAGTTATAAGCCAATTAAAATATATTAATTGCTTACACCACATTAAGTATTCGATATGTGATTTCTCTAACATTAACTGCTTCACACCACATCAATTCTCCAATGTGTGACTTCTTTAACATAACTTACATGTATATCCTAACAATCTTCCCCTCATGTGTGAAGGGTAATCTAGGTATTCTTCTAACCCAACTTCAACCTTATAGGCCCACATTGTTACATTACAACGCCTATCTGCCCATAATCCGCAACCATCGACTCTGATACCATTTGTTAGGAGTGCGTAGCAAAAGTCCAATACTTTCATCTAGGGAGATTGCCAAGGGGAAAGCCCAAGCCCGAACCTATTAATATATCCAATTGAATGCACATTCACTCAAAAACTTAAGTTAGTAAGTTAAAAGCTAATTATGATATATTAATTGTCCCATACTACAACAATTCTCCAATGTGGAATTTTTCTAATACAACTTACATGTGTATCCTAACACCATGATCCACCAGCTAATAGCCAAATCTTATACCGACCAAAAAACAAAAGAACAACCAAATCTTATGTGTGTCGCCACCCAGCCTTATTTAAACTCACAAGCGCTACCGCTGCATAGGTGAGTGCCAAGTGTTGACAAACAATTTACCCTTCATTTTCTCATTTTACATTTCACTTTCTTTATTAAGTTACGACCTTTTATCATTTTGTTTTTTCCTCGTCATTCACTTAGATAGAATAAAATAAAATGTAAAAGAAGTGGAATGAATACCGAGTACTCGAAATGATAAAACCATAATTACTAAGGTTTTTGTAATTCAAAATATAAGTACAATTTCTAATAACAACAAGCAGGCAATAGAAATTAATTTCAAAGGTTGCTTGAGTGTGAGATTTAGTGGGACTATTATCAACTGTTCTAAAAGCTTAAGCTATTAGAGAAAGATGTGGTATATTATTTAACTATTCTAATATTCTCCCTCACGCTTAATCTAGTTTTTTGCCCAGTTTAAACTTGGAAACTTAATTAGGAAGGCAAATGAGGCTAGAAAAATTTGAATTCAAGACCTCCAGCTTTGATATCATGTGAGATTAACTCAAGACCTCTTACTCTGATAGTATGTAAGATTTGGTGGAATCATTGCTGATTGTTCGAAAAGTTTAAAATATTAGATAAAATCATGACTTATTATTTAAATATTTTAATACGAAGAAAGGAAAGTGAAAAATGAAATGGGAGAAATATCATGCCATATTTCTTGATTTAGTGTTTTTTTTCCCTTGTTGTAAATATTTCTTCAATTTTTTGACAATAATTTTCTGTTAAGTCATAAGCATTTCTTCTTATTCATTCCCACCTTCTGTCACATTAAGCGTTTTTCACTATCCATTTCCATTCTTTCTTATTCCTAGTTACCAGGCACCGTAATTAACATGAAAAAGGTCTTATTCACTCTTCTAATCCCTGGCTGTTGAAAAGGGAATTGGTTTTCTCATGTTTCTAACTTTTCTTGTCTCTTCTTCTTTGCTTCTCTAGCTTAAACTATTACGTATGTCTTTAATTGTGCATTTTAATAGAGGGGAATCTACAATTACAATTACGTTAACAAAAAAAATGTGGATTTACATTATTAAACAAATCAATATGTATATTAGAAGCCACGGGAAAAATAATTATATGCTACTCCAAACATGCGTGATTTACAAGTACTGAAAAGTGTAATACAAAGATAATAAAACTTGCATTAAAATCCCAAAGAAAACAAATTCAGTTATTATTTATGGTAAGAGCATAGAAGAAAAGTCCCTAGTCCACGCCAATAAAATATTCTATTAAAATCATAAACCAGATAAGACATGAGGCAAAGTCCCGTTGGATGACCTCAAATTGTTTGAACTTGGAAATGGTTGAAATCAAACTCTTTGTCCCGTGCCTAATCCATAAATACTAGTTTTTTCTTCAATGGCCGCCTCACCTTTTTATTTTATGGAAAATATTTCAATCAAACACAAATGTTGCTGAATCTAGATGGGGCCAGTCAGATCAACTAGTTTGACCGACCCTTTTATTCGGTCTAATTAAATCAACATATGTTTGACGCGTTGTATATATATTCTTCGCTGTTTCTACGAAAGCTTCAATATGGACAGGGAACCTTAATCACTGCATATAGTTGCTAGCTAGCAAACAAGAAAATGATTATATTGTTAGGGCTAGTACGATCACTTTGAGGGGAGTGAATATGTGATATTACGAAATACATAAAAAATTAAAAATCATTATTGTAACAGAACAACTTTTGATAATTCGTGCTCAAATCTTACAAGTGTGCAAGTGTTCTATTTAATAAATTAAAGAGAGTAGAAAAAGAAAATTGCATACAAAAGTTTATAGTGATTTCGGCTTAGATAAACCTATGTCCACTCTCCTGCAATAACGGCCTATTGGTTGGATTCCACTATTTGAACTAATCAAAGGTTGCAAGATTTGAAGAATAGAACTCGAGCTTGTGAGATCAACTCCTCACACAATCTCAATCTCTAAAAGAGTACACATTATAGTACATAAAGATGAAATTATTTGATCAAGAGTACTCTTTGAAACTTTGGAATTGTAAGCTTTATTCTCGTAGTGTTTGATTTCGCATTCACCTATTGCCCTCTTGCTTCGAGACCTCCTTATATATGCCTTCCCCGTCCAAGCTTACTGTTGGACATAATCTGCAGAGAATTATTCAATCAAGCTATATGTTGGCCTGAATCTCTAAGAAGATCCGATTGTTTCTAAGTTGCCAAGAATAAAGCTTCCCTACGATACTGCTGCTCATACAACAGTTCGGATTTCCATAAGTCGAGTACATTGATTTGAAAACAAATCGCCTCTAATTTGACGTCCTAAACCTTACAAAATATCTCAAGAGATTTTCATGAAGAACTTCCCTTTTTTGGAAAGTCTTATATAAAGTAAGAAATCCAATTGATATCTACTAGCTGTTGTGCAGGATAATCCATTCCTTCCTATCCGTTGGTCATGGTAAATATGGAAATAAATGATTATGCTTCTGCCAATGTTTTGATTGATAAGATCTTATCACACTTCTTTAGACTTTCTACTTGAAAACACTTATTATCAGAAACCAAGTTTAATTCAACAGATAAATTTTATCAGCCTTCAAAATCTCTTTAGGGAATGCTTTTTCAACATATATCACCATGGTCACCTGGTATAGATTTTTCATAACCATATTATGCTTAGGGCGGTCCTATGAAAGTGACTCCCTGCCATTCGTTTAATGGTTTCCTTGGGGAAAATTACAGGTCCGTTGGGACAAAAGCCGACCAACCTGAGTTGAATGAGTCTGCAAACCATGCAGTGGAGACGAAGACAGCAGAGATGGAAAGTTTTTGATGGGACCATGTAGAGAAAACCAACATTCAGTAATTAAAATGAACGAGCTGGCGACCTGGATCGATATTTTTGACTCATCCTTCGTCTGTTCGGGGAAAAATAAGTTAATTTAGGAATATGATATCGCTCAATAGAAGTCTTCTCAATTTCCCTGAGAACGCAAAAGAGTTTCATCGCTTGCCATTCTTCTGGCTCCAGCCTCGTGAGTGCATCTTCTTCTTGCGTTCTCTCCGTCTCTCTCTCTCGTTGTCCGATTTTGTTGAGCCCCATGATCTCTTCTGCTCTTATCCATTTTTGGGCGAGGACAAGATATATGGATTACTTATATATTTGCTCTCTACTGTTGGTTCTACGGATACAGTTGGACCTGGAAATCACGATAGCTTGCTATTATGCGTGTGAATTGGAGACGCATCAATCCAACATAATACTGTCGAATAAAGCATAGAAACCAAGCAATGCAGCCAGAAAAGAAAATTTTTTCCCTAAGGAAAAGTACAAATTGATTTTCTACTCCAAATAGTGAAATAATTTTCCCAACTCATTTTTAGATTTTGGTCAAATATAGGACAACATCATCATTTTCCTAGAAAATAACTTAAAAAATGTTTTATGAATATTTTTTTTTTCGAAACAAACAAAACCTCGAAGTAGTCTCTTTTTAACTCTTTTGAGTCATGGGCCCTTTTTTTTTTTTTTTTTCTAGATTGTTAAGTTGTACTCTCCACTATGAATTTCATAATCTTATGATAGAATGCTTTAACAACTGTATGTGTAGAGACGCGAGTAAAGAGATCATTTGTTGATCTTCTGTAGTTAAATATGAAACTTGATCATGTCAATAATATTGAGACTCTTATAAGTTATTTACCACAATATTTGGTCATCAATATATTATTGCTACTATTCGACCAAAAAACAATATTTTTGTCAATTTGTTAACATTGGTTAATTTCGTATGTCACTTGGAAAAACCCATTTAGGTGTCTATACCTATGAATTCACACATGATTAAGGTTTTCAGATATAGAGCTAGCGATAGGCGAAAATAACATAGCCACAAATTTCATCATATAACAGCCATGTAATAAAATGTACGTGTAAATGTAAAATTTTGTGGTAACACTACTAACTATTCTAAAATATTAACTGTTGATAAATGTATGATTTAATTTATAAAAAATTCTAACAATCTCCCTTATACATAGACTAGATTTTTGACCTAGGACTAAGTGTAGAAATATATAATAATGGAGACAAATAAGGTACCTAGGAAAATTCGAACTAAAAACCATCTTACTCTGATGCCATGTAAATTTCTACCGATATATAGACATGATCCAAAATAATGAATTTTCCCTCAAATTAATCCGTTCTTTTTTGTTATATCCGGTCTAAGTATAATAATTCTTTTTTAGACTAAGTTATGACCTAAAATAACGGGGATTAAATCATCTCTAAAATTTTCAGACACCCTTTATAATCTCACAATGTTACGGCCCGATTTTACGGCTAGCGAGCTTATTCTCAAGGGCTATTTTTAGAATCCCTAGTAACGTTTGCTTATCCTCTGCTTGTAGTGCGGAATAAGGAAGCTCGGTTGATAACATCAGCTTTTGCTTTCGAGTGAGGCCATCAAAAGCAATGCATGTCCGTGTACGAAGTCCCTGCGGCTTCGAGAGAGAACCATGCTCGAGCGCCTTCATCTTGACCCCAAAGCAGTGCACTCCTTTCGGTGTAAAATGTGGGGGCGGATTACTGCACAATTAAGTTTAGCCGAAGCAGTCGTCCCCCAAAAGAGTCAACGTGATTCGGAAGAAATACAAATTGGCCCGTCTTGGAAGGTTTTGAAACGATTGTGTGATTGATAAGCGAACCTAGAAACTGCACTTTTTCTTTGCTTTGCGATCGTTTGCTACGAACGCGATGGGCAAGTACGGATGTCCTACGTACGAATTCTATCCACGTCTTTTGATGGGTTTTCCAAATATTGATGAGATGAAGAAATTTGCAAAGGAGGGTTTGGTTCTTGAATATGTCCTTGATAGTTTTTTTTTTTTTCTGTCAGTCCTACAATATGTTCTGGATAGTGTATGCGTCATAAATTGTATATATTTGATCTTGGATTATTATAAGTGTATTAATGAAAAACAGATTTTGTTAACGTAATCGGTCTATATCTATTATGTGTAATCAATGTGATAATAATGAAAACATTTTTATAATATGTGTAAATAAATAAGTGACTAAAGAATACTCGTCAACATAACCCATAAAAAATTATTTGTGTTGTAAAACTAGGCAGAACCCTACTGATCCTAGGCGTTGAAAATCCCTAGGAACATAAGATATATTCATACACAATTGTTGCTATGTATTTCAAACACTTCACTTGAAGGGGAACCTATAATCAACGGAAAAATTGCTAATTCAATCCTTAATCTATTATATAGATACCAATTCAATTATAAGCTTTCGAATTTTGCCAAAATAATCCTACGACTTTTTATGAACTTTCAGTATGGTCTTTCTGCCCAATTGCCATCGAAAATCGATCACATGGTGATTCTTGTAGGACTTTTCAATTAAAATTATCCATATTAACGTGCCATGTAGAACATATGTCAGTTTAATCTTAATATAGTCATTTTGACCAATTTCTACCAATATCACTAGCGGGATAGTTGAGTCAAATTGGCCGTCCTACATGATAGACCGCTACATCAACGATTTTCAATAAAAACTAATTGAAATGACTACATTAGAATTGACATATTTACAATAAATTTAGGATTGATAATATAATTTCCCTAGGTGAGATAGCTCTCTAGAAAGTTGGACACTCGAATTCCAGCATTAATGATGAAAATTGGTTGCGCTAATACCACGAAAAACCCTAAATCGATATATTTATGATAAATTTACCCCAAATTACCACAAAACCCCTAAATTGGTATATTTGTAATAAATATACTATCCATTAAATTGGATTAATACCATAAAAAACCACAAAACTAGTGCAATTGTGATAAAAAGAAAGTAAATCATAAATTAGTACACCGATCAGCTGTCAAGTGTCATATAATTTGGTAATCTGATAGTAAAATTTAACAAAAATTAATAGATAATAAATTTATCACAAAAATACTAATTTAGATAAAATTGTCAAAGGTGTACCAATTTTTGGTTTTTTGTGATAAAAAATTAATTTATAGTAAATTTATCATAAATATTATTATTTGAGGTTTTCGTAGTATTAAGGAAAATTGATTATCACAAATGACAATGTGGTTCGCGCGGGGGGAAGGAGTGTTTGAACTTAATGATGGGGGAAGCACCTTACGTGTCGTCGTTAAGTCCGTTGGATCCAAGCTCAACACATGCACTGAATGGACATCATTATTATGTGCGGATTTGCTGCATAACTAAGTTGGGTGTGGGATATGAAAATTGAACTCGAAGAGTCAATATTCATGAATGAGGACCCACGTGCGGCGCCGCCTGAAGAGGTTATTCACGTGCCGACTTTTGTTTACGGCCATCTCCCGTAGGCGCACGTTTCATCAAACGTGCGTATGTGAAGGAACCGTCATGACAAAGCTGAGAATAACTTGGTGCACTTGATGTCCTCATTTGGGAAATTATCCGTATTGAAGAAATGTCGCGTGTCGAGTTCGATTACAACATGCTTTTGTGAAAAGAGCGGAGAGGGGAGAACTGAACGATTCTTATAAAAAGGGCTGATTATCCTGTATTTGTGATAGAATCAACAGATTTAGAACCTTTGGTCCAAATCCTCGGTTTCTATAATTAGATGACAATCATGAAAAAAGGAAGTCCCAAAAGAACGAAAGCGTTGTAGAACTATAGATTCGATTGCTTCACATAGCCTATAATTAATATCACCACTAATCAAATAATAAGTTCAATGGGAAAATTGCCCCAAAAATCTTAAGTCTAATGTAATTTTGCTAATTCAGTTAAATATTTTAATTTTACTTATTGAATATTAAATATTTTCATATTTTGGCAATTGAGTCCAACCAGCAATTTTAAACCAAAAATCACTAAGATGGACATTAGCCAATTTACATGATATAATCGGTACTGATGTGAATAATTTTCAATAATATATTTATATATATTTTATAAATTTTATTTATTTTTTGCTTTTTGCTTTTCCTTCTTTCTATTTCTTTTTTTTTTCCTTCTCTTCTTTCTCTAGTTAGTCAATGGGCCTCAACAACCAACTAGAGGCCAAGACCAGCAAAGTCAACCTTGCTAGCCCTTGGCAAAGCTCACCCTCATTGGCCATTGGCTATGACAAGCCTCGCTCGCCCCTAGCGAAGTGAACATCGCCATCGTTGGGCATGGGCATAGTCGACCTTGCCTTGCCACTAGCAAAACTTGACCCTTGCCTAGAAACTAGTGAGGCCGACCTCGCTTAGTTACAATGAGGCTTCCCATCGCCAATCTAGCAAGGTCGACCTCGCCAATGGCTTGGAGGGCAAACCTTACCTAGCCATGGACAGCCCATCCTCGCCCAGTGACGGCGAGGTTGAGCCTTGCCCAACCATGGTGAGGTTGACCTTGTCAGCCATTGCCTCTAGCCAATCATTTGCCATCGTTGAGGCCCGACGATAGGCTTAAGGAAGAAGGGGAAAAAAAAGAAAGATAAGAAAAAGAAAAAGAACAAAAATTTTAAAAATATTATTAAAATTTATTCACATCAACATTGATTACATAATGTAGGACAATCGTCATTTACATAAGCGATTTTTAGTCAAAATTGACCAAATGGAGTCAATTGGCAAAACGTAAAGATATTTAAGATTCAATTGACAAAATTAAAATATTTAGGATTGAATTGTCAAAATGTGATAAATTTAAGGACCTTTGGACAATTTTCCCTAAGCTCAGGGCTTGCTGAAAAATTAAAAGCGGCTAACAGGAGGTAAATAGATAATCATAGTGCCCGGGAGTTTAGTGAAGGCGCGGACACGTGCTTGTGGACCATAAACGGAAGCGAAGTCCCCCGATTCTCTGTTTTTGGGCCAGTAGCCAAGTCCCCAGATTCAATCAATCGATGAGCAGCTTTCTTAAGTCGTCAACTTCGTGCAATTCAATGCACTTGAATCCAATTCAAATCCTATAAATCCCCCCAATTAACCGCCTCTCTACTCCCACTACTCCCACCACTCACCTCTCTTCCAACTGCCATCAACTCCCCTACGCACACACCTCTCTCTCTCTCGGCCAAGAGAAAATGGCATTGATGATGAATAATAATGGCCCTCTTGGTGGGGCCTCACTTCTCTTCATGGTGCTCCCCATTGCCATCATCAGCTCACAAGCAGCAATTGCCGCGAGCGTAGCCAAGTACGATGTGGTCTCTCTCGGGGCCAAGCCTGACGGCATCAAGGACTCGACACAGGCCTTCGTGGGTGCATGGCTTGCGGCTTGTGGCTCCGAGATGCCAGCCACGATCACCGTGCCACCGGGGCGGTTTCTGGTGGGAGGGGCTACCTTCAGCGGGCCGTGCAAGAACAACGCCATCCGGTGGCAGATCGAAGGGGTGATCACAGCTCCCGCGGATTATAATGTGCTTGGAAATGTCGGACGTGGCTCTTGTTCCAGCACGTGGACGGCATGTCAATCTCCGGCGGGGTTCTCGACGGGCAAGGGGCTGCTTTGTGGGCTTGCAAAGCCTCCGGCAAGAGTTGCCCCAGTGGAGCCACGGTAAATACATACAGATTAAGGTTTAATATTTTGTGAACTTCTTGACCAATCATCGAGTGCAAGAAAAATAGAAAAATTGTTTAGCCTAACCATCACGATTAGGCTTTTTCTTGCTTGACAATCAAGATGCCTCTCTTTTGCGACATTTATGTTTTGGCTTTGTAGTTACTTAAAGAAAAACAAATGTTATTTTTATGTATTCTTAATTATTTCTTTTTGGATGCATGCATACGAACAACTCTCTAGACAATTGTCTTCAGCGACTCAAGGAACATTGCAGTGAGCAGACTAACATCGCTCAATAGTCAGTTATTTCACATTGTCATCAACGGATGCCAAAACATGAGGTTACAAGGAGCCAAGGTTTTTGCCTCCGGCAACAGCCCGAACACGGATGGCGTTCATGTCCAATTGTCTTCTGGCGTCACGATTATGAACTCAAAAATCGGAACCGGTGATGACTGCATCTCGGTCGGTGCCGGCACTACAAACCTTTGGATTGAGAATGTCGCTTGCGGCCCAGGCCACGGAATCAGGTAATTATACTAGTTAAACCCTAGGAAAAAAAAAAACTACAACTAGAAACTATTAAACCTGATAATTGACTCAGAACTCAAGAAATTACAAGTACCATATGAAGTGGCCAAAATATTCAGTCTGTTCGGGGGATCTTATTCTTGCTTTTGATTTCCTTACAAAAATAAAAATATTCTACTATATTTAGAAAGAAAAGGTTGTGGTTTAATGAAAAGATGGTAATTAATATTTTGGATTTTATATAATATATTGGAATATGGTCTGTACGCAGCATTGGGAGCCTAGGGAAGGACGCTGTGGAGCCCGGGGTTGAGAACGTGACTGTCAAGAACGTTGTGTTCAGGGGAACACAAAACGGGCTGAGAATCAAATCTTGGGGCAGACCCAGCAGCGGATTTGCCAAGAACATCCTCTTCCAACAGGTCATCATGTCCAACGTTAATAATCCAGTCGTCATCGACCAAAATTACTGCCCCAACAACATAAATTGTCCTGGTCAGGTATGTGTCGAGACATTAATCGATTAATTAATTTAATTGTTCCCGTGCAATCTCTTCATTAAATCAAAAATGGACATGGATCACCATAGATTTGGACAAGTTCTATTGGGTTTGATTAATAATGACAGGTAGATTTGGGTAACCGTTATTATGAACAATAATGGGTGCAACCTGGCAATGATCTTAGGGAAAACAACATAGTTGAATCGATCATAGTTAAATGGAGATTGACTCATTCTACCATAATTTAATCATCACAAAAACTCGTTTAATAGCTAGTAGATTAGTCTAAAATACATGCAACTACCATCAAAACCATCACCAAGTGAGATCATGCAAGTTATTTTCATCGTAAATTTCTTCTCTATTTATGTTAGTAAGAAAATGAAATTATCAATTGATATCTTTTCCTTTTCTTTTTTCTTTTATATCAATTTTACTAAATTTATCACAGTTCTTGTGTTATGCAAACCTCGAAAAAGACCAGCTCAAATGCGCCATTAGACCAGAGTTCATTGCAATGAGTCCACGCAAAATTGTCCTCTTCTTTTCTCCTTTGGTTTGCATCCATTTTAAGGTTTAATATATATAGTTTGCCTATTCTTACCACCTCTAACTTTGATTTCATCCAAATAGTTTTCGGGTGTGAAAATTAGTGACGTTACATACCAAGACATTCATGGGACATCGGCGACGGAAGTGGCAGTCAAATTTGACTGCAGTCTGAAGAACCCATGCACGGGAATAAGATTAGAAGATGTGAAGCTCACCTACAAGAACGATCAACAACCGTCTCAAGCTTCCTGCGTCAATGCTGGTGGGTTGGCCTCTGGCCTGGTCCAACCCTCCAGTTGCTTATAGTGCAAAAACATTGAACATGATGAACCAAGTGTTGTAATATATGTACTGTGTAAAGTATAAATATAGAGTGGTGGTAGATTACATGTACCTTGAGGACATTGCTTGAGCCTGTGGCGGTTTCCCAGCTTGATTATGAAAACGCTGGTATGAAGCCTGGCCTTGCAATTTTAGCATTATACTAATCGTTTGTTGTATTCAACTGATTGATGAAATGCACAATGGTTTGAGTAATTGATATCAATGAAAATGACCTGGATTTGTTATGAATAATATTCACGATAATTACTGTCGATCACGAAAGATGCTTTTATTTACCCGAGGTGATAGATGAGCGTTCGACTTGCAATGTTGCACAACGGCTTTCTTTTTCTTAATTAACTTGCACAAGTTGAATTTACTTCAAAGGAAAGAGAAAATCGAGAATGCCCCTTTATGGCTGTGCAAGCGTCCTGTTCTCCACCTAAAAGGTATCTGCATCATCAACTTCAAGCCACTAATCGAGCATGCAGGATTAAATATGTATCGCAGGTGTTAGACAAGCCATATGTCCTCCAAAAGCTTCAGCTGCGAGTAGATTAGCGTACAATGCATACATGACAGATTAATAACGATGTGAATACATGACGAACAAAATGAGTGAGCAGAATTGGTCGTGCCCCCGAGTCCTATTTACGGACAAAAGGGCTGTGCGTGAGGAACATGTCACCGACTCTCAATGTCCTCCATCCCAAAAGTCAACATGTGATGTTGTGTGGCTTTAGGATCCATGGTCCATTTTGCTTAATTGAACTGATTTTTGACAAGAAGAACAATAAGAAGATTCTATTCTTAGTGGTGATGGCTGATATAAAGTGGGAGCCTCAAAGGCAATAAGTGGAAGCTCAAGCAAAGGGACTTCTAGCCGAAGAAACCAGACTAGACGGTCCTAAGACCAAGAACCAAATCGAACCAACCATCTGGTCCAATCCAGTTTGATCCACTAGAAACAGCCACTTAGCAAAAAAAATTATAAAAATTATAAAAATTATTACTATTTTAAGGCTTATTGCTTATTTTTAAGAAATAAAAAAAATATTTATTTTAAAAAATTCGGTACGATCCAATCCGATTCCTCCCGAAATCGAGAACTAGACCAAAAATTACCAGTTCCATTTTTATAAAATCAAGAACTGAATTGATGCCCTCGGGAATCGAACCGGCGCCCTTGGAACCGAACCAAAATGGCCAGTCTAATCCGATTTGGGCAATTTCTCATTTGATTGATTTGGTATACTCACCCCTAAACTCTCTAGTAGCCTTTCATTGTTGAGATATTCTAGTGCTAGATAACCATATGTCCCAACCACATCTGTCGTTTGAGTCTTGAAATGGGGGTCAATGAGCTTAGCTATTCTGAAGTCACCGAGCTTAGTGTAGAAATTAGTATCCAACGATATGTTAGCAACTTTTATATCTCCGTGAAGAATGCATTGCATCAGTACTTTGTGAAGATAAATTAAGGGCCAATGCTAGGCCTAGTACTATCCTGTACCTTACATGCGAAGAGATGATTATCAAGGCTACCATTAGGCATGTCTTCATAAACAAGCAAAAATTCACCTTCCTCTTAATGGCATCCACTGAATAGCAGATTTCAGTGTTTCGTGCGGCTTATTACTTCAATTCATTGATGAAGACGTTCTCGAAACAATTGGATTTGGTAAAGATTCTCTTGACAGCAACTAGGCGACCTAAACGGTTCACTAACTCTTTATAAACATGGCATGACCCTCCTCGGCCGAGTTCGATCTAGTGACAAGCCACTTGTAACTGCAGCCCACGCTTGATAAGAGAATTTGAGTGGCAATGCTCTTATCTCTTTGTCAATGTCGGTAAGGGCACAAAGCTCGTATTTTTTCCACACCTTGATCATAAATAAGCAAGTCCCCACTAAAATAATCAGCAAAAGACTTGCTAAAGAAGATGTGATTAATGTTAATAACCAATAGATCCGAGGGTTTACGCCCTTCATGGATGTATTGGTCGACGGAGAGCATACAACTTCCAAGTTCGAAGTAAAGATGAATTGATGATGTGTCTCTGCCCATAGAGGCCACGAGGAGCTGAAAATGAGACAAATAAAGTCCTAGGAAAACTTGAACTCAAAAACATCCTGCTTTGATATCATGTAAATTTTTAGCAATACATAGACATGATCCAAAACAATGACTTTTCCCTTAATTTAATCCGTTCTTTTTTTGTTATTGCAATCTCAGTATAATAATTTTTTGTTGGACCAACTTATGGCCTAAAATAACGGGGATTACATCATCTCTAAATTTTTCGTGCACCCGTTATAATCTCAAGATGTTACGGCCCAGTTTTATGGCCAGCAAACTTATTTTGGAAGGGTGTTTTTAGCAACCCCAGCAACATCTGCTTATTTTCTACTTATAGTGTGGAATAAGGAAGCTCGGTTGAAAAGGTCAGCTTTTCCTTTGGAATTGGGCATCAAAAGGAATGCATGTCCGAGTACGAAGTCTCTGCGGCTTTGAGAGAGAACCGTGCTCGAACGCCTTCATCTTGACCCCAAGCAGTGCACTCCTTTCGGTGTAAAATTCGGGGGTGGGTTAGTTCTCAATTAAGTTAAGCTAAAGTAGTCGTCCCCCCAAAAAAAGTCAAAAGTGATTCGGAAGAAATACAAATTGACCAGTCTTGGAAGGTTTTGAAACGATTGCGTGATTGATGAGCAAACCTCAAAACTTCACTTTGTTTTGCATCGTTTGCTACGAACACAATGGGCAAGTACGGATGTCCTGCGTACAAATTCTGTCGTCTTTTGATGGGTTTTCCATTGAATTAGTAATTTTCCCGTTGATTATAAATTCCCTTTCAAATGAAGCGATTCAAATACATAGCAACAATTGTGTATGAATATATCTTATGTTCCTAGAGATTTTCAGCACCTAGGATCAATAGGGTTTGGCCTAGTTTTACAACACATGTATTCTTTTATGGGTTATGTTGTCAAGTATTCTCTAGTCACTTATTCATTACACATATTATAAAAATGTTTTCATTATTATAGCATTGATTACACATAATAGAAATATATTGATCACGTTAACAAAACCCATTTTTCATTAATACAATATAATCTTATGAGATCAAATATATACAATCTATGACGCATCTACTATCCGTGACATATTGTAGGACAAATAAATAAAAAACAAAGAATTATTCAGGACATATTGAAGAACCAAACCCTCCCTCACAAATTTCTTCATCCCATCAATTCAATTATAAACTTTCGAATGTTGTCAAAATAATCCTACACCTTTCTGTGAACTTTCAATGTGGTCCTTTCGCCCAATTGCTGTTGAAAATCAATCACATGGTGGTTCTCATAAGACATTTCAAGTAAATTTATCTACATTAGAGTGCCGAGTAGAACATATGTCAATTCAATCATAAATTTTATAATTTTGTCAATTTAGTCTTAATATAGTCATTCCGACTAATTTTCACCAAAATTGCTAGTGTGACAGTTGAGTCATCATTGGCCATCCTACATGATGCACCACTACGTTAGCAATTTTCAACAAAAAATAATCAAAAGAACTACATTAGAACTTGTGGAAAGTTTTAAGACTAGTTGACACAATTAGAAAGTTTATAATTAAATTGACATACTTAAAATAAATTTAAGATTGATAGTATAACTACCCTAGAAATCAAGGTGAGAGTCCAGCATTAATGATGAAAATTGATTGAATTAATACTATAAAAAACCTCAAACTAATACACCTATAAGAAATTTACTATAAATTACTACAAAAACTCCAAACTGGTATAGTTGTGACAAACATATCATTTGTTAAATTTGATTAATACCACAAAAAAAATTATAAAAAGAGAATAAAATCACAAACTAATACACCAGTAAACTTTCATGTGTTATCTAACTTAGTAATTTGATAGTAAATTTAATGCAAACTAATTGAGGGTAAATTTATTATAAGAGCCAAAAGTGTATCACTTTGGGGATTTTAGTGGCCAAAAAATTAATTTAAACTAAATTTATTATAAATATATCAATTTGGGATTTTTGTGCTATTAAGTCAAATTGATTATCACAAATGGCAATGTGTTTTGAACTTAATGACGTGGGAAGCACCTTGAGTGTCATCATTAAGTCCTTTGGATCCAAGGTCAACACATGCATTGAATGGACATCATTATTATGTGTGGATTTGCTGCATAACTAAGTTGGGGGTAGGACATGAAAATTGAATTCGAAGAGTCAATATTCATGAATGAGGACCCACGTGCGGCGCCGTCTGAAGAGGTTATTCACGTGCCGACTTTTGTTTACGGCCATCTCCCGTACGGCTCACGTTTCATCAAACGTGCGGGTGTGAACGAACCGTCAAGACAAAGACGAGAATAGCATAATGCACTTGATGTCCTAATTTGGGAAATTATCCGTATTGGAGAAATGTCGCGTGTCAAGTTCGATTATAACATGCTTTTGTCAAAAGGGCGGGGAGGAGGGAACTGAACGATTCTTATAAAAAGCACTGATTATCCTATATTTGTAATAGAATCAGCAGATTTAGAACCTTTGGTCCAAATCCTAAGTCATATTAATGGATAACGATCTTGAAAAAAGGAAGTCCAAAAAGAATGAAAACATTGTAGAACTATAGACTTGATTGCTTCGCATATTTGTATTTTATATCACCACTAATTAAATAATAAGCTCAATGGAAAAATTACCCAAAAATCTTAAATTTATTGCATTTTTACAAATTCAATTATGAACCTTTTTAATTTTGTCAATTAAATCATAAATATTTTTATGTTTTGGCAATTGAGTCCAATTTGACAATTTTAACGGAAAATCACTAAGATGGACATTAGCTAACTTATGTGGTATAGCCAACGTTGACGTGAATGATTTTCATTAATATTTTTATGTATGCTTTGTAAATTTTATTTATTTATTGCTTTGTGTTTTTTGCTTTTTCTTCTTTCTATTTCTTTTCTTTTCTTTTCTTTTCCTTCTCTTCTTTCTCCAATCAGTTACCGGGCCTCGACAACCAACTAGAGGCAAGGGCAGCAAGGTCAACCTTGCTAGTTTTTGGCGAAGCTCACCCTTGTTGGCCACTGGCTAAGACGAGCCTTGCCCGCCCTTGGCAAGGTGAACATTCCATCGTTGGATGTGGGCATGATCGACCTCACCTTGCCACTAGCAAAACTTGACCATTGCCTAGTAATTAGCGAGGCTGACCTCGCTTAGTTATAGTGAGGCTTCCCACTACCAGGTTGGCAAGTTCAACCTCACCAATGGCCTAAGAGGGCAAGCCTCACCCAGCCATGGATAGGCCAACCTCGCCTAGTGATGGCGAGGTCAAGCCTAGCCCAGCCATGGGGAGCCCGACCTTGTTAACCCTCACCTCTAGCCAATCATTTGCCATCGTTGAGGCCCAACAATAGGCTTAAGGAAGAAGGGGAAAAAAAGAAAGATAAGAAAAAGAAAAAGAACAAAAATTTTAAAAATATTATTAAATTTATTCACATCAACACTTATTACGTTATGTAGGACAAATGTCATTCACATAAGCGATTTTTAGTTAAAATTGACCAAATGGATTCAATTGACAAAATATAAAGATATTTAAGACTCAATTGACAAAATTAAAATATTTAGAACTGAATTGTCAAAAATGCAATAAGTTTAAGAACTTTTGGACAATTTTTTGAGCTCAAGGGCTTACTGAAAAATTAAAAGCCTAACTGGAGCTAACAAGATAATCAAAGTGCCCGGGAGTTTAGTGAAGGCGCAGACATGTGCTTGTGGACCATAAACGGAAGCGAAGTCCCCCGATTCTCTGTTCTTGGGCCAGTAGCCAAGTCCCCCAATTCAATCAATCGATGAGCAGCTTTCTTGAGTCGTCAACTTCGTGCAATTCAATGCACTTGAATCCAATTCAAATCCTATAAATCCCCCGATTAACCGCCTCTCTACTCCCACCACTCACCTCTCTTTTAACTGCCATCAACTCCCCTAAACACACACAGACACACTCTCTCTCTCTCTCTCTCTCTCTCTCTCGTCAAGAGAAAATGGCATTGATGATGAATAGCCATGGCTCTCTTGGTGGGGCCTCACTTCTCTTCATGGTGTTCCACATTGCTATCATCAGCTCACAAGCAGCAATTGCCACGAGCGCAGCCAAGTACGATGTCGTCTCTCTCGGGGCCAAGCCTGACGGCATCACAGACTCGACACAGGCCTTCGTGGGCGCATGGCTTGCGGCTTGTGGTTCCGAGATGCCGGCCACAATCACCGTGCCGCTGGGGCGGTTTCTGGTGGGAGGGGCCACCTTCAGCGGGCCGTGCAAGAACAACGCCATCCGGTGGCAAATCGAAGGGGTAATCACAGCTCCCGCGGATTATAACGTGCTTGGAAATGTCGGGACGTGGCTCTTGTTCCAGCAGGTGGACGGCATGTCAATCTCCGGCGGGGTTCTCGACGGGCAAGGCGCTGCTTTGTGGGCTTGCAAAGCCTCCGGCAAGAATTGCCCCAGTGGAGCCACGGTAAATACAAACAGATTAAGGTTTAATATTTTGTGAACTTCTTGACCAATCAACGGGTGCAAAATAAATAGAAAAATTGTTTAGCCTTATTCTCACAATAAAGCTTTTTCTTGCTTGTCAATCAAGATGTGCTCTCTTTAGCGAATTTACGTCTTGACTTTGTAGTTACTTAAAAAAACAAATGTTATTTTTATTAATTATTAATTATTTGTTTCTGGGTGCATGCATACGAACGACTCTCTAGACAATTGTCTTCAGCAACTCAAGGAACATTGTAGTGAGCAGACTGACGTCGCTCAACAGCCAGTTGTTTCACATTGTCATCAACGGATGCCAAAACGTGAGGTTACAAGGAGCGAAGGTTTTCGCTTCTGGCAACAGCCCGAACACGGATGGTGTTCATGTCCAATTGTCTTCTGGTGTCACGATCATGAACTCAAAAATCGGAACCGGTGATGACTGCGTCTCGATCGGTGCCGGCACGACAAACCTCTGGATCGAGAACGTCGCTTGTGGCCCGGGCCACGGAATTAGGTAATTATACAAGCTAAACCCAGGAAAAAAAAATCTACAACTAGAAACTATTAAACCTGATAATTGACTCAGAACTCAAGAAATTACAAGTACCATATGAAGTGGCCAAAATATTCAGTCTGTTCGGGGGATCTTATTCTTGCTTTTGATTTCCTTGCAAAAATAAAAATATTCTACCATATTTAGAAAGAAAAGGTTGTGGTTTAAGTGAAAGATGGTAATTAATTTTTTGGATTTTATATAATATATTGGAATATGGTTTGTACGCAGCATTGGGAGCCTAGGGAAGGACGCTGTGGAGCCCGGGGTTGAGAACGTGACTGTCAAGAACGTTGTGTTCAGGGCAACACAAAATGGGCTGAGAATCAAATCTTGGGGCAGACCCAGCAGTGGATTTGCCAAGAACATCCTCTTCCAACATGCCATCATGTCCAACGTTAATAATCCAGTCGTCATCGACCAAAATTACTGCCCCAACAACATAAATTGTCCTGGTCAGGTATGCGTCGAGATGTTAATTGATTCATTCTACCATGATTTAATCATCACAAAAACTCATTTAATAGCTGGTAGATTAGTCTAAAATATATGCAATTACCATCAAAACCATCACCAAGTGAGATCATACAAGTTATTTTCATTGTAAATGTCGTATTTATTTACATCGGTGAGAAAATGAAATTATCAATTGATATCTTTTCCTTTTCTTTTTCTTTTTATCAATTTTAGTAAATCGATCACAGTTCTTGTGTTATGCAAACCTCGAAAAAGACCAGCTCAAATGCTCCATATTAGACCAGAGTTCATTGCAATGAGTCCACGCAAAATTGTCCTCTTCTTTTCTCCTTTTGTCTGCATCCATTTTAGGGTTTATATATACAGTTTGCCTATTCTTACCACTTCTAACTTTGATTTCATCCATATAGTTTTCAGGTGTGAAAATTAGCGACGTTACATACCAAGACATTCATGGGACATCGGCGACGGAAGTGGCCGTCAAATTTGACTGCAGTCTAAAGAACCCATGCACAGGAATAAGATTAGAAGATGTGAAGCTCACCTACAAGAACGACCAACAACCGGCTCAAGCTTCCTGCATCAATGCTGGTGGGTTGGCTTATGGCCTGGTCCAACCCTCCAGTTGCTTCTAGTGCAAAAACATTGAATATGATGAACCAAGTGTTGTAATATATGTACTGTGTATAAGTAGAAATATATAGTGGTGGTAGATTACATGTATCTTGAGGACATTGCTTGAGCTTGTGGCGGTTTCCCAGCTTGATTATGAAAACGCTGGTCTGAAGCCTAGCCTTGCAATGTTAGCTTTGTACTAATTGTTTGTTGTATTCGACTAATTGATGAAATACACACAAGGGTTTAAGTAATAGATACTGATGAAAATGACCCCAGATTTGTTATGAATAATATACACGATAGTGACTATTGATCATGAAAATGATATGGTTTGATTCAGAGGATCCTATTATATTCCTTGAAATTTACATTTCGTGTCGCACTTAAGGCAACAAGCCGAAATAACATAGCCATAAAATCATCATATCAAAGCCGTCTAATGATAGGTGCACTTATATATAGGCATGATCCAAAACAATCGACTTTACACTTGAGCTCATTGGTCTTTTTTATTTTATTCAATCTCAGTATGACAATTCTTAAACAATTCTTACAATGCTACCATCAGATTTTACAGCTAGCAAATTTATTTTAAAAAGTGATTTTAACAACCCTAACAACGTCTGCTTATTTTCTAATAACAGTTTTGAATAAGGAAGCTCAATTGATAAGGTCAGCTTTTGTTTTGTTGGGAGGCCATCGACCGAAGTCTCAGCGGCTTTGAGAGAACCGTGCTCAAGCTCCTATCAAGCGTTACTCACCAGTTTAGTCCACGAACCATGCATTTTACCCGAGGTGATTGATGAAGGGTTCAACTTGCACTGTTGCACAAGGGCTTTCTTTTTCTTAATTAAGTTGCCCAAAGTGAATTAAATTTAAAGGAATGTCAGAGAGAATTGAAAATGCCCGTTCATGCCTGTGCAAGCGTCCTGTTCTACACCTAAAAGGTGTCTGTATCGTCAACTTCAAGCCACTAATCGAGCATGCAGGATAAAATATGTATCACAGGTGTTAGACGAGCCATTTTTCCTCCAAAAGCTTCAGCTGCAAGTAGATCAGCGCATAATGCGTATATAGTTTATTACTAGCGAGGGGAATACATGCGGAACAAAATGAATGAGCAGAAATGGTCGTGCCTCGAGTCCTCTTTACGGATAAAAGGACTGCGTGGGTAACATTTCACTGGCTCTTAATATTCTCCTCCATCCCAAAAGTCAACATGTGATGTTGTGTGGCTTTAGGATCCATGGTCCATCTTGCTTAATTGAACTGATTTTTGACTAGAAGAACAATAAGAAGATCCTATTCTTAGTGGTGATGGCTGATATAAAATGGGAGCCTCGTGTGCAGTGAGTGGAAGCTCGGGCACGGGGACTTCTAGCTGAAGAAACCTGATAATTTGTCCTGCCTTTGGCCTTCTTTTGGGATCTGGATGCATACACCATAGGCCCACCATCATCAAGCATTCCATTTCCTTCTTATCAAAGCTTGAACCCAACTTCTCATCCGCTGCATCAAACATATTTCCAGCAAGATAAAGCTGCCAAACCCATTTGTAGATGGGGACATCAAGTTCACCTAGCTGATAGGTCCTCCTACCACAAGCAATTTCTAGAATCACGACCCCGAAGCTGAACATGTCTGACTCTCTGGTAGCCTTCCGTCCGTTGAGATATTCTGGTGCCAGATAACCATATGTTCCAACCACGTCCGTTGTTTGAGTCCTGAAACGAGGGTCAACGAGCTTAGCTACTCCGAAGTCACCGAGCTTAGTGTTGAAATCTGTATCCAGCAATATGTTAGCTGCTTTTATATCTCTGTGAAGAATGCATTGCTCTAATTCTTCATGAAGATAATTAAGGGCTGATGCCAGGCCTAGTGCTACCCTGTACCTTACATTCCAAGGCAGAACCTTTCGAGTTCCAAAAAGATGATTGTCAAGGCTACCATTAGGCATGTATTCATAAACAAGCAAATATTCACCTTCCTCTCGACACCATCCAATCAATTGCACCAGATTTCGGTGTATCGTGCGGCTTATTATCTTCACTTCATTGATGAAGACCTTCTCAGAATGATTGGGTCTGGTGAAGATTCTCTTGACAGCAACTAGGCGACCCATACAGTTCAAAAGTCCCTTATAAACTTGGCAAGACCCTCCTTGGCCTAGTCTTCGGTCCTGTGAGAAGCCACTCGTAGCTACAACTAACTCTTGATAAGAGAATTTGAGTGGCAATGCTCTTATCTCTTTGTCAATGTCAGTCAGAGCACAAAGCTGATATTTTCTTCCTCATCTTGATGATAAATAAGCAAGACCCTGCTGAAATAATCAGCAAGAGACCTGCTATAGGAGCCATTATAATTATTAACAACCTGTCGATCTTGGAATCTATTACCCCCTCTACGAATGAATTTGTTGATGGGGGGCGTACAGCGTCTAAGTTCGAAGTAAACCCCCATGAATTGATGATGTGTCTCGCTCCATGGAGGCCATGAGAAGCCGAAATCCCAATAGCCACTGATTCAGGAAGAACTTCAGCAAGATCAATTTGGTAAGAAAGCGAAAAGTTTTTCTTGTCCATTGAAACCAGTTCACCATCAAACGACCAGAACACACTAAGATTCTTGCTAGTGGAATTATAGGTCACCATAACATTAGTTGGATTTCCACTGTGCGATCCAGGATCCCATTTGGAATAAACAAGTGAAGAGAGCGAGTTTTTGTTGATTCCTATGTGCTGCCCCGGAGAATCGTGATAATGTTTTTGTTTGTTCCCATAAGTATCGAACTCGACCATCACGATGCGGTTCCTAGGCCCATCATCAACTGTGCTCGCATTGAACAATCCAAGGTACCCACCACCCGAGTTGGGGGGGATAGTGAAGCCAGTAGGAGCAAGAAATAACGCAATGCCGTCACTGTATTTGGTGGGATTGAAAGGAATGATGGTGAAAGAAAAATTGGTAGAGAAGTCTGCTTGTCTCCCACTAATAGAGTCCCTTATATAAATGGGTTTGGAATACTGAATGCGGCCTACCTGAAACTCCTGAGGAATGGTGCCTTTGGGGCTGAGATCAGCGGTTCCATCCGCTGGTACTGCAACTCCTTCATAGAGTATGTCGTTTGAATTCTTGTCAGAGGTACTCATATCAAAGTGAAGGGGACTGACAAAGGGGATAACAAGATACCAGACAAAGGAGAAGACTTTTAAGCGAGTGTGAAAAGAAAGAGAACAAGAGGACGAACGCTGCATGCTGGACATGGTTATCGTAGGAATTGCATTTATAGAAGTTCAAGGACGAGGTCCACACTGGTTAATCTACCAGTTGTAATCGGCCCTATACCTGGGTGCATTTATAGCGGAACAAATGTTCCTAACAGCAGCTTCAATGTGTTGAATATATCGACAGATTCTTTGCTGTTTCTGCTAAAGACTCAATATGGACAAGGGACCTTCTTAATCAAGGCATACAGTTGATATCTAGCAAATAAGAAGATGATTATATCAACATGGTCACTTGGTGTGGATTTTTCATAAATATATTATGCTTAGGGCCGTCCTAAGAAAGTGACGACTGCCGTTCGTTTAATGTCTTTCTTGGGGAAAATTACAGGACCATCGAGACAAAAGCCGGCGAACCTGAGGTGGCAAACCATGCTGCAGAGACGAAGACGGCAGAGATGCAAAGTTTGCGATAGGACCATGGAGAGAAAACCAACAGTCGGCAACCTGGATCAATGTTTTCGACTAATCCCTTTGTTTCTTTGGAGGGGGAATATAAGTTAATCTAGCTAAATCAAATCGCTCAATAGAAATCTTATCATTTTCCCCGAACACGCAAAAGAGTTTCGTCGCTTGCCATTTTTCTGGCTCCAGTCTCATAATTGCGTCTTCTTCTTCCACTCTCTCTCTATCTCTCTCATTATTCGATTCTGTCTAGCCCCATGATCTCTTCTGCTCTTATCCATTTTTGGGTGAGGTCAAGATATATGGATTTCTTCTTATTTATCTGCTTTCCAACTTTGGTTCTAAGGAATCTTGCTATTAGTCGTGCGAATTGGAGACGCATCAATCGAAAACAAAACTGTCGTATGAAGCATACAAACCAAGCAATGCAACAATGTGCTCTAGAAAAGATGATTTAATCCCTAATAAAAACACATATCCATTTTCTATTTTAGATGGCAAAAATCATTTTCTAACTCTTGTTTGGATTTTGGCCAAAGGGAAAAGTATCAAAAAAGTTATAAACCTTTATTATTGGTACCGATTTAGTCATAAACTTTTCAATTGAATAAATTTAGTCCTAAACATTTTTGCATTGGTACAAATTTAATCCATCTAGCCAATTTAAGCTATCTATTGATGACTTAAATGCCAGCCGTCCTACGTGACATGACCGGCACTGACATGGATATTTTTAAGTATTTTTAATAATTTTTTGATTATTTTACCTTTTTAAAAAAAAAAATTCCTTCTTTTCTTTCTTTTCCTTTTTTTTTTTTCCCTTTCTTTCCCTTTTCTTTTCATTTTTGGACTGTGATTAGTATTAGCTATAATCGGCAACCAGCCACAAGTGAGGGCTAACGAGGGTGTTGTAGCCCTAGTCAGTATAGGTGAGGGGACGACCCTTATAGCTTGGGCAAGGGCAAGACCCTCGCGTCCTAGGCATAGACCACTCTTGCGGCTTCTGGCCTAATGCTTGCATGAGCAACCATGGCTGGTATCGACTACAATCCAAAAAGGAAAACTTTTAAAAAGAGTAAAAAAAAATATATTAGAAAATACTTTAAAATATTAACGCTAGTGCCAGCCATATCACATAAGATGACCGGCATCCATGTTATTAATTTCATTCCTAAATTGATTGAATGGACTGGATTTGTACTAATGTGAAAATGTTTAAAACTAAATTGCTCTAAATAAAAAGTTTATGACTGAATTGATACCAATACTAAAGGTTTATGACTTTTTTTGTACTTTTTGCTTTGGTCAGATACAGGAAACCATAATGTTTTCTTGAAAAATGACTTCCCTAAAAAATGTTTGCCAGTTACTTTTGTTCTCTCAAAACAAATGGAACCTCAAAGCAGTCATGAGCCCTCTTTTTCTATGTACGTTGTACCCTTTGATTTTCACAAATTTTAGACATATTGCTTTAACGACTTTTTTGGTAGACACATGAAAATTAAAGATCATTTTATAGGTCAACTATAAGGTTAATTATGAAACCTGATAATGTGAATTTTTTTTGAGAAGTTTATCATTTATTCGACACAACATTAGGCGATCAACTTATTTTTGTCATTATGTTATATAATTGGTTAATATTGTATGTCACTTGAAAAACCCATTTAGGTGTGTATACCTACAAATTTAAACATGATTAAGGTTTTCGAAATAGATCTAGCCTCAAAATAACATAGCCACAAAATTCATTATATAACGGCCATGTAATGATAAGTGCACTTTTATATGTAAAATTTTGTGGTGTCAATGTCAACTGCTCTAAAAGATTCAATTGTTAAATGAAGGCATTTAATTTTTTGAATATTCTATTGCTCCTCCTTATTCATAGGCTAGACTTTTGACCTAAGTCTAAGCATAAAAATATAAATAAGGGTGGCAAATAAGATGTCTAGAAAGATTTACAAAAACCTCATGATCTAATGTCATGTAACTGTGGCATCATTTTAACTTTCTAAAAGAATTAAAACTGTCAGATAAAGACATGATTTAATATATAGCTACTACAATGATATATAGATAATCCAAAACAATCAATATTCCATTAAATTAATTCTTTTCTTTTTGTTATATTCAATCTCAGTGTAATAATCTTTTTGGACTAAGTTATGACCTAAAATAACTGGGATTACATCTTCTCTAAATTTTTTGGGCACTCATTGTAATCTTATGATTTTACGGCTGTTGAAATTTGAAAAGGGTGTTTTGAAGAACCCAGGCAACGTCTGCTTATCTCCTACTTATGGCGTTGAATAAGTAAGCAGAATTGATAAGGTCAGCTTTTGCTTTCGGGTGAGGCCATCAAAAGTAATGCATGTCCGAGTACGAAGTCTCTGCGGCTTTGAGAAGAGCCGTGCTCGAGCGCCTTCATCTTGACCCCTAAGCAGTGCGCTCCTTTCAGGGTAAAATTGCTCGATAAAGTTAAGCTAAAGCGGTCGTCCCCCAAAAAAGTCTAATTGATTTGGAAGAAATACAAATTCTCCCGTTTGGAAGGTTTTGAAATGATTGTGTCATTGATGAGGAGACTGCTCTTTTTGTTTTAAGATCGTTTGCTACGAATGCAATGGTTAAGTACGGATGTCCCACGCACGAATTCTCTCGAGGTCTTTAGATGGGTTTTCCAAATATCGATGAGATGAAGAAATTTGCAGAAGAGGGTTTGGTTCTTCAACGTGTCCTGGATAGTAGACGCATCGTAAACCATACATATTTGATCTCAGATTTTTTTTTTTGGTAAGGATATTTGATCTCAGATTATTATAAAGTTTATTAATGAAAAACGGGTTTTGTCGATAAGTTCCCATTGGCACTTGCTAATATACCCTGTTAAAGAAAGTTTATCATTTTCGATACACCATCCCTCTCGTATTATTCAAACATGTAATTGTTGCTATGGATTTGAATCCCTTCACTTTAAAGGTAATCAATAGTCAATGGGAAAATTCCCAACTCAATCCTATATTTATTATAAGGATATCGATTTAATCATAAACTTTCGAATTTTGCCAAAATAATCTTACACCTTTGTGCGAACTTCCAATGTGGTCCTTCTGCTTAAGTGCTGCCTAAAATTGCTCACATGGTGATTCTCACAAGACATCATTTCAACTAAAATTGTTCACTTTTGTGTGCTATAAACAATGCCTAGTTAACAAGGTTGGCCCTTCAATCACTGAAGCGGTCCTGGACTTCTTAGAATCAGGTTGCATGCTCAAGGAGATTAACAATACCATCATTGCTCTAGTGCCTAAAGTCCCCAATGTGACGTCGGTATCAGATTTTCATCCAATTGCATGCTGTAATACGATCTACAAATGTATAATCAAGATACTTTCTGCTAGAATTGCGACGACTCTTCCAAGTTTGGTCAGTCCGACCCAAACTGCTTTTGTGAAGGGCCGAAGAATCAATGACAACATCCTTTTGGCCCAAGAGCTTTTCAATGGATTTCTCAACAGGCCCTCTGTTTCAAAATGTACAGTTAAGGTTGACTTTAGGAAAGTCTATGATACCCTTGATTGGGATTTCCTAGAATAAACTCTCCTAGCGTTTGGCTTTCCTAACCATCTCACCAATCTCATTATGGTTTGTGTACGTACCCCTAAATTTTCCATTTCTATAAATGGCGAACTTCATGGCTTCTTTTCTAGTGGCCGAGGCTTAAGACAATGTGACCCCATGTCCCCATACCTTTTTACTTTGGCCATGGAGGTATTTTCTAGGATCATGGATTCTCACACTCGGCATCCGGATTTCCGATACCACTGGTGGTGTAAGGCCACGCGTCTCTCTCATTTATTTTTTGCGGATGATGTCTTCATCTTTAGTAAAGCGAGCCTCCCCTCTATCAATTGCATCAAAAACGGGCTCATCTTATTCTCCAATTGGAGTGGCTTGATTCCAAATACAAATAAGAGTGAGATATTTTTATCGGGTGGCTCTGAGTCAGTAAAGGATCAAATATTGCAAGCTTTTGGCTTCTCTCTAGGTTCGTTTCTGGTTCGCTACCTAGGTGTGCCAATCATAACATCCCGTTTGAATAAAGTTGATTGCAATGCACTAATATGCCATCTCACTTCTCGAGTACAATCTTGGACTCATCGTTTCCTCTCCTTTGTGGGACGCCTTCAACTGATTAAGTCGGTATTGTATGCCATTCAAGCTTATTGGGCTTCCATATTTTGGCTCCCTTCTTCGGTGGTAGACAAGATTGAGCAAATTTGCAAACAATTTCTTTGGAATGGCCCCTCCATGGGGCCGGGGGGTGTGAAGGTGTCTTGGGTTGACATTTGCCTCCCCACCTCGGAAGGAGGCCTTGGAATGAGAAAAAGAATTAGTGACAACAATAAAGAAGCCATGGCTAAACACATCTGGCTTCTTTTCACCGATAAAATATCTCTATGGTACAAATGGATTCACGCCACTTATTTCAAAAGGAAGAACTTTTGGACCACCCCGACTCCATCCCTTTGCTCTTGGGCCTGGCGAAAGATTCTTTCCTTGAGGATAGAATTTCAACCCCATTTCAAGTGGAAAATAGAAGATGGTGAATCGACATCACTTTGTTTTGATCCTTGGCTAGACTCCGACCCTCTTAATTTGTTATTTTCGGACAACTACATTTCCCAATCAAACCTTCATAAACAAGCAAAAGTGAAGGATCTGTATTTCCCAGATGGGCTCCAGCTTCTCCAAGAAATGGCGTTATGGCAAATATCGGTTCCCCAGCTTTCCATCAGTCAAGACACTCTTACCTAGATTGATGACCCCTCGGGCAAATTCTCCATGGCTTCGGCTTGGAATGTTATTCGGCGTAAGCAAAACTCGGTACATTGGTCTGCCTTTGTTTGGGACAAAACCTTTGCTCCTAGACATCAATTCCTCCTATGACTCATTATAAAGAATCATCTCTTTAGGCATTCCTCATGTCTTATGGCAGAATTCCGAGCTCGGCGTGCCCCCTCTGTAATTCTAAACCTAATTCAATTAATCACCTATTTTTTGACTGCTCTGCCTCTAAATCTCTAGCTACATTTTGGGCAGCCAAATGTAATGTTCCTTGGCGCAACTCCACCTAGACCGACAATCTTCAATGGGCTATTAAATTTTTGTCTGGAAAAGGGTTCTACCAGGAAATAGCTCGTTTCTCCTTTGGCTCTTTGTGCCTACTAATCTGGAAGACTAGGAATGAGATCCTATTCCAAGGCCACAACCTTTTTGTTCCTGCCTTGAAGCTATATCTCTTTAAGGCAGTAAAAGATAAAGCCCTTACTTTCTCATTGGTTGAGGATAGTCCCAGGAATAGAAGGCTGCAGTGCAGTTGGGGGATAGACCCTCGCATCTTTGCTTTGGAGCCGCCTATGGCTTAGGGTAGGAGTTTGTAATCTTTTGGCTCCCTTGGAGCACTAGTTTGTTTGCATTGTTTATTTTGTTGTTCGTGGTACCCGTCCACTGCGACATGTTGTCCAGCAGAGTGAACGCCAATATCGTGTCCCCTTTGATGTACTAGCTTTTGGTTGACTATATATACACTTACCTTACAAAAAAAAAAAAAAAAAAAAAAAAAACAATGACCAGTTATAACCGGACTCTACATTAACAATTTTAGGCCAAAATTGACTAAAGGACTATATTAGAATTTCATAAAGAGATTAAGGGCTATATTAGCGAAATTGAAAATTTCAAGATTATATGAACATTTATACAATAGGTTTATAACTAAATTGATAATTATTATTATAGTCAACTCCTAACTTTTAATTTGAAAATTACATGTCACATGACATAAATATGCAGGAAAAGATGGTTTAGAGAGCTATTAATTCTCTACCTAGCATTGCAAAAAATAGGCATGTGATTGTCCATGGCCATCGTGAGGTGCTTTTGATAACCGGCGATGAGATGGGGGCCAAATGGAACACTGTGGTACACCTTTAGCCGGTTGAGAAAATTCTCACTTTTGGGGATCTTTGGGGAAAGGGCATCCAATATAGAGGGTCTTTTGGAATTTTTCTGACAGAAAGTGGGCTATTAGTTTTTTTTTCTATTTTATTTTATCTTTTTGTCCCTTTTTTTAGTTAATTCTACTCTTTTTTTTTTTTTTTTCTCTCCGTTAACTTACAATTAGAACAATAAGGTTATAAGGGATTTATAGGAAATACAAGAATGAGGGAATTGAATTTTCCCCCATAAAATATATAGATATAGATAGTATGATCAAATGAAGGGATTTACTGGAGGACCGTCAAAATTGATCAATTTTCATGGGTTTTGAACCAAAATTCATTGGGGATAAGTGTAATGTAAGTTTAAAATTTGTCACCAAAGTTCAATTCAATACTAAACTTTTCAAAAAATGCAATCAAGTCCTAAAACTTATAACTAAAATGTAATTAAGGCCTAAAACTTTTTTAAAATACAATCAAGTCCTAAAACTTGTTCAAAATTGGTTCAATCAAGTATTTCTGTGAATTAAGTTTTAAAAATGTTTTATAACTCATTTGCACTTTCATGATAAGTTTTAAGACCTAGTTGCACTTTTTAAAAGTTTTAGAATTCAATTACACATTTATGACAAGTTTTAGATATTGATTACATTTTTTGGAAAATTTAGTATTCAATTGTACTTTCATGGCAAGTTTTAAACCTTTCAATGCACTTATCCCATTATATTTTGGACCTAATTATATGTGTTAATCTTATTGATCTTTTTTATTTTGTTTATTCTAAATGTTCTCTATTAACCAGGACTTATTAATGTTAGGTCATAAAAAGTACTTGTTTGTTTAAGTTGAAGGGCCTAATTCCCTTTAAAAAAACTATAAATTTGAAGTACCATCCCAATTTTGTCCCTAATTTTTTTTATCTCATAAAAAATTCTCAATTTTCACTCTAACCCCAAATCTACCCATTCGTCCAAAAATCGCCACTAGTTTAACAAAAAATTATTGATATTAGAACCAGTTAAAAGTTTATTACGTAAACCCATCTTTTCATCAATACCCTTACCTTATAAGAAACAATAATAGACTCATAATGTTGCTAATATTGAAGAAATTAGTGCAAAATTTTGGACATGTGGGCAAATTTGGGATTAAAGTGAAGTTATAAATTTTTTACGAGATGAAAAAATGCTTGGAGCAAAATTGGAACTAAACCTAAAGTTTAGATTTGTTTTTTTTTATAGGAAATTAGTCCATTTCAAAAATAACTTTTGACATTTGGGTCTTGTCAACAAGTAGGAATTTGGTTAGGGGTGTGCAACGAGAATCGCCCGAACCAGAACTGGACCAGACCAATAGGTTCTAAGCAATCCCAAGGGATGTAGATCCGATCCCTAATTCCCATTTTTTGAATCGGTGGCTGGTCGGTCCGGTTCTCGATTCCAAGTTGAGAACTGGACCATCTGGACCAATAGGATTGGACTAATCATTTTTATTTTTTTTTAAATTCTGAACAACCCTCTAAATTATGGCATTACTTCTTCTTCTTTTGTGCATGTCTGATGTGCTTTCAAAAATCTCCATAGACACACACATTAGTCAATTCTCATATTGCAATCCTTCTTCCTCTGTCTCTCCGTCTCTCTCTACAACATGCTCTTTTCACTTTAAGTAGAAAAATACTAATATGGGAAATATGTTGAGAATTTAGAACACAAATATGTGGGTGAAGGGCATATATATTTTTTAAAGTCCACGTGGATGTATATATATATATATATTTTCAATGTAATGATAACAAGTGATTTATTTCATTGAAACCAGACCGGACCGGTCGGTTTGGTTGGTCATTGGTGTCCAGTCCACAGTTTAAAAATTGGGAACCAGTCATTTCGGTCTAGTTTTCGGTTCTTGGGCGGGATCGGACTGGACCGAAAACCAATCACCCCTAGATTTGATAACCCCATTTAATGGAAAACTATTCCATTTTAAAGCTCCATTCGTTTCATGGAAAATGTAGTGGTTTTGAAAAATATTTTCCAAGAAGTCATTTTTTAAGAAAATATAATTATTTTCCAGTGTTCGTCTAAAACTTGAAAATGAAGTGCTACTTTTGTTTGGTAAGGAAAATATTTTCCTTCATGCACTCTTTTTCAATTATTTAATTATTATTTTATTTTTCAAATCAATTTTAAGTATTTTTATTTTTTAAAATCGTTTTTAATTTTTTTTTTTTTCATCTTCTTCTCCCTTTAGTCGATCATTGGCCATAGTGTCGGTCATAGGCGAGCTTGAGCCTCACTAGCTTGTGGCAAGGCTCAAGCTTGCCTGATTCCGGCAAGGCTCCAGCTCGCCTGTAGCCGATTGCTGGCCCATAGCCGATGATCGGCCAAATGAAGAAGATGAAAAAAGAGAAAAGGAAAAAAAATAAAAAAGAAAAAGATTAAAAACTAATTAAAATATCAATTTTTTAGAAAAAGGGAAAAAGAAAAAAATGTTTGGTACAAGAAAATGAGGTGAAAGAAGATGTGAAAAATGTTTTCCTCTTTCTTAAAAGTAGAAAACATTTTTCTCCATTTTAAAAGGCTTTTTTTCTTGATAGAATATATTTTCCCCAACTAATTCATTGCTGATGAAACGAATGTCAAAAAATTCAGAAAATATTTTCTTAGAAATTATTTTTGTGGAACGAATGGAGCTTAAGATAATGAATGTGTATATTTAAAAAATAGTCTATGGATTACAAATTATTATATTTTCTCCTTTAGTTGTTTAACAAGTCTCCAACGGCACTTTTTTTCATCAAAATCCTTGTTCCGTTTTTCATTAAAAAAAAAATAAAGGGAGTTGGGAGAGTTCTAAAACTCGAATTCCAGCAATAATGATGGCAAGTGGTAGCGGTGACGAAGCATGAAGCAAATGTGGTCCTCGTGGAGTTTTGATCTTAATGATGGAAGCTTACGCGGCGCCCTCATGTCCATTGGATCCAAGCTTAACCCGTACATTGAATGGACCATCATCGCTACGGATGTGGAATTCGATTTGCGGCATAATTAAGTTGGGTAAAGGGTGAAAAAATTGAATAGGAAGGGTCGATCTCATGATTGCGCACACACGTGCGGCGCCGCCTGAATAGTCAATTCACGTGCCGACTTTTTGCTCCGACCACCTTCGATCAATCTCACGTTTGACAAAACGTGTGTGTGCGAACGAACCGTCGTGACAAAGAGATGACGTAATTTCGGAAATTATCCGCAATTGGAGAAAAGTAATTTTCAAAAAATAAAGAAAGTTTCGTCCATTAGTGGCATGTTCGAAGCAAACATGTGCCTTTTTTTTGGCGTTGTGATTCTTTGAGTTTTACTCTTTTCAGGACACGTGTCCAAGAAATGGGTTTATTAACTTTATTTAGTAATAAACGTATTTTAGGTTTGCCGTATGAGTTAATAATTGATTATCGGTCCACAAAAGAACATATTCTCGACCAACAGTAATTATCTATATTTAATGCCTCCACTTTTTGCATAGCAAAATCCATTTAGTAGATCCAAGACAGGTAATTTTTCTATGTTATATGTTAAAATTTACAGGTTTTCACTATATTTTGATGAAAAGGCTGATGGGAAACGTGTTATACCTCGAGATAAATCACTTTAACAAACAAATCCTAGATGGTAGTCAAATTTATCTATAATGAAAAGAAAAATAGAAGATTTGGGTTTTGGGACCATATTATATCATATATATGGTGACATAAAAAGACCAAAAAAAAAAAACATTTGGTTTATTCGAGCCCATCTACAAACATGTTAAGTAGTCCATAAAATGTCACGTGTTGAGTATGATAATAACTTTAGTGGGCTCATAAATTGAACAATTTCTCACCCAAAAAATAGAATGGGCTCAACCAACCGCACCAATCATTCATACATCTCGCACGAGGAGCAAAACTAGAACCTTTAGTCCAATTTCTCAATTATATCATTAGATGACAATTATGGAAAAAAGGAAGTCCAAAAAAGAACTAACGCATTGTAGAACTCTAGACTCAATTGCTTCGCTTATTCTGTATTTTTATCTTGCCACTAATTAAAATAATTAGCTCAAGGGCTTAATGAAAAATTAAAGTGCCTAACGGGAGCTAGAAAGAGAGCTAAAGTGCCGGGAAGTATAGTGTAGGCGCAGGCACGTCCTTGTGGACCATAAACGCAAGCAAAGTCCTCTAATTTCTATGTTTTTTGGGCCAATAGCAAAGTCCTCTAATTTCTATGTTT
The DNA here is from genome assembly GCA_014182735.1 of Corymbia maculata. Taxonomy (NCBI): domain Eukaryota; kingdom Viridiplantae; phylum Streptophyta; class Magnoliopsida; order Myrtales; family Myrtaceae; genus Corymbia; species Corymbia maculata. The sequence continues at coordinate 1,849,726 of CM024682.1, read as the reverse complement.
CAATCAATCGATGAGCAGCTTTCTTGAGTCGTCAATTTCGTGCAATTCAATGCACTTGAATCCAATTCAAATCCTATAAATCCCCCGATTAACCGCCTCTCTACTCCCACTACTCCCACCACTCATCTCTCTTCCAACTGCCATCAACTCCCCTACAGACACACACAGACTCACATCTCTCTCTCTCTCTCTCTCTCTCTCGGCCAAGAGAAAATAGCATTAACGATGAGTAGCCATAGCCCTCTTGGTGTGGCCTCACTTCTCTTCATGGTGTTCCCCATTGCCATCATCAGCTCACAAGCAGCAATCGCTGCGACGGAGGTTGAGCACAATGTTGTCTCTCTCGGGGCCAAGCCCGATGGAGTCACGGACTCGACGCAGGCCTTCATGGGTGCGTGGCTTGCAGCTTGCCGTTCCAAGAAGCCGGCCATGATCATCGTGCCACCGGGGCGGTTCCTAGTGGGAGGGGCCACCTTCAACGGGCCGTGCAAGAACAATGCCATCCATTGGCGCATCCAAGGGGTCATCACAGCTCCTGCAGATTACAACGTTCTTGGGAATGTCGGGACGTGGCTCTTGTTCCAGAATGTAGATGGCATGTCCATCTCTGGTGGGATCCTTGACGGACGAGGTGCCGCCTTGTGGGCTTGCAAAGCCTCCGGCAAGAATTGCCCCAGTGGAGCCACGGTATATAAATACATTTGTCTCTGTCATAGGCATTTGTGATTTCATTTGAATCACACAAAAAAATGGACATGAGTTTCTCCTGGTCTTTATTGCTCTCCATGAGACTCATGTTGCTAGAGTAATTTTGTCCAAGTATACCTTTCTAACATGGTACAAACCGACAACATGCACAAGAACACTCATAGAAAAGAACACATCCATAATGTTTTACAAAAAGAAGAAGAAGTTATTTTATGAACTCCTAGACCAATCGTTATGTGCAAGATGAATAGTGAAAATAATTAGCCTAGCTAAATGGGTTTTAAGAAATAACCATCACAGTTAGGGTTTTCTTTTGCTTGTCAATCATATGTGCTCCCTTTTGTGACAATTACGTTTTGACTTTGTGGTTATTTCACAAACAAATAATATTCTTTTATCCTTGATTATTTGTTTTTGGGTGCATGCACACGAACGACTCTCTAGACAATATTCTTCAGCAGCTCAAGGAACATTGTGGTGAGCAAACTGATGTCACTCCATAGTCAACTATTTCACATTGTCATATACGGATGCCAAAACGTGAGGTTGCAAGGAGTGAAGGTTTTCGCTTCTGGCGATAGCCAGAACACAGATGGCGTTCATGTTCAACTGTCTTCTCGCGTCACGATCATGAACTCGAAAATCAGAACCGGGGATGACTGCATCTCAATCGGTGCCGGCACTACAAATCTCTGGATCGAAAACATCGCATGCGGCCCAGGCCACGGAATCAGGTAATTATAATAGTTAAATCCCAGAAAAAAAAAACTGGACAATATTAAATTTGGCAATTAATTCAGCATTCGATAGGTTAACGATACCATATGGAGAGGCCAAAATGTCAGGCCTGTTTGAGGGATTCCTACTCTTGCTTTGAATTTTTTCACCTCAAAAAAAAATGTCCTAGCATGTTACTCAACCCTTCTTATTTTTGGAAAATTTGAGTCCTTCCATATTAGAAAAAAATTGAAGGTCCTTAACACTGAAAGGAATTAATTGATGCAAAGAAGAAGAAGCTTGTGGTTTAAGTAGAAGAAGGTAATTAATTTTTTCGGAATTTATATAACATGTTGGTTCATGATTTGGACACAGCATTGGGAGCCTAGGGAAGGACGCTGTGGAGCCAGGGGTTGAGAACGTGACGGTCAAGAACGTTGTGTTCGGAGGAACACAAAACGGGTTGAGAATCAAATCTTGGGGCAGACCCAGCACCGGATTTGCCAAGAACATCCTCTTCCAACATGCCATCATGTACAACGTTAATAACCCAATCGTCATCGACCAAAATTACTGCCCCAGCAACATAAATTGTCCTGGTCAGGTATGTGTGGAGACATTAATCGATTAATTAAATTTAAATGTTCGTGTGTAATAAAGACTAAAGAGTCTTTTCTTCATTAAATCGAAAGTTGAAATGGATCACCATAGATTTGGACAAGTCATATTGGGTTGGATGCATAATGACATGTAGATTTGGTAACCGTCGTTATGAGCAATAATGCTTGCGACCTAGCAATGATCCTAGGGAAAACAACATGATTGAATCAATCATATTCAAAACAAGATTGATTCACTCTACCGTGATTTAATCATCACAAGAACTCATTTAGTACATTAGTCCAAAATACATGCAACTACCATCAAAATCATCATAGAGTGAGATGATGCACATTATTCTCATCATAAATTGATCTTTGTTTACGTCAATAAGAAAATAAAATGACCAATTGATTTCATTTTTACAAATTTTACCACATAGATCACAGTTCTCATGTCATGTAAAATCCCAAAAAAGACTAGTTCAAATGCTCCGTTAAACCAGAAAAATTTTCCTTTTCTTTTCTCCATTTGTCTGCATTCATTTTAGGGTTTATATATACAGTTTGTCTATTCTTACCACCTCTAACTTTGATTTCATCCGAACAGTATTCCGGTGTGAAAATTAGCGATGTGACGTACAAAGACATTCATGGGACATCGGCAACGGAAGTGGCTGTCAAATTCGACTGCAGTTTGAAGAACCCATGCACAGGAATAAGATTAGACAATGTGAAGCTCACCTACAAGAACGATCAACAACCGGCTCGAGCTTCCTGCGTTAATGCTGGTGGGTTGGCCTTTGGCCTGGTCCAACCCTCCAGTTGCTTCTAGTGCAAAACATCAATACGAATAATGAAGTGTTGTAATATATATGTATTGTGTAGAAGTAGAAATCTATAGTGGTGGTAGATTACATGCATCTTGTGATTATTGCTTGAGCCTGTGGCTGTTTCCCAGCTTAATCATGGAAAGGCTGGTTTGATGCCTGGCCTTGCTAAATTGGATTTGTGATGCTCGTGATAATAAGCCAGCTAACTTCTTGCTAAAATTGCTCAAAGAGATCTGACTTAATATCACGGTGATCTTGTTATTATTTGTGTGAATTGAAGATGCATCAATCCAACGCAAAACTAACATACGAAGCATAGAAACCAAGCAATTAATGAATCGCGCATAAAGATATTGATAACACTCAAAGAGTTGATGGTATTGCATAACTAATTGATTCAACAATGTGCTGTGGAAAAGATAATTGATTTCCTAAAGAAAAACACAAATTGGTTTTTCTTGAATTTCATTGAATACAAGAAAATAGGCGTACGGACCTTTGGAGTGCCAAAATTTGACACGGGGGACACTTAAGTGCCAAAAGTTCAAAAATGTATACTTAAGTGCCAAGATCAGAGCAAAAATGATCATTTATATTAAAAATCAAACTTTGGCCAAAACGACATTGTTTTTGGTGAATGTGAGCTAACATGGAATTTCGGCGAATCACGTAGATATTAGAAATTATTAAAATAAGTTATTAAAATAAGTCATATCCACACGTTCTAGCCACCACACATGTGAAACCATTTTATGAGAGTTTGAACTACTTTGCGAGAGGAAGATCGCAATTTTTTACAAAAAGAGTTAATACTTAAGTGATCCAATTTTTTTAAAAAGTGACACTTAAGCGTACATTTCGTAACTTTTAGCACTTAAGTGTCCCCCCGTCCCAAGTTTTGGCACTTGAGCTATCTTTTTCCAAAAAAACATGCCTTTTTCCTTTAAAAAGACTTTCTTAGAAAAAGTTTTCCAATTAATATTATCGTTTTATCTGAAAAACGAAGTCCCAAAAAAACATGCCTCTTAGCCATGGGCCCTCTTCTTCTTTGTACGTTCTTAGGCTGTGCTGTTCACTTTGATTTTCATAAATTTATGGTGGAATGCTTTAGCAACTTTTTGTATTGACACACGAGGAAAGTGGTAATTTGTAGGTCCGCTGTAAGGTTAAATATAGAACTTGTTATTAATATATTATATCATTGATTAATATTGTACGTTACTTGAAATACTTGGTTGGTAATTATGAATTTTGGTGATTAGGAGTGTGTTTGGTAATATTTTTACTTCTAGGAATATTTTTTTTTAAGGAATAGTTCTTTTTTATTTCTATTCCCTAGAACAATTTTTGAGTAAAACAAGGCATTTGGCAACTATACAATTTTTATTCTTGGATTAGAAAAAGCATAGAAATACATTTACTACCGACTAACAAAGTTTGTATTCTTTTTTTTTTTTTTTTTTTTTTTTTTTATGGTGACGACAATCGACAGCGGTGGCCAACAGCAGCGGCAGCGACTAGTGGTGGGTCACAAGTGGCGGTTGGCGGTGGGCAATGGCCAACGACCCACGACAACAAGCAATGGGTAGTAGGTGGCAACCGACAATGGTCACGAGTGGTGGTGACCCAAAAAATAACTTTCCAAAAATTGTTCACAAGAACAATAAACTATTTTTTCTACTTTTCCTTTCTATTCCAAATCTATTCTTTAGAACAACTTTCTATTCCGATGAGTAGAAATACTACTGGACGTTACCAAATGGATTCCTATTCTTTTTCTATTCTATTTTATGAAACAAAAGATTAAAAAAATTGGAATGTTGCCAAATGCGCCTTCAAATTTTGGAAATAGATCTAACGATAAGCCAAAATAACATAGCCACAAAATTCATCATATAACAACCATGTAATGATAAGTACATGGGTATATGTAAATTTTTGTGTTAATATTGCCAACCGTTCTAAAAGATTTAGTTGTTAGATAAATGCATGGTTTAATATCTATAAATTCTAACACTCCTCTCATGCATAGTCTAGACTTTTGACCAAAGGTTAAGCATGGAGTTATATAATGAATAAGACGAATAAGATGCCTGGAAAGACTTGAACTCAAAATATCCTACTCTAATTCCAAAATATTGAATTTTCCCCTAATTTAATCCATTCTTTTATGTTAAATCTCAATATAATATTTCTTTTTAGACTAAGTTATGACCTAAAATAATAGGGTTATATCTTCTCTAAAATTTTTGAGCGTCCATTATAATCTTACAATTTGGTGGTCCAAGTTCGCGGCTTTCAAAAGGGTATTTTTAAGAACTCTAGCAACTTCTATCTATCTTCTTCTTATAGTGCTGAATAAGAAAGCACGGTTGATAAGATGGAGATTTGAACCTCCATCTCCATTTTTCATGTGAGAAGGGTTTTTTTGTTTTTGTTTTGTCGCTTATACTCTATTCTTATTCTAATGCTCAAATTTTTGCCTTACTTCCTTGCATGGCATGGAAATCGAAACCCTTTGTTAAAATTAAGTCGTCTTTACCCCTACCCTCCAGAGAAGATGGAGATTTGATCTCCCACCTTCCCCTTCTCATATAATAAATGTGACTATTTAGGTAAATTCCAGTAATTTCTATATTTTTCTTATGGTGCTGAATAAGAAAGCACAGTTGATAAGGTCAGCTTTTGTTTTAGAGTTGGGCCACTGAAAGCAATGCATGTCCGAGTACGAAGTCTCTGCGGCTTTGAGAGAGAACCGTGCTCGAGCACCTTTATCTTGACCCCAAAGCTCTCCTTTCGGTGTAGAATATGGGGGTGGATTAGTGCGTAATTAAGTGAAGCTAAGCAGTCATCCCCCTGCCCGGAAAAAAAAAAAAGCAGTCATCCCCCAAACAGTCATATTGATTCGGAAGAAATAGAAAGTGACCCGTTTTGGAAAGTTTTGAATTGATTGTGTGATTGATGAGCAAACCTAGAAACTGCACTTTGTCTTGCTTTATAACCGTTTGCTACAAATTCAATTGGCAATTACGTGGGTCGTAAGTACGACACTATCGGGTCTTCTGATGGGTTTTCCAAAGAAATTTACAAAGGAGGGTTTGGTTCTTGAATATGTCCCGGATAGTAGACACGTCACGAGTTAGATTCATTGGATCTTAAATTATTATAAAGAGTATAAATTAAAAAAAAAAACGGTTTTGTTAAATAAGTTCCCTAAGGCACTTGCTATACACCCAATTAAAGAAAATTTGTCGTTTTCATTGCATCATGGTTCTTTTATAATGTGTAATCAGTGTATCTTATATTATGCCGTATCAATTCTATAATAACGAAAACATTTCTTTGAGAGGTGTAATTAATAAGTGACCCGAGAACACTCAAACTCATAAAAAATATTTGTCCCATAAAACTAGGGAGAATGCTTCCAATCCCCAGGAACATAAGATAACACAAATGTTGCTATGTATTTGAATCCTTTCACTTTAAAGGAAATCTATAATGAGCAATCTATTATATGGATATTAATTTCATCATGAACTTGTGAATTTTGCCAAAATAGTTTAACACTTTTTTGCAAACTTTCAGTATAGTTCCAATTGCCATTGAAAATTGCGCACATGGTGATTCTCCTAGGACAACATTTCAAGTAAACTTATCAACATCATCGTGCCATATAAAGTGGTTAGTGATAATCTAACACTATCTTATAACGACAACAATCAATGCAATTGAAATTATAATATTTTCTTGTTTACTTGCTTGACAAATGCTTGTGGTTACTTTCAATAGGAAATTAGGGGAAATTAGGGAGAAAATTATCCAATTAGCCATAAACTTATTTTACAGGTGTTAATTCAATTCAAAACTTTTCAATTTTACTAATTTAATCTTAATATAATCCTTTCGATTAATTTTAATTGAAAATTGCTAACGTAGTTGTCCAATCGCCACTAGCTAACCTATACTACACACTACCATACTAGCGATAAGGACTGCACCCAAAAGTTTAACACTCAAATGGTAAAATTAAATTTGCATTCATACGATAAATTAACGACTAATTTGACAAATTTCTTTGGAAATCAAGTGGAGGGGACTTGTCAAGGAAAATTCATGCAAACTTGAATTTCCATCATTAATGATGTAAAGCAATGACCATAAAAGAGGGAAAATTGTCCAAAAGTGTTAAACCCATTGTATTTTTGTCAATATAATCCTAAACCTTTTTACTTTTTGAAAATTGAGTCCATCTAGCCAATTTTGTTTGCAAATTGCTGACATGGATAGTTGACATTGATGTTGCACTTTTTTTAATAATATTTTCAACTTTTTTGTATTTTTTTTTTATAATTTTTTTGCTTTTCTTTTTTGAGGTTTTGGAGTTTTGGTGGGCAAGGGCATCGCGACTCTCACCAGCTCTAGGCGCAAGCTTGTGTGTCATTGATGAGGGCTCACGTGTCCTCGCTTTCATTGGCAAGGTTAGCTAGCCCTTACCCGTGGCCAACGACCTTTACAAAAAACAAAATAAACAAAATAAAAAAAAATCATAAAAAATTCAAAATCAAATTAAAATATGATTGAAAAGGCTCCACATCGTGTTGATCATCCACGTCGTAATTTCTAGTCAAAATTGACTGAATTTACTTAATTGACAAAATGAGAAAATATTGAGAACTCAATTGACAAAATTAAAATGTTTCAAATTAAATTAGTAAAAATATAATAAATTTATGACTTTTTAGATAATGTTTGAATTTAATAATGGGAAGCACCTTACCGGTCGTTAGTAAGTCCATTGGATCAAACTTCCAGACATGCATCGAATGGACATCGTTTTGTGTGGTTTTGCCGTATAATTAAGTTGGGTAAAGGGTGAAAATTGAATTGAAAGAGTCGATCTCATGATTGAGGACACACGTGCCGCGCCGTCTGAAGAGTCAATTCACGAGCCGACTTCTTGTCATTAATATCTTCGATAATTTCACGTTTCATCATAACAACGACAAAGACGAGATAGCTCGGTGCTCTTGATGTCCTAGTTTCGGAAATTATCCATAATTGGAGAAAAATAATTTTCTTAAAATAAAGAAAGTTTTGTCCAATTGTCGCGCGTTGTAAGCAAACAAGTGCCTTCTTTTTTCCATTTTGATAGTTCGCGGTTTTACTTTTTTTTTAGGACACATGCCCAAAAGAGATTAGTTTATTTAGTAATAAGCATAGTATGCACGGCGGAGAAATTAGCACGCACATCCACACATATACACATATATAAATGAGTTTGCCATGAGTGAATAATTGATTATTGGTCCACAAATAACATATTCTCAATGGAATTATTATTCAAAAAATCTTAAACATATTATACGATAAGCAATTCAGCTCTAATCTTTTTAATTATGTTAATTTAGTTATTTATTTAGTCATAAACCATTCATTGTGTCAATTTACTCCTTAACATGTTATTTGGATACTTGGATCGAAAGGACTACATTGGTAAATCATTCAAATTTTTAGAATTAAATTGACAAATCATAAAAATGTTTAGGAGTAAATTGTAACAATTGAAAGATTTAGGACTAAATTGATAAATTGACAAAATATTTAGGCCTAAATTGGTACTATTGAAAGTTACAGAATTGAATTGATTGTCGTACAATAAATTTATGATTTTTTTGAACAATTTTCTTATTCTTGACCAATGGTAATAATATACATCTAATGCCTTCACTTTTTGTAAAGCAAAATCCATTTATTAAACCCAATAAAGGTAATTTTTCTATATTATATCTTAAAAATTCATAGGTTTTTACTATATTTTAATGAAAACATGTTATACCTAGAGATAAATCACTTTGACAAACAAATCCTAAAAGGCTTGTCAAATTTATCTACAATGAAAAAAAAATTCGGTTTTGGGACCATATTAGATCATGTAAATTGTGATGTAAAAACAAAAAAAAAAAAATACCAGGCTTATTCGAGCCCATTTACAAACAAGTTAAGTTGTTCATAAAATGTCACGTGCTGAGTTCAACTATAACTTTAGTGGGCTCATAAATTGAACTATATCTCATCAAAAGAGGAGCGGGGTCAGCCAACCGTGCTAATCATTTGTGCATCTTGCACGGGGAACAGAACTATAACTTTTTAGTCCAAATTCTAAATTATATCATTAGATGACAATCATGAAAAAGGAAGTCCAAAAAAGAACTAAAAGGGTTTTAGAACTCTAGGCTCGATTGCATTGCATATTCTGTACTTTTATCTAGCCAGCTCAAGGGCTTAATGAAAAATCAAAGTGCCTAACCGGAGCAAGAAAGAGAATTAAAGTGCCCGAAGTATAGTGTAGGCGCAGGTACGTCCTTGTAGACCATAAACGCAAGCAAAGTCCTCTAATTTCAATGTTTTTGGGCCAATAATAGCAAAGTCCCCCGATTCAATCAATCGATAAGCAGCTTTCTTGAGTCGTCAACTTCGTGCAATTCAATGCACTTGAATCCAATTCAAATCCTATAAATCCCCTAATTAGCCGCTTCCCCACTCCCACTACTCCCACCACTCACCTCTCGCCGCGACAGCGGTTGAGTACGATGTTGTCTCTCTCCAGGCCAAGCCCGACGGCATCACGGACTCGACGCGGGCCTTCATGGGGGCGTGGCTCGCAGCTTGCGGTTCCAAGAAGCCGGCCATGATCAGCGTGCCAACGGGGCAGTTCCTGGTGGAAGGGGCCGCCTCCAGCTGGCCGTGCAAGAACAACGCCATCCAGTGGCGCATCGAAGGAGTCATCACAGATCCCTCAGATTACAACGTGCTCGGGAATGTCAGGACGGGGCTCTTGTTCCAGCATGTGGATGGCATGTCCATCTCCGGCGGGATCCTCGACTGACAAGGTGCCACCTTGTGGGTTGCAAAACCTCCAGCAAGAATTGCGTACATACACACATTTAATTAGGAAGGTAAATTAGACTTGGAAATATTTAAACTCAGGACTTATAATTCTGAAATTATGTAAAATTTTGGTGAGATTATTGTTAACTGTTTTAAAAGTTTAAATTATTAGATAAATGTGTGATATATTATTTAAATATTATAATATCATAAGATCTAGACATCAATTAAATTTTCTTAATTATCATTAATAATAAAAAGAAAGATTTTGTTTTTCTTCGAAAGAGAGGCGGTACTCTCGCAATTTCAGTATGGAGAGGAAGAGTAGACACACAATGTCACATCAACTCCTTAAGAGGAACAATAGTCAGGAACATCAATCTGATAAAACCTAGTCTTCCACACTGTTACACCCCCCATGGGACATGGGCTAGGGTTTAAACTCGGAGATTCCTTCAAGAGATCTTTATAATATGTTACCAGATTCCTAATCTCCCAAGAAACTATGCCGTCTTGAAGGATACACTTGACTAGGTAGAGTTATCTAATTCTCAGCAAGAGGTTAGTTTGCTTCCTGTCACCGAGAAATTCAAGGTTTCGAGTAAAGGATTCTAGTAAAGCACAAGTCTCTACTTGTAATGGTGAATTTTTTTTTTCGTTGATTAGAACAGCTCTCCTGTCTTTGTTAGAGGTGATCGATTCTTGGTCCAGTAAGGTGGAATCGGGAATTGGATTGAGAGGACCGTTTCCTAGAGTTATTATTATTTTAGGATTTATTGCATTTTTAAGAAATTAAAAAATATTTTTAAATAAAAAGAGTCAATTTGGTCCGTCAATCCGGTCAAGTCCGGTTCCCTCACGGAACCAGGGATCGGACTAAACCGCCCAGTCCGATTCAATTCGGGCGATTCTTGATTTGGGCGGTCCAATATACTTACCCCTAGCCTCTCTGTAGATGATTGCAACTGCACCTTGCTGAATATCTCTATGAAATTCACTTTGATCGAGCCCATCGTCAAAGGATCACTTCTTGGAGTTTTGAGTTAGAAGTTCAGAAGTGGCACAAAGGGATGTCGAAAGATTAACAACTGAGGCAACGTCTGGCGTGGAGTCTTTGAAGATGAAGGCACCTCCAGCCTTCCAAATATACCACGTAATAGAAGCAATAATCTCGGGGGACGAAATGATCTTACCTTCTCTATTTTCTTCAACCTTTCGTAAAAACTAATTTTGAATTCGTTAGGAGCCCTATGAATTGGACTGGGGATCTTAAGATATGCATGGTTTTAGACATTTTTTTCTGCACACACATAGAAGAAATTGGTGCTCCGCCATTTCAACTTCTCGATGGCAGAAAGAACACAAGGGAGAAGGTGCAATATTTTCTTCCAGATTTTCAAGCTGTCTAGCTAAGAAATGCATAAACGAGTTTGTAATTGACAAATTAAAAAGAAAAAGGCCAAGTAAATCACAATGAGCAACTCAATTAGAGTTGGTGATCTCATATAATATAATAATTCAATGGGAAAAAAATTAGTGACTCACGCACGCTAATTCAGGTTGATAATTTCTAAAAAGATTTAATAAATGTAAAGAGTTGTTAACTAAGGCAAATAAAAGTTGATGAAATAAAAAAAATAACTAAATGCCAATAATTAACTCAAAATTGAGAGTTTGTGATTCAAAAATAGTTGTTAGCTTAATTTGACAAACGTTGATAAGACTATTATTTTGTATATGTAAATTTTTATAAGAGTTAGTAAATTCAAACATTAGTGAATTATGTGAATAAAAATTAGTAAATTAGCATAAAATTGCTAATTTGCAAACTATAAGAAAAGGTTAGTAATTTCAAAAAAGTATGTATAAGTTCACAATAGTTTTATCTGGAAAAAAGTTGTTTGTAATTTTTTGTACTCACGGTGGTTTTTTTCAGAAGAAATCTTTGTTTTTGGGCATGGACTAATAGAATTATGCCTCCGAAAATTAATATTTGGGGTAAACCAGCCTTCTAGCTGTTAAAAAACTATATTCTTAGGTTATTTTTCGTGAACTCTTCATATAAGATGTCACAGAAATGATTCCAATGAGAGCTGCGATGAAACATCCGCAGTCCCAGCTCTCTTGTGCTTTTGGAACATATATTTTATTTTTGTTGGGTATGTAAAATTGTATGCAAGGCTTCTCTACTCTCCAGGATGTCAATATGAATTGTGCGTGTCTCTTTGTACCGTGCCATTTACCTATAAATTTACCAAACACCAGTTTTTCCTCTCCAAGCATGGCGCATGCATGTGTACATATGCATTGGCGATACCCTTTTATCTAACTCATATAAGGGAGCACTTTATTGATCACCGAAACATATTCGAACCCCGAATTTGGATATAGAGTGAAACTAGCCCATGAAAACCGTTGTGCAATGCCCTTGGACATGAACCCCCATAGGTTTGATACTAGAGACAAATCCCAAACCTAGATTAAGAAGAGCCTAAAATTCTACTCATTTTATGGCACAAATCTAATTAAGCTAATCACCTTTTGGGAGAATGATTGTAAGTTCAAATTGATTTTTATTGTCTAACTAACCTATATTAACCAAATTCTAAGATGATTGTCTACTAATTCTTTCATTTATCAACTAAACTAACCTAATTGATTCTAAGCTTAGCTTAAAAAACCTATTACTATGAACTTGGCCATTGGAATTGGTTTGGCCCATTAGACCTAATTGGGCTTCAACTCATTGGGCCGAACCAACCGACCCAACCCTTGTTGGTCGTGATTTATCGTTTTTGCTTAATTTTCCCAAATTGGCCTGATTATGCCAAAATAGATGTTGAAATTGAATTAATTTGGCCTAATCGGATTTAAATTATGCAATGATTTTGTTGTGAAAGGTTAATTACATCCCTAAATTTACGCTCAAACATTAGCCAACTTGTCTACACTCGAAATCTCAAAATTGGGTTTGAAATGTTGAATTGCCATGATCCCTTAATCAAATGAAATAAAAAAGAATTAAATTAATGAATTTGGGAGTTTTTCGATGTAAAGTCATCAATTTGACTAAAAAATCCAATTCATTGGTCATTTTTATCAATACTGAAAATTCAAAGGTTGAACTATGTTTGTAGGGAAAGAACTGATATCTTTTTACAATTTTCACAATTTTTACGAAGTGAAGACCAAGAGTTGACTTTTTAGATTTGTCCAAAAAGTCAACCTAAAAATTCAATCTTTGACTCGTTTAGAAAATCACATCTAAGTGCACAGTAAATGGAATGACACTTAAAAGACCTAAAAGACTCTTTTTCGGTTCCCTCAATTGTGTCCGCACTTGAAGACCCATCTCAATGACCTGTTTGATCACCCCCCCGCTACACCACACGTCGCTAGCCTCCAATCTTTCTTCATTTTCCGCATTGATCATCGCCTACACTAAAAAACGAATCATTCGCATTGTATCTGGACGTGAATCGTTAAGCCAAAGTGTACTTGCACATCATTCTGGGTCGTGTTCCTTCTCTGCCGTAACTCGACCTGACGACAAAAAGCAGAGCTCCGAGAAATGAGAAGAGCAGCATTGTTAACGACGGACCGCTCTGCAATACACGGAAAACGATGTCGTCTTCCTGTCCAGTGTCCAGTTACCCACGATGCAGCACGAAAAAGTCGTCTTTTTGTATGTCATTCAAGGCAAAAAAAGGCCTCTTCCCGCCTTCTCAGCTGAGTCGATAGATCGACCCGCGTTCGCACTTCACTCCTTATCATCTTATCTCTTCTGGGTATTTGACGTTTCGTCGAAAAGAGTAGCGGAGAGCGATGGCGAGTGGGAATGGCGCGGAAGCGAGGAACGAGCAAGTGATATTCAGGGACTACGTGAGCGGTTACCCCGCGGAGACGGACATGGAGGTGCGCGAATCGACTCTGGAATTGCGGGTCCCGGAGGGCTCCAACGGCGTCCTCGTGAAGAATCTCTACTTGTCCTGCGATCCTTACATGATCATTCGCATGAGGAAGCTCGATGTCCCTAGTTACCGCGACTCCTTCCAACCTGGTTCGGTGAGCAAGCCCGATTCTTTTCGTGTCGAATTCTCTCATCTTTTTCAAAAGTGACCATCGAGAAAGCAAAAATGGGTCATCCACTCGGCGTCAACTGATCCTCCTCGTTGTTGAACCGGGGGAGGTGTTGCATAAATTAAACTCTGGATGTCGGATCATGTGGGTTTTCTTGAATATGATAATATTGTCCTCTTTTTGGTTTGACCACTTTGCTCTGGGGATTGATTGTTTTGTTTCAGGAGTTGAAGTTGTTGTGTCTCTGCTGGTGATTATGTCGAATCGTGCTATTCGAGTGTTTGTGGCTACTCTGTGCTCTGTTTCTGTTCTTTTTTTCCTATCACGGCTCAATCTTTCTGATCTATGTAACTGTGACGCAATTGGCGGTGCCCCTTTGCAAGTGTAAAGATGGTTTGCGATGTTGCTTAAAGATTCGGAAAATATATCAAAGAGCTTAGTCTGTTGAAAGAACCTCGCTTATGCTATTTGTTGTAGTATTTTACATGTCATATGTTTACACAGTCCACGGAGATCAAGGTGTTGCGAGTTGCTTTAACTCTCCCATTCTTGTGTAAGCATGATGGATGGTGACGGATAGCTTGCATGTGAGATTTGACAATGATATGTATCTACTGAAACATAAAATAAACATGACTCTGGAATAAGCCTAGTTTTGTTTGCATCCTTTAACATATTGCTTAGGATTCTAATGTATTACAGTGAATTTGACTTCTATTCCTGCTGCAAGGTTAAAATTATGCTGCTCTTCTTCTAGGTTTGTCAGAAGTTATATTAGGGAGCTGCATTTTGACTAACCTTACTTCAATGTGATTGGAGTTACAAACTTTTAAAATAAAAGGGTTTCTGATTATTGCAGCCTATTTGATTATGAAATTCTCTTTATTTCCAATCTTTCCTTCTTGGAAGTTCAATGTCTATTTGTGTTTGCTAAATGTGTTTCCACCTGTATTCTGAAGTATGTAACACGTTGATGCAGCCTATTAGTGGATATGGAGTAGCTAGAGTTTTGGAATCTGGTCATCCAAACTTCAAGAAAGGCGACTTGGTGTGGGGCATAACTGGATGGGAGGAGTATAGTCTAATTACTGTGCCAGAGACTTGCTTTAAGATTGAACACATTGATGTTCCTCTGTCTTACTATACCGGCCTTTTGGGTATGCTCTTTAATCATCTAGTGTGATATCTCTTTCAGTGTTAAAGAATAAGGGGAATCAGATTGTTAACATACTTTGTTCTGTATCATTCTCAAGAATGGATAGCCTCCAGCTATTCAAGAAAAGAGTGTGCTTCCTTTGTATTTTACTTTTAGGGTCCTTGTTGGTGAGCCGTATGCCCTTGTTGAATGTCTTAATGGTAGAGCCTGCAAAGCTATCTTTACGCATTGAAAGAAGTGTGTAAATCGCTTATCTCAATGAAATAGTTGCTTTGCTTGAGAACTCTAGATTCTTCATGGGCTTCACCTTTGGCCAATTAATCAGATCATTTGATATTTGGCAAAGCATAAAACTCCTTTTATGCTTCAGCAAATCTTGGGACTCTTCTAATTTCTACAAATTTAAACTTTGTAGGTATGCCAGGCATGACGGCTTATGTCGGGTTTTTCGAGGTATGCTCTCCTAAGAAAGGAGAGACAGTTTTCATATCAGCAGCATCAGGAGCTGTTGGTCAGCTTGTTGGCCAGTTTGCAAAGTTGGCAGGCTGTTATGTTGTTGGCAGCGCCAGTAGTAAAGAGAAGGTAATTATGTCACATTTGTCTAGTGTTTCCTTGTATAGTAATTGTTTAAGCACGAATACAAACCACACCCCCCCCCAATCGCTCTCATGTTGAAAAAAGCACATAATTGTGCACATGTCAATGGTTCACCAAACATATTTAGCATCTCCAATTTTCACTTTTGTTTCATACTAGAGTGACTGGACAAGTTTTTGGAATAGAGAGCATGTGCATGTTCTTATAATATTTATTGACTTAACCAAGTGTCTAGCATATAGAATTAGATCTAAAAGAAGCACTTGAGGTATGATGAGTGTTGTATTTCTCAAATTTGAGAATGCTCAAGAGAGTGACGCAGTTTGGAATGTATACTGTCACCATTTCACTAACAATAAATGCTAGAAATAACAGTCTCATTAGTCTTTTCTGAGTTTTATCTTATTTAAGGTTCTCTCATGGTGTTATATTGGTAAAAAAGATTGATTTGCTGAAGAACAAGTTTGGTTTCGATAATGCTTTCAACTACAAGGAGGAACTGGATCTGGATGCAACACTGAAAAGGTGAGTTATGTATATATTAAGGATGACTGAGCAATGGTGTACAAGATTTAAAATATGTACCTGATCCTGAAGCTGACTCGAGTTGACTTTTTTTGTCATAAATGCTTAGATGCTTCCCTGAGGGGATCGATATCTACTTCGAAAATGTCGGCGGAAAGATGCTTGATGCAGTGCTGCTCAACATGAAACTTTGTGGCCGAATCGCAGTATGTGGAATGATCTCACAGTACAACCTTGAGCAGCCCGAAGGCATACACAATTTGATGAACCTTATCCCAAAGCGGGTTCGAATGGAAGGTTTCATAGTGTCCGATTATTATCATCTCTACCCAAAGTTCCTGGAGACGGTATTGCCTCAGATCAAAGAGGGGAAGATTTTGTACCTGGAAGACATTGCTGAAGGGCTCGAGAACAGTCCAGCAGCTCTTGTCGGGCTGTTCTCTGGTCGCAATGTCGGGAAACAAGTGATTGTGGTTTCTCACGAATGAGTCAGCTTTCCACACTTCTTCATCAGTATAGTCTCATTTTGCCTCGTGCTTTCAAAAGGAGTTGTTTTCCTCCGTTTGTCTTTGCATTGCTGTTCCGTCGTGGGCGGACATAGAGGTGATTTCTTATCGTGGGGATGATACAAAGGACATTCGAGTGCAAATGTGTCTTGTATGAGAAGGGACATGGAGTTGTTTTCTGTTAGCAATGTTGGGAAACAGGGGCTTGTAGTTTCTGGTTTACTTTACTTTTCGGTGTGCATGCTCTGCTATGCTTTTCGGAGGTTATGCTCTCTGCATTAGGTATAAAATCTCACGCTAATGCCTCTCTAAGATGTAGATGAATGGATCTTTCTTTAATGTTCGGTCGCCTTTGAATATACTGGTTTGAGAGACCGAACCGTTTTGACCAGCGTGAAAATGTGAACAACCCAAGCGATTTATTTTGAGGGTGTCTTTGTTTCTGTGGAAAGGGCTTTCATGAAACGATTTCTCGAAGGTCAATACGTTTGATTCGCTGAAAGTAGATGACTTTTCAGTCAAGAAAAAATGATAATACTCATTGAAGAATTTAGAGAAAAGACAAACTTTGAATGTTGACTAGAAAAAAAAAAGATCTGAAAGATCCCACAAATTAAGGGATACTATTAAATCATTTCCTAACTAATTTTTACAGCTATGTCATGCTAATCAAGACTTAAAAATTAGGATCAAATATACCTAATAATTAGGTCTAGAAATCAAGATAATTCAACACTCGTCTAAAAAGAAGAAGCCGTTTTTCTAAACTCATTTTCTACAAGCATGCTCACACAAAGCTGTTTTCGTCTTCTCTTCAAATTGATGCCTAGAATTAGCTTTGATTGCTCAATTTGTCATATGTCTGTCGGACTAAATCATCATTTGATTATGTCACTCGGCTATATGATGTATATGGTTGGAGGATGATATAAGGGATGTCCTTGGAAATGCCAATTCAGGATACTCTTATCTTCGACTTTTCTTTTTCATTTTTCTTTTACCAGTTTGGTTTCTTCCTCCGTGCACCTCTTTGATTACTTTTTTGAAGTGGAGTACTATTTTCACGTAAATTTTTGCAATCCCTGATAGATTAAAAAGTTTTGCAATTATTTGCATTTTCTTTTTTACGTCCTTCTCTAAGGTTGCTTTATTCTGATAATAAAAAACATAAAATTTATTCTCCAAACATTAGTTTGACCAAATTTTTGAAATAGACGGATGTGCAATGTTTGACCAAGTCCTAGGAGGACAAAGAAGAAAAAAAGAGTTGAAAAGTCAGCATAACACCGTGGGCTTTAGTTTATAAGAGACCGAGACACTCAAAAACGGAAAAGAGAGAAAGGAGAGAAAGGAAAAAAGGGATTTGGCGTGCACGCTATGGATGCTTGGGTGTAAATAATAATTATTCTATTTCTCAAATTTATCTATTTTTTATTTAATAGAATAGTTTTGAAACATAAATTCATTTAATAATGCAATTTCATTTTTTGTATTTTGAAAATAAATTTTTAGCTCAGAACTAAGTTTGGAATAGAAATAATAAATATAAATTTTCTACTTTTTTTTAATTTTTGAAACAGAATTGAGAAATAAAAACTCTTGTTATCACTCACCTTCATTGCTGCTCACTGGTCACTGCCCACCACTCATCGTCCTCCTCCAATGCCATTGCCACTCACCGTCCACTATTGCTGCCCGCCTCTCACCATTGCCTCGGAAGGAGAAAATATGTGTTATCAAACAAATTTTCAACCTTTGTCTCCATCAAATGCATATTTTTCTTAGAAACTTGTTTAGGGAGTATAAATAAATAAAAAATCTATCTTAGATTAGAATTCAATTTGCCACTTTGTTCAACTTTTCTTTTTTTCCCCAAGGAATGACTATTCTGCCGATGACAGAACGGCACACGTAAACACACCTGCCGATGACATAACAGCACACGTAACCAACGTATGAATATCTCATCACCCATCTCCCCTACAAGTATACGGGCAATATTTGGCCATGCTCCTCACCAATCAAATCCAAGAAGAGAGAGAGAGAGAATGGAGAAGGAAAGTCACAATGCTTCAGTGGAAGTGATGAACAACAAACAGGTGATTTACAGAGAGGAGGTCCAATCCTCCCTGAAAGAGACCCACTTGGAAGTGAGGACGAGCTCGAAGAGGTTGAAGGCCGACAAGGACTCGGGGACCATCGCCGTGAAGAACTTGTACCTGGCTTGCGATCCCTACAATCTTAACCTCATCAAATACTCCACTAAGCTAGGTTCTGTAAGTACTGCCATCTTTCTCGTCACATTGACTCCATATATAATGCCACCATTAAGTTATGAACTCGCGTGTATAAATCGAACTCAAATTTGTGACAAGTATACCTGTCAAGTAAAATTCAAAGGCAGCATACTCTGTCCTTCTTGTAAGCTCAAAAGTCTATTCGTGTTTGCTAAATGTAGTTGCACTTATTTTCTGAAGTATTTAACACAATGATGCAGCCTGTTCCTGGATATGGAGTAGCCAGAGTTTTGGAATCTGGGCATCCAAACTTCAAGAAGGGTGACTTGGTTTGGGGCATTACTGGATGGGAGGAGTATAGTCTAATTACTGCGCCAGAGACTTGCTTTAAGATTGAACATGCCGATGTTCCTCTGTCTTACTACACCGGCCTTTTGGGTATGCTATTTAATCATCTGGTGTGATATCTCTTTCAGTGTTAAAGAATGAGGGGAATCAGATTGTTGAGATTACTTTGTTCCGTTTATTTCATTCTCAAATACGGACAGCCTCCAGCTATGCGAGGGAAAAGTGTGCTTCCTTTGAATTTTACTTGTAGGAATCGGTTCATTTGAGATTTTGCCATAGCATTACGCTCCGACTCCTATGCTTCAGCAAATCTTGAAACTCGTATAATTTCCACAAATCTATACTTTCCAGGTATGCCAGGCATGACGGCTTATGCTGGGTTTTTCGAGGTATGCTCTCCTAAGAAAGGAGAGACTGTTTTCATATCATCGGCAGCAGGAGCCGTTGGTCAGCTTGTGGGCCAGTTTGCAAAGTCGTTGGGTTGTTATGTTGTTGGCAGCGCCGGTAGCAAAGACAAGGTAATCATCTCACATTTGTCTAGTGTTTCCTTGGATAGTAATTGCTTAATAGTCTCTTCCCGATTTTATCTTTACTTAAAATTCTCGCTTGCTGTTACGTTTGGGAAAAAGGTTGATTTGCTGAAGAACAAGTTTGGATTCGATGATGCTTTCAACTACAAGGAGGAACAGGATCTGGACGCAGCATTGAAAAGTTGAGCCAGGAATATAATAACGATGATGGAGCAAACAAGCGACTGATGTGCAGGATATAAAATATGTACCTGCTCTGAAGCCGGCTCGAGTTGATTTTTTTCTGTCTTAAATGTTTAGATGCTTCCCCAGGGGATCGATATCTACTTTGACAATGTCGGCGGAAAGATGCTTGATGCGGTGCTGCTCAACATGAAACTATATGGCCGAATCACAGTATGCGGAATGATCTCACAGTACATCCTCGAGCAGCACGATGGCATACACAATTTGTTGAACCTTCTCCTGAAGCGGGTTCGAATGGAAGGTTTCGTGGTGTCCGATCACTATCATCTCTACCCGAAGTTCCTGGAGATGGTATTGCCCCAGATCAAAGAGGGGAAGATTGTGTATGCAGAAGACATCGTGGATGGGCTTGAGAACGGTCCGGCAGCTCTCATCGGGGTGTTCTCCGGTCGCACTGTTGGGAAACAGGTGGTCGCGGTTTCTCGCGAATGATTCAGCTTTCTGTACTTTTTCATCGGCATAATGTCTCTTTTCCTTTTGTTTACGGAAGCGGTTGTTTTCAGTTTTTCTTTGCGTTGCCTGCGGGGCAAGGTCGTACAGGTTGCTTCTTTCTTTGGGGATGATAAAGAGGACTTTTGAGTCACTTACTGTACATTTCGGTGCACATAGCCTGTTATGCTTTCTGAGGATATGTTCTCTGCATTGGGTATAAAATACTATGCCATGCCTCTCTATGATGTGGACGTAACTGTGCCTTGTATGGTGTTATCCGCTTTACTAAAACTAGTTCAAGATATGATATTGTTATGACTACTGTTAAAATGTGAACAAATGAAATGATTTGAATAAGAAATAAATTGTAGAAATAAATTTGAAAATAACATATTTATGTGGTCTGGCAGATTGTCTACTTTTACGGTAAAGATCGACGGGATGATTCCATTATAATTAGTGTAAACAAGATTACAATGCTTCAGTTACAGTCATTCGAAAGTATTTTCTAATTTATGTGATCTAGTGGATTGTTTACTCCTACGGTAGAGATTGATAAGATGATTCCATTATAATTAGCATAGATAAGATTACAACCACTTAGTCATAGTCATTCGGAAGTATTGTCTAATCCTAAAATAAATCCAAAATTTCACGAATCAATCACAAGAAAGACACTTTCAGGCACTATCTACTTTCTTAGATGACGGCTCTCGATACTTTCTGTATCTGGCAAGTTTCACACATGTTAAACGGATTCAATACGCGCACCACACCAAACTTGACAAAAATATATTTATATTCAACAAATTAAGAGCCATTCTCTAGGTCAACGTGGACTTTATCTTCACTGGGGAAAAGAAAAGTCGTTTGGGACTCTCTTTTGCGTTTTCCAAGATCCTGCTGGCAAGAATCTAATTTTGGGCCCAGGTTACCTTGCGATTCGACTATGACTTTGGACTTCAAATCAATCGATAACTTCAGGCCATAATCCATTAATCTCCACCTCGGCAAGAAGTCCAACTTCATCCTCGTGATCATCGTCTTCCCTGAGCCCCTCTGGCCTCCTGACATGCTACAGACTTGCGAAGTTCAATTGGTACTGGAACTTGGTCAATGGAATAAGCTTCATTCATATGCCTCTCTGTCGTGTGCACGTTCTCAACGGATGCGGTTTCCTGTTGCACGATATCACGTACAAAAATAGTACATGACATCAACAATGTATTTTGGTCCAGTCATGGTACATTTGTTTTTTAACTGAATGTATTACACACTGATTGTCATAGTAACCAACAATATTCTCCTACTGTAGTCCCAGATCATTGAGCAAACCTCTGATGATATAACTTCCTTGATTGTCTTGATTGATGTCATAGACTCTACTTCAGTTGTTGGCAAAATAGTTATCAGCAATAATTATGCTTTCCGATTGACAACACCACCTGCAAAACTAAACACGTGACCTATCAAGGATCTCTGGGGCCCGCCTCTTCACAAAATGTTTAATAGATGTCCATTGTCCCTATCAAAAACCTATTACCAGTGTTTCCTTCCAAGATAACTCATATAACTACTCATAATTCTAATATTATGCAAAAATACAAGTAATTTCTCTCATATTCTGAATGTGGTTCAAGAGCAATTGAAAACTTTAAGATGTCCAACTAGTTGGGTACTCATAGTTTGTAGCCTAAGCTTAAGATTGCTAAATGCTTAATGAAAATGGTATGATTGCCTTGGCTTTATTTTAACTTGAAGCTTTCATAACTTTGGAAAATCTCCCAAACCAATCTCTAGGCAATTGCTTAAGCCGATATAGTGCTTTCCGTAATCTACATGCTTTGTTTGCCGTCCCTTCTCCTTCAAAGCCCGGTGGAATACTCATATAGATCTCCTCTTCTAGGTCTCCATGTAAGAATGCATTCTTCACGTCAAACTGTTGAAGTTGCCAATTAAAGTGAGCCGCTAGGGAAAGTAAAATTCTTACAGTGTTCATCTTTGGCATCAAAGCAAATGTCTCTTGATAATCTACTCCATAGGTCTGAGTATAACCCTTTGCCACCAATCGTGTTTTATATCTCTCAAGAGAACCATCAGCTTTGTATTTCAAGGTAAAAACCCATTTGCAACCCACAAGTTTCTTTCCCCTCGGTTTTTCGACAATCTCCCAAGTTTGGTTTTTCTCAAGTGCATCCATTTCTTCTCTCATTGCATTCCTCCATTATTCTTTAGACAATGCCTCAGATAAAGTATTTGGAATAGAAATGGTGTTCCGACTCACAATGAAATTTCTATGAGGTGGTGATAGGCGGTCGAGTGACACATAGTAAGATAGTGGGTATAAAGGTCACTTTGTGTGCTCTCTAGTACCTTTTCTAACAACAATGGGAAGGTGCGAGTCATTTTCTCACATATCAATCAACTGATTATGTAAAGGAGAGTCAGAACTTACTGGAAATTCATTTGCAGAACTCGGATGGGAATCTTGAACTTGTGTTTGGTCAAGAACAGTCACCTTTCTTGAGTACACCTAAGGAAATCTCATAGAGTCATAAATACGAGGAGATATAGGAGTAGACATTTGTTCCGAAATAGACCCAAACGTAAAGTGTGAGTCTGGGATTGAAGGAGCATGAACTAATTCATCAGAAATTGATTTGTTAGGAGCTAATTGATTAGATGTTGAAGCTTGGATTGGAAGATTATCGGGAGGTAAGTTAAGATTATGCTCATTAGTAGTTAATTGGTCAAGAGTTGATTGAATAAAGATTGATTGATCAGAAGTGGGAGCTCAAATTGGAAGACTATTAGGAGGTAAGTCAAGATTAAGGCTGTCAAAGTCTTCATCTTTCACTAATGATTTCTCCCCTTGAATATCAGATTGTGGAAAGTAAGGTTTGTTTTGTACAAATGTAACATCAGCTGATATGTAAGTCTTTCGAGAAAGAGGATGATAACATTTATACCCCTTTTGTGTGGAGGAGTACCCTAGAAAGACACACTTGATTGCTCTAGAATCTAGTTTCCCCCTTGTTGATTATGAACATGTACAAATGAGGTGCAACCGAAGACTCTAAGTGTGAGATTATTAGTTGTCTTGAAATGGGGATAAAAGTTGGAAAGAACAACTATAGGAGTTTTAAAATATAATACTCTTGATATTAGTCTATTAATCATGTATGTAGATGTAAAAATGGCTTCCTCCCAATATGATTTAGGAACATTTTCAAGAAACAACAATGCTCGAGTAGTGTTAAGCAAATGACCATATTTCCTTTCAGCCACCCCATTTTGTTGTGGTGTGTTTACACAAGATAACTCATAAATGATTCATTCCTTTTGGAAATAAGTTGACAAGATTTGGTTAAAGTAGTCTCTAGCATAATCTAATCTAAAGCTCTTAATTTTAACTTCAAATTAATTTTGAACCATGGAATTGAAATTAGGAATAATACTATTTACATCAGATTTGTGTTTGTAAGAATATCCATGTGACCCCAATGCAATCATCGATTAGAGAAACAAACCATCAAGCCACCGAGATATTTGGAATTGTGGAAGGTCCCCAAATGTTGCTATGAATCAAATCAAAAGGATGAGAACTTCTTTTGTTGTTTCTAGGAAAAGATACACGGGTGTGCTTAGCAAATTCACAAGTGTCACATTGGAATTCACTCATATCTAATCCTTTAAACAAAGAAGGAAACATGATATTTAAGACACGAAAAGATGGATGACCAAAACGAAAATGATAAAACCAAATGACATCCTTGTTTGAAGTACTAAGAAATGACAAAGGTGAATTGTTCACGATTTTCTTTGAAATCCTCGGCGTTTCAAGATAGTACAACCCATTCTTTTCCTTAGCAAGTCCAATCTTCCTCTTTGAATCCCGTTCCCAAAAACACGGTAGGTAGGATAAAAATTGCATGGCATTTAAGATCTTTGGTGAGCTTTTGTATGGAGACAAGATTGGCTAATAGTTTCGGCACATGAAGGACACCTTTGAGAGTGAGAATGAGTGTAATATGGATATCACCGATTCCTACAATGGTGGCCAGGGAACCGTTTGCCACCACTATTTTTCTATTGCTTGGATATGGGATATAGGTACTAAAAAATTATGATGTGTGAATCATGTGATCAGTAGCACCTGAGTCTATTATTCAAGCTTCACTTGAAAATGTTTCTGAGGCATTTTTACCTAAAGAAAATGGAGGCTTACCTGAGAGTGTCAATGAACATGCACCGAAGGGTTTTTCAAGAGACCTTAAAAGGCCTCTAATTCTTTCTATTTCCTCACTGTTGAAAGGATTCTTTCCCTTGTCCTTCACTATGATTTGTTGATTGGTTTGTTCAGTTAGATGAGCCTGGGGCCTTTGTTATCCTCCTCTATTTCCCCACTCTCGACTTGAGGTTATTGGTTTGCCATTCAGTTTCCAACAACGCTCCTTTGTATACCTTGACTTTTTACAGTAGGTACGCCACATACTATCTCGGTTATCCCTTCATGTTGGTTTAGAAACATCCATCTTTCCTTTTTCTTGTGTTGATGCATTGTGAGTTATTAATACTGAACCTTCCATAGCTTGAGGCTGTAGTATTGTTCCTCTTCGACTTTCTTTTGCCCGGATTAGAGAGATTGTCTCTTCCAAAGAAGGGATTTCTTCTTTGCCAAGTATTTGAATTATGACTTGATCAATGTTGACACATAAATTTTGATTGATCATCCATAATTTAATGCACAAAAATTTAGGGATTAATTTTAACCCCTAAACAAAAAATATTAGGATTAAATTGCATAGCATATAGTTTTAGGAGCATTTATTATTACATTTGCATTAGACATGTGGCAGATGGGCTTCAATTGATGGTTTTAAACTTTAATTTAACAAGTTGGACTAAGCCCACAAGGGAAAAGAATTTGGCTAGGCCCGTTAAGGAGTGACGAGTTGGAATATGAGAATATTCTCGAGAATATTCGCATTATTCTTTCAATATTTAGGGAAGTGTTGGATGAAATATTCCCGTTAAGGGGTGACGAATTGGAATATAAGAATATTCTCAGGAATATGAGAATGGTCCCGAGAATATTCATATTATTCTTTCAATATTTAGGAAATATGTCGGATAAAATATTGAAAAAAGATTGCACGTGGGATATAAGAGCTAAATAGGCAATGTGCAAATTTATCATATTTTCTTAAATAACATAGTCTTCTCACTTAAAAAAAGGGTAGCCACACATACTGAAGAGGACACAAGAAAAAAAAAACACAATACTTGGGAAGAAAAGAGAGCGAGAGAAAGGTTCGGCTGCAATATAGAGAGAAGATTCAGGCTTTCTTCTCAAAAATACTGCATCAAATACTCGGCATCACACGCTTGCTGGAGAGGCACTCATCGACAATTCTCCCTTCCGTTTTCCAGCGTCACGGCATCTCTTGAAGTTCAACTTTCATCCGCAATCTCCATCGACATCTGGCTCGCGCTCGACACCAACCATCACTAACAAACCGAGCCAGATCGTCCAGTGGACGATTTTGGGCTTACTTAATGGCCTGGTCAAAGTAAAAGTCAAGTTTCAGTGGAGATTCGTGGTAGGCAGATTCGACCAAAGAGAAAAAAAAGTTTCTACTTTTTCTGTAGGTTTTGAAGTTCGGCCATATTGGGAGCGCTACACGTAGAAAGGACTCAACAAAGGGTAGCATTCTGCTGGCATTCACAGATTAAAAAAATTAAAAAGAGGAGTCCGTTTCGGAGGGATGCATGTCGTTCCCAAGCTTCAACTTCTTGACGCATCCAACCACCTGCGACGACAAAAGCTGCCGCACCGTGACGAGCATCATCGTTGCCATTGACGATTAACCGTCGAGTTCACGATTGCCACAAGTCCACAGTTTTGCGTTGCCACCCCAATTTGGAAACATTATCCGAAAGCTAGGTAAGAATTGACCGATTCAATTTTTGAATTGCAATCTTATTTAAATATTTAATCAATATTGCCATATCCAAAAGATCTCCTGACCCCTCGTGAACTAGGAAATTTTCCTTGTTTCACAACGTGCGTATGATTGTCAGTCCGATTTCATGCCCGAAATATGACTCGCAATCGCACGGAGAAATCATCGATCCGATCTCACGCCCGAGATACGATTCACGATTTTCTGAAATATTGGTCGATCCGATCTCATGCCCGAGATATGATTCACGATTTTCTGAAATATTGGCCAATCCGATCTTATACCCGAGATACGATTCGTCGATTAAATGGGTGTGGAAAATATCTTACCTGATTTGTTGCAATGCTTTCTTGATGCTTTTCTCGAATTGATTTTGCTTATAAAAAAAAAACCCAAAAAAAAATGTAATTGAGTTAGATGTTAGAATATTTTCTTTTAGGATAGTTTGCATATAGGTTGTTTCTTAATTTCGAATTTTTATTATAAAAAAAAAATAAAAATTGCCATGCTCATGTCACCTAGAATTAAGTCATCTTCCATGTGTCATCTAGTCATTGCATGTTTAGGGTCATTCGAATACGTGACATGCTAGGATAGTTACATTAAATATTTTCTAGCATTAGATTAAGTTATTGTTGCGTGACATATAGAGGTTGCACATTGCATGATATTATAGTTAGACACTTTCGTATGTCACTACATGCATTGCACTTAGTTTTTTTTTAGGCCTCATTAAGTAATTTAAAACCTTAAAAAAATTGAATGATTGCATGTTAATTAGAAATCATATCTAGGATCATTGATGTGATTTTTTTTAAGCTAATATTGCAGATGCTTTCATTGCTTCGAGGTAAGTATCTCTTCCATGTGCTTGCAATTTATTTATCGCTTTGTTTTATTTAGTGTTAAATAATGATTGCGCACTCGCATGATCACATTGCATGTTAGGTATTAAATTAAAATCAATCCAAACTGCCTGCAAGCAAATCATTTTTTTCAAATAAAAGAGAAAATGTACCAAAAGGGTGTTAGAGAAATCTAACGTAATCAAGTCCCCGATCTCATAGTCTCTGGTTCGTAGGAGTGAAGTAATTCTCCCGTTACTTTACTTGGGTTTCTAATCGACTCACCAAAAATAGATTAGTGGCGACTTCTAAGTAAAAATCATTAGCATGTTAAAAAAACTTAAACCCTAAGTCGTGAATTGGTATGGGCTTGGAAGAGCCCGAACTAAGTTTAGGCTTAGTAATCTATTAGCCAAACCCTAGGTGGTGCACCCTAGGTGGTGCACCCGAGGTGAGGTCGCGACAATCAAATTCAAAATTAAGACCTGCCAAGAAATCATATACTCCATCCTTTTGATGCAAGCCCAAGTTAGGCTTTTTGAAACAGTATGATCGGGAGAGTGACACACACAGGAAAATAAGACGAACAGAAATTTCAGCACTGCACAAGCTCAAGAGAACAATTGTATCTTTGTCGATACAGATCGGATTGACCTGATTCCAAAGACAAACAAATGAAGACATTCGGATCTACAATTTCTCTGTTTTTGGTTTTCTGAAATAAGCATTGTAGGATGGTCGAATTTGGGTTGGAAATGACAAACAAAACAGGAAAAGATAGAAACTTTGTTGGTTGCTCTTCTAAGCCTCCAAGGAAGTTGAGGGGGCATTGATTCTTCTAGATCAATGACTGCAACTCTTCAAGGATGCAGATTTCGAAAGCTCTGACTCTTCAAGGATGGAGTGAAAACTCTTCTAGGTTTTCAAGGGTATGAACTCTACAAGGTTCACGATACTTGCTTCAAAGCAAAGTTTTTCATTCATCAAAAGTCGTATGTCTTATACAAGAAATTGGATGGCTTATATTGTCAAAAAAATAAAGACAAAGTATTGAAACTAGGAGAAATAAAGATAGAACGTCGAAACTAGGAGAAATAGTAAAGAGCATAGAAACTATAAACTAGTAAAAGCGTCATGCGGGCTCTCAAGGTGTCTTTCAAGCTTCCGAGATGGACTCAAGAGATCAATACAGCTTATTGGTTTCGTCGAGCTGGAATGTAGGCCAATCTTCTTGGTCGAGAGAGCTGGTCTTCAATGTGGGCTGCATCACCTTTTCAATGAAGGTCTTTAGAGTAGCAGCATCATCCACGCACTTCATCTCAAATACTCGATAATGATCAAGTTCTTGCCATAGATTTTGAAGGGAATTGGCATATTCCATCATAATTTTATTCCCTTGTTTTGTTGCACTGGTTTTTACCTTGATTTCATACACTTGTGCTGCATCTCGAGCCTTTGAATAAGTCTTGCGAACAAAATCCCAAATCTCCTTTGCAATTTTGAGAAACATACATGTATCACTTATGGCCAAATCCATCGAATACCATAGCCATGACATGATCATTGAATATGCTTCATCCCATGCATTGAACTTGGGAACTTCAAGTTTTGGACTCATTCCGAGAAGATGGCCGAGTCTTCCTTTACCCTTTGGTAGGTTTTGAATAACTGTGACCATTTGAGATAATTCTTTTCATTCAACCTATATGTTGCCCTCACATTTTGTAGATCTCTGGTCATATGGGTGGTGTTGGCCTCCTCAGTTTGACCCAAGGAAACTCCAGTTAATTTTGTCTCAGACATGGATATTTCTAGGCACAAGGAAAGTACTTGGAAAGGAAGAGCAAAGCAAAAGGAATAAAGGCTACAAGTGAAGGAGGTTTTAAGGCCAAAAACTGAGATAGGATTAGAGGCGAAGTAGGAAAAATTGTAGCTAAAGGGATCACAACAATGAAGGTTGCGATCAGATTGCACAAAAAAATCCAGCAATGAAAGTTGTGATTGAAAGATTATGGCATCAATGAAGATGCACTGCAACACTATCCCAGAAAAATGAGCCTAATGCTCTGATACTATGAAGAATTTAGAGAAAAGAATTGTGATAATTCTCTATGTAATTTGTACCACGATTACAAAGTTACTTATAAGACAACTTTGAGTGTCAACTAGGAAAAAAAAATCTGAAAGATCCCACAAATTAAGGGATACTAATAAATCATTTCCAAACTAATTCTTTACAGCTATTTCCTAATAATCAAGACCTAAAAATCATGATCAAATATTCCTAATAATTAGGTCTACAAATCAAGATAATTCAACTCTCATCTAAAAAGAAGAAACCGTTTTTCCAAACTCATTTTCTACAAGCATACTCACACAAAGCTGTTTCGTCTTCTCTTCAAATTGATGCCTAGAATTAGATTTGATTGCTCAATTTGTCATATGTCTGTCGGACTAAATCATCATTTGGTTATATGTCACTCGGCTATATGATGTAAGGGATGTCCTTGGAAATGCCAATTCAGGCTATTCTTATCTTCGACCTTTCTTTTTCTTTTTTCTTTTACCAGTTTGATTTCTTCCTCCGTGTCCCTCTTTGATTACTTTTTTGAAGTGGAGTACTATTTTCACGTAAATTTTTGCAAGCACTGACAGATTAAGTTTGGTAATTATTTGCATTTTCTTTTTTAGCGTCCTTCTCTAAGGTTGCTTTATTTTGATAAAAAAAACATAAAATTTATTCTCCAAACATTAGTAGTATCTCAGACAATGATATGGATATCATTTTAGAATCTTATATCAGGAGAAAAGCATAATTATAATAGAGAGATCGATTTGTGAAAGTGAGATTTAAACATTTGATAACTTTTTATGTCTCACTTTCATAAGTTAGACCAAAAAACTGAAGACCAACCATTTTTTTAGAAAATGATTTTCGCAAAAATGTTTTCTTTCATAGAGCAGTTTTCCACATGGAACACACATACCCTACATAAGATATATATTGCATGAATAAAATCCAAAAATAACGAATTTACATGGTTCGATTATGTGCCTAATCTAATAGGAGAGATCGACGAGATAATTCCACTACAATTGAGGAAAAAAAAATACAGTTACTCAATCACACTCACTCATAGTTGTTTTCTGATTCTAAATTAAACTGGAACCCAATAGAATCGATTGCAAGGAAGGATTTTTCTTATACTCTCAAATCTCTTGGATTATGGTTCACAATGCACTCTTTCTCTTGCAAGTTTCATACTTGTTAACCGCATTTTCTTTGTACGCCAGATCAAATTAAACAACAGAATATATATATGCGAGAAACTATGAGCTCTTTTCTAACATAAACATAGACTTCATCTTCAATAAAAATAAAAATAAAAATTTGGGGAAGTTAATTTTCATTATTTGGCGTTACTTACGATCTTGTTGACAAGAGTCCGATTTGGACTTTCCTTAATGTCGCGCATGATTACGTGTAATTCATGGGTTGAAGTTCAAAATAGTGGGAACTAATTTCCAGCCATAATAAAAACATCTAAAAAGAAAAAAGTCTTAAATCTATTATACGAATGTCAATTCAGTCATAAATAAAAATTTAGTTTTATAGTTCTTTTAGCTAATTTTGGTTGACAATGTGCTACAGTTGACATTAATGTGGTCAACATTTTGCATTTTTTATCTATCTTTCTAAATTTCATTTTTTTTGAATTTTTTCTTTTTACTTTTCTTTCTTTTTTTATTTCCTTCTTGCTCATTGGGCTTCTACAATCATGAGCAACTAGCGACAAGCAAGGGGCAAACAAGGTAGGGGTGTCAAAAACCGAACAAAAAATCGAATCGAAATGGAAAACCGAAAACCAAACTGAACCGAAATTTCGCATATTTCCGATTTGGTTTGGTTTCGGTTTCCATTAACCGAAAAATAACCATTGACATTTTCGATTTGGTTAACTGAACCAAATCGGAATTCTTAATAAAAATTAAATAATCTCTCTTATTTATCATATCTTTTTACTTAAATTCCAATAAGCAAAGTAAAAATAGGAAAACTGAAAAATCATCCCGAATTGAACCACATTTTCGATTCGGTTCGGTATCATTTTTTATCGGTTCGGTTCGGTTCGGTTGTTCCAAAACCAAACCGAACCGAACCATTTACACCCCTAGAACAAGGGCTAATCTTATGAGCCTCAAGAGAGGCTCATCTTCACTAGTCCTCACCTATGGCCGATTGTTGGCCATGGTGACCGGCAAAGGAAGAGGAGAGAAAAAGGAAAGTTCAAAAAATTTTAAAAAATACAAAAAAGGAAAAGTCATCCATGTCAATATCAAATATGCCACTTAGGATGATTTTTGCCCACGTTAGCAATTGTCGGCCAAAATCGGTCAAAATGACTAGCAAAATCATCAAAGATTTAAGATTAAATTGATTACATTAAAAAGTTTTGGACTAAATTGATATCTAAACAATAGATTTAAGGCTTTTTTAGTGATTATCCCTCTTTAAATATCAGTAAAATGTCACGTGCATTGCACGTATAAAGACCATGCGATCTCTTTAAAATGCATAAACACAAAACTTCCCATTGTAAAATTAATATGAAAAGTGACAAGATTTTGTAATTTAGATTGATGCAAAATCACCGGAAAAATAAACAATGAACTATTAAAAACGACGGAGATTTACTCTATAAGAAGAGTCAATACCAAATAAGTCATCATAATCAGAAAATCGAAGTCATAATCGCGGACACACCCTAATAATTCCCACGCCTAAATTACATGTAAATGCTACAACTCGATTTGGATGTACAATTCACGGCACAAAATTCACGTGCGTCCAATGCCTCCTTGTTTGGAGCGCTCCCCCGTGCGGCTCAAAGTGTGCGATCTATCCGAGGACCCACGGGCAGCTTTCTCACAAGAAAAGGACAAGAGAGGTAAAAGTAAATATAAAACATATATTTATGTAGACGCACACACATGCCCTACTTTGTTTTGTTTCATCTGACGGCAAACCTTTTCACCCCCAGAATTAATATAATAAATATGTGAGCCTTATCTTGTCCAGGAAATTCTTTCGAGAAAAATATTAAATGAGTGGAACACTTTACGTGGATCATACATAGAATACATAGAATATTCAGTGATGGACACGTATCGTTCAGGTCCATACGGAAAATATTCAAAATTGCTGCAAACCCTCTCTCTCTTTGTCTCTCTATTGATCCGGGCCCACGTTTGTCGCACTACCTTCTCTCTTCTCTCCTTTCTCTCTCTCTCTCTCTCCCCGTTCCATTCACCTTGGGGCCCTTTTGTCGGAAATCAGTCGAGAAAACTAACATATGTCTGATGAATCCTAATCCCAATAAGAAAATGGATTTCTTAAGATTTTTCAAGCGGGCTCAAACTTAAAATATAATTTAATTTTTTAAATATAATTTGAATACTTGTTGTTTGGCTTCGAATGGTATTGACAACTAAATATATTTATTTAATTTAAAATGAACTATATGAAAAGGAATGAAATTGATATGTTTCTCATGATAATCATACACAAATGAGAAACACTCATTAGAAAAAAAATTATATAATAATAACAAATAGAACAAAGAAAAAGATCAGCACAGTGAGAACTCACGAATATAAATTATTTGATTGAATTTTTGAAATACACGGATGTGCAATGTTTGATCAAGTCCTAGAAAGAAAAGAGTTGAAAATTCAGCATAACGCCGAGGGCTTTAGTTTATAAGAGGCCGAGACACTCAAAAACAGAAAAGAGAGAAAGGAGAGAAAGGAAAAAAGGGATTTGGCATGCACGCTATGGAAGCTTGGGTGTAAATAATAATTATTCTATTTCTCAATTTTATCTATTTTTTATTTAATAGAATAGTTTTGAAACAGAAATTCATTTAGTAATGCAATTTCATTTTTTGTATTTTGAAAATAAATTTTTAGCCCAGAATTAAGTTTGGAATAGAAATAATAAATATAAATTTTCTACTTTTTTTTATTTTTGAAACAAAATTGAGAAATAAAAACTCTTTCATCACTCACCCTCATTGCTACTCACTGGTCACTGCCCACCACTCATCGTCCTCCTCCAATGCCGTTGCCACTCACCGTCCACTATTCCTGCCCGCCTCTCGCCATTGCCTCGGAAGGAGAAAATATGTGTTATCAAACAAATTTTTAACCTTTGTCTCCATCAAATGCATATTTTTCTTAGAAACTCATTTAGGGAGTATAAATAAATAAAAAATCTATCTTATGGCCAGAAATAGAGCTCAAGAATAGACTGATTATCATTCACACCCCTTGCATCATCAAATAAGAGCATTTCCATCAAGTAAATAAGCAAGCACAGCACTTTAAATGAGATGACAAAAAAAAAAATTAATAAAATGAATTCGACAATAAGTTTTTTTCTTTTAAAGGTTGAAGTAGCTAATATTATATTTACTCAAATAAATTCTTCCAAACAAAAAAAAATACAGAAAGTTGATAAAAGGACAAGAATTTTTTCATTAGATTTTCTTTAATTGAAAACGTAAAACAATTGAAGATTATAATTTTCTAATGATTAGAATTCAATTGGCCACTTTGTTCAACTTTTTTTTTTACCCCAAGGAGTGACTATTCCGCCGATGACATAACGGCACACGAAAACACACCTGCCGATGACATAACGGCACACGTAACCAACGTATGAATGTCACGTCACCCATCTCCGCTAATAAGTATATGGGCAATATTTGGCCATGCTCCTCACCAATCAAATCCAAGAAGAGAGAGAGGGAGAGAATGGAGAAGGAAAGTCACAATGCTTCAATGGAAGTGATGAGCAACAAACAGGTGATTTACAGAGAGGAGGTCCAACTTTCCCTGAAAGAGACCCACATGGAAGTGAGGACGAGCTCGAAGAGGTTGAAGGCCGACAAGGACTCAGGGACCATCGCCGTGAAGAACTTGTACCTGGCTTGCGATCCCTACAATTTTCACCTCATCAAATACTCCACTAAGCTAGGTTCTGTAAGTACTGCCATCTTTCTCGTCACATTGACTCCATATATAATGCCACCATTAAGTTATGAACTCGCATGTATAAATCAAACTCAAATTTGTGACAAGTATACCTGTCAAGTAAAATTCAAAGGCAGCATACTCTGTCCTTGTAAGCTCAAAAGTCTATTCGTGTTTGCTAAATGTAGTTGCACTTATTTTCTGAAGTATTTAACACAATGATGCAGCCTGTTCCTGGATATGGAGTAGCCAGAGTTTTGGAATCTGGGCATCCAAACTTCAAGAAGGGTGACTTGGTTTGGGGCGTTACTGGATGGGAGGAGTATAGTCTAATTACTGCGCCAGAGACTTGCTTTAAGATTGAACACGCCGATGTTCCTCTGTCTTACTACACCGGCCTTTTGGGTATGCTATTTAATCATCTGGTGTGATATCTCTTTCAGTGTTAAAGAATGAGGGGAATCAGATTGTTGAGATAACTCTGTTCCGTCTATTTCATTCTCAAATACGGACAGCCTCCAGCTACGCGAGGGAAAAGTGGGCTTCCTTTGAATTTTACTTGTAGGAATCGGTTCATTTGAGATTTTGCCATAGCATTACGCTCCTACTCCTATGCTTCAGCAAATCTTGAAACTCGTATAATTTCCACAAATCTATACTTTCCAGGTATGCCAGGCATGACGGCTTATGCTGGGTTTTTCGAGGTATGCTCTCCTAAGAAAGGAGAGACTGTTTTCATATCATCGGCAGCAGGAGCCGTTGGTCAGCTTGTGGGCCAGTTTGCAAAGTCGTTGGGTTGTTATGTTGTTGGCAGCGCCGGTAGCAAAGACAAGGTAATCATCTCACATTTGTCTAGTGTTTCCTTGGATAGTAATTGCTTAATAGTCTCTTCCCGATTTTATCTTTACTTAAAATTCTCGCTTGCTGTTACGTTTGGGAAAAAGGTTGATTTGCTGAAGAACAAGTTTGGATTCGATGAGGCTTTCAACTACAAGGAGGAACAGGATCTGGACGCAGCATTGAAGAGGTGAGCCAGGAATATAATAACGATGATGGAGCAAACAAGCGACTGATGTGCAGGATATAAAATATGTACCTGCTCTGAAGTCGGCTCAAGTTGACTTTTTTCTGTCTTAAATGTTTAGATGCTTCCCCGAGGGGATCGATATCTACTTTGACAATGTCGGTGGAAAGATGCTTGATGCGGTGCTGCTCAACATGAAACTATATGGCCGAATCACAGTATGCGGAATGATCTCACAGTACATCCTCGAGCAGCACGATGGCATACACAATTTGTTGAACCTTCTCCTGAAGCGGGTTCGAATGGAAGGTTTCGTGGTGTCCGATCACTATCATCTCTACCCGAAGTTCCTGGAGATAGTATTGCCCCAGATCAAAGAGGGGAAGATTGTATACGCAGAAGACATCGTGGATGGGCTTGAGAACGGTCCGGCAGCTCTCATCGGGGTGTTCTCTGGTCGCACTGTTGGGAAACAGGTGGTCGCGG
This sequence comes from Corymbia maculata, assembly GCA_014182735.1. NCBI lineage: Eukaryota > Viridiplantae > Streptophyta > Magnoliopsida > Myrtales > Myrtaceae > Corymbia > Corymbia maculata. Next base: position 1,813,968 of record CM024682.1, on the reverse strand, counting down.
TTTCTCGCGAATGATTCAGCTTTCTGTACTTTTTTATCGCCATAATATCTCTTTTCCTTGTGTTTACGGAAGCGGTTGTTTTCAGTTTTTCTTTGCGTTGCCTGCGGGGCAAGGTCGTACAGGTTACTTCTTTCTTTGGGGATGATACAGAGGACTTTTGAGTCGCTTACTGTACATTTCGGTGCACATAGTCTCTTATGCTTTCGAGAGGATATGTTCTCTGTATTGGGTATAAAATACTATGCTATGCCTCTCTATGATGTGGATGTAACTGTCTTGTATGGTGTTATCGCCATTTACTAAAACTAGTTCAAGATATGATATTGTTATGACTATGGTTAAAACATGAACAAATGAAACGATTTGAATAAGAAATAAATTGTAGAAATAAATTTGAAAATAACATATTTATGTGGTCTGGCAAATTGTCTACTTCTCCGGTAGAAATCAACAAGATGATTCCATTATAATTATGTAAACAAGATTACAACGACTCGGTTACAATCATTCGGAAATGTTTTTCAATTTATGTGATCTAGTGGATTGTTTACTCCTACAGGTCAAAATTGATGGGATGATTCCATTATAATTAGCATATATAAGATTACAACCACTTAGTCACAATCATTTGAAAGTATTTTCCAATCCTAAAATAAATCCCAAATTGCATGAATCAATCACAAGACAGACGCTTTCGGACACTATCAACTCTCTTGGATGACGGCTCTTGATACTTTCTGTATTTGGCAAGTTTCACACATGTTAAACCGATTTAATATGCGCGTCACACCAAACTTGACAAAATAATATTTATATTCAACAAATTAAGAGCCATTCTCTAGGTCAACGTGGACTTTATCTTCAATGAGGAAAAGAAAAGTCTTTTGGGACTCTTTTTTGCATTATCCTAGATCCTGCTGGCAAGAATCTAATTTTGGGCCCAGGTTACCTTCCGATTCGACTATGAGTTTGGGCTTCAAATCAATCGATAACTTCAGGCCATAATCCATTAATCTCCACCTCGGCAAAAAGTCCAACTTCATCCTCATGATCATCGTCTTCCATGAGCCCCTCTGGCCTCCTGACATGCTACAGACACTTGCGAAGCCCAATTGGTACTGGAACTTGGTCAATGGAATAAGCTTCATTCATATGCCTCTCTGTCGTGTGCACGTTCTCAACGGATGCGGTTTCCTGTTGCACGATATCACGTACAAAAATAGTACGTGACAGCAACAATGTATTTTGTCCAGTCATGGTACATTCGTTTTTTAACTGAATGTATTACACTCTGATTGTCATAGTAACCAATAATATTCTCCTACTGTCGTCCCAGATCATTGAGCAAACCTCTGATAATATAACTTTCTTGATTGTCTTGATTGATGTCATATACTCTACTTCAGTTGTTGGCAAAATAGTTATCAGCAATAATTATGCTTTCCAATTGACAGCACCACCTGCAAAACTAAACGCGTGACCTATCAAGGATCTCTCGGGGCCTGGCTCTTCACAAAATGTTTAATAAATGTCCACTGTCCCTATCAAAAACCTATTCCCAGTGTTTCCTTCCAAGATAACTCATATAACTACTCATAATTCTAATATTATGCAAAAATACAAGTAATTTCTCATATTCTGATTGTGGTTCAAGAGCAATTGAAAGCTTAAGATGTCCAACTAGTTGGGTACTCATAGTTTGGCGTTCTGCATGCTAAACTGTCTCGATACTTTATGTATGTAATCACCTAAATGTTTGCTTTGTGGTCGTACCCGTTTTATTAGATTGCATTAGTAATAGTTTTTAAAACAAGAAAAAATAGTTCGAATGCTATAAAACTTACTTTCAATGCTTACCCATTCTATTAATTGATTTACTGCAAGAGAATGACTAAGACAAGTAATTAATTTGCCAATGTAATCATATTGAAAACTTTGGAATGGGAGCCAAACTTTAAAACTGACCAAATTATTATATTTAAAATGGGAAAGTTGTCCAAAAAGTCCTATGCCTCTTGTGTGATAGTCAATTTAATCATGAACTTTTCAATTTGGCTATTTTAGTTCTAAAACTTTTGATGATTTGCCAATTTAGTCTTTTGATCAATTTTGGTTGAAAATTGATTACGTGAAGTCAATCATCTTACATGGCATAGTTGGCAAAGTCGTGCCTATGAGGGCTTAAGCCCTCACTAGAGATGGTGAGATTGACCTCGACCTTGGTGACCCTTGCCTTTGGTCAATTGCTGAGTTCTTATGACCAGCTAGAGGAAGAAGGAAGAGAAGGGGATAAAAATGAAAGAAAAAGAAGAGGAAATGAAAAATTCAAAAAATATTTAAATTCTATTAAAAATTGTCCACACCAATATCGGCCATATCATAAAGCCAATCAACATCCATGTCATCAATTTTTGGGCAAAATTATTTAGAATGATTGAATTAGTACTAGGTCAAAAGATTTAGGACTAAATTGGTATCGATAAAAGACTTAAAACTAAATTAGCACCAATGCAATGGGTTTAGGACTTTTTAACACTTTTCCCACCTATTGTATGATGGTTTATTTAGTCTTGAAGTTTTTATTTTGATCAATTCAGTTTAAAATTTTTAATAATTTGCCAATTTAGTCTTTTTAGTCAATTTTGATTGGAAATTGATAATGTGAAGTTAGTTGTCTTATATGGCATAGTTGGTGTTGATGTGGATAATTTTATAAATTTTCTCAATTTTTTCTCTTTTCTTTTTCTGCTCTATTTTTCTTTTTTCCTTTATTGTTCATCTTCAACCTTTCAGCGCCTCCTCTCCTTTGCCATCGGCTCCTCCTGGGAAGAGCACAAGTTACCTATGGGGTACGGACCTCTGGAGTGCCAAAAGTTGGCACAAAGGGACACTTAAGTGCCAAAATCGGAGCAAAATGGATCATTTAAGTGCCAACGGCGAAAAATTCCGGCCAAATTGCCACGTGTCTATTTTCCGACGACTTCATTTGCTGACGGAGCATTTTTTTTAAATAAAAATCCACGTGGCATTTTTTTCAAAATAAAAATCCACGTGGCAATTTTAAAAAAAAAAAATTGTCCGTCGATTTTTGAAAAATTAAAATCGATTTTATTTATAAAAAAAAGAGGGGGAGGAGGGGATCGGCGAGCTGCACTCGCCGATCCCCTCCTCCCTTTTTATAAATAAAATTGATTTTATAATAATATATTTTTAATTATTTAATATTATTTAATTAATAATTTTTAAATCCACTTTAGCCAAAACGACGTAGTTTTGGCTGATTCTTGGCCAATTCAATTTCCGGCGAGCCATATAGGCAAGAAAATTAATAAAAAATTGCCACGTAGGATTTCCAGCAGGATTCCGGCGACTTGGCACTTAAGTGATCCATTTTTTTTTAAAGTGGCACTTAAATGTACTTTTTGTAACTTTTAGCACTTAAGTGTCCCTTCGCGCCAACTTTTGGCACTCCCGCTATACTTATGTCGTTACCTATACATCAATGCCTTCTTCCTCATAAAGCTCCTCATCTTCTCACGTCCTCCACAACCCTCTTTTTTTGGTCATCTCTTCTGTAAATCCTCGTTGGCTTTCTATCGAGCTTCAATGGTGTATCTTCATCTTCATTTATCTTCTCTTTTTTCCTTTCTTTTTTTCCTTGTAGAAGTGAAAATAGCAATGAAGATTACTTGCTTTCTACTATGCCCTAACGGTGTTCTCTAACTTCCAACTATTACTTTATTAGCGAAACTCAAAGTCTGAAATATTTCTAATTTTTTTTTTTTTGTAAATTGCAGGAACATCGAAATAGGGATGCTTCCGAGCTCAGACTTGAACTACTCATCCATAGTGTCATTAAAGTAACTTCCTTGTCTCTCTCAACGAGGCTATACGAAACCTCCACATTGGAAACACTAACTTGAGTTTGGATGACGTCATCATACAATTAACATTGAGAGCGAGCCATTAATTTCCAGATTTGGGTGAATGAGATGAAAAGGTTTATGAGGAAGAAGGTGTTGAAGTGCAGGTAACATTGTGTTCTTCCTAGATCTAGGCGAGGGAACCCCCTTGCCGGCTACAAGCGAATGTTGTCAGGCCACAAGAGGAGCTGATGGCAGAGGGGAGGAGGAGCTGAAACCTAGATTTCGGATTAAGGCTGAGTTTGGTTAAGCTTTGCAGAAATGCAAAGTCATTTCCCCAAAAATGTTTTGCTCAAGTGTATTTTGCTCAAAGTAAATTGCATTTGTTTAGTGATTTTTGGTTTTCAAAGTAATTTAAAATTTAAAAGAAAAGAAAAGAAGAAAAAATGGACTATTCATTTTCTCCTTCGCCGAAGAAAGGGCTTGGGTTTACAATTAGAGGGTGCAAAGTAGAATGGTTTTGTAATTTTATCCACGACCCTTTCATACTCGACCTTGTCGGCAAGTACTGTATTATCTGAGCTTGCGACTTGGAAGCCACATGCAAGTGTCCTGCTTTTCTCATTCTTGCTTGAAAACTAATGTCCATAGGTGAACAACGACGTTTGAAGGGAGCTAAATGAAGCTTCTTGTTGAAAAATGTTGGAAGAAGATCTGATTTTGTGCTCCGATTGCAACTGCATAAATCATGGATTAAATTGATTTGGTCATAGAATATATTCAGAATATTCAGAAGATATAATAGGAATTGTAATCTTATTGATTTTATATGATTTTCCTTAACTCTATAAATGTAGACATGTACATGTACAAAGAGACCAGTACAATACAATTACACTTCCTTTCGATATTTCTCATTTCTTGTCATGGTATCAGAGCAAAGTGTTCTAACCTAGCTTCTGCAAAAAAAAAAATTGAATTGCCTTCGGTAGTCTTTCAATTTTTTTTGCAAATCTTACCTGCAAAACAAATTGACACACTGGTTAGGAATTCATCCTTCAAACACCATGCCCAAGAACCAAAACAAACCAACCAGCAGAAACAATGATCAAGAGATGATTCCACCCACCATGGAGGAATCACTCCACAACTCTCCTCAAAATCAGGAGTCAAACCTGATCGACCAAACGCACGATTCTGAGCAGCATTCTTCTGCGCCATTGCCCACACCACCTCAGCCTTCAAGCCCAACCCAATGGCCATTGATGCATTGGATCCCAATCCAAAGCCCATAGGCCAGTGGACCCAACCAACAACAGTGGACCTCTCATGGCCCACCCATAGAAGGATGAACTTCGGTCCTTCGGCTGATGGATCAAGTTGGGTACCCCTAGGTCACAGACCCAACTTGGGTCTGACGAGTCAAGGGATGAATTCCTACCCGAGATTACAACCCGGCATCTACCTATACCCTGTTCTGGCTGCCAATCACTATCCAGAACCTGGTGATGCCCTATACCCATTGTCGGCCGGCGGACTAAAGCTCCGAATAATCAATTTGCAACTTACAGGTCTCAACAACTACAACACATGGGCTCGAGATTTTCGACAAGCTCTTGTAACCAAGGACAAAGATGGGTTCATCAATGGAACCATACCCTACCCCAACAACGATCGCATGCGACGATGTTGGCGCAAGTGCAACCAACTCGTGCGCACTTGGATTGGAAATTGTGTAGCCCCCGATATCACCGCCAGGCTCCCACCAACAGAGGATTCAAAGCAAATGTGGGCGAATATTAGAGAAATGTACGGGAAATTGGACAGAGCGAAGCTTTTCTCGCTCACTTAGGCTCTGTTGAACTTGAAGCAAGGGAATCTCTCGGTCACTGCTTGCTTCAACCGACTCTCAGCACTCTGGAACAAGCTCGAGGCAGCCGAGGAAGAACTAAAAGGACCCGAAGCAACACTCGAACTATACAGACAGATCAAAGAGAGATAGAAGGTTACCCGGTTCTTGTTGATCCTGAACGATAGCTTCTCGATGTTCTGGTCACAAATACTCGCCATGGATCCCGTCCCCCCTCTCAACCAAATCTATCAATTAGCAGCCCAAGAAGAAAATCAGAGGCTGGCCACGATGGTGTGTTGGAAAATAATCCAGAAAAAACAAACTGTATGTTGTAATCAGAATATCAATGCAACAAGACAATGACAACAAATAAACTTACAATTCTTTGAGAAGATAAAAATAAGATGTCACTTAAAAATCACACAAGATTGGAGGTGAGGTACGGATGTCCGAATCTCCTTAAGGCAATTAGTTCCTGCCAATGGTGCTCCGCAGATTCACAAACTATGCCTCCCAAGATACAACACCTCGAACCTATTTGGATTAGCACTATGCAAATAGGACTCAGTCGAACCGTTCAATTGAATCAATACACTTAGAAGAATCGGAAGAGTAGAGTAGAATTTTTTTTCTTTTCTGAAGAATCCCAAAAACCTTTTTGAAGCTCTATGCTCTTATCTATTTATAGAGCTTTCAAGTTCATGTACAGAAGTGATACATGAATTAAATGAATACATGTATCCAAGAAGAAATTCATAAATTCAGGAGATACGTAAATCCGAGAGATTCATGAATTCAGGAGATACGTGTATTCGAGAGATTCATGAATTCTGGAGATACGTGAATCCAAGAGATTCATGAATTCAATAAATATAGATACGTGAACAAAAAATACGTATATTGATTTGTTTGCATTCATTGATCCATTAACCATATATATAACAATCCCCCACATTAATGGATCAACAAAACATTTTTGACTCGAAGGAATCTGAGCATACCTGTTGAAATACACAGCATCAAGATAGGTAACTTTCACTTTGAACCTTCTTTAGTGAAAGCCTATCGGACTTACTTAACTAGTTGATGGACTAAGCCTTAAATCGCCAGTTGTTTGTGTAAGCCTAGACATAGACCTCACACGGAGTATTTCCAATTCAAGATTGGTTCTCGGTTGTGTTCGTTCTTTCGACCCTAAACCTCTCGGGATTCATGCGTGCTTTAGAAAATTTGGCCTTAAAAGATTTTCATAGAGTCGGCCAGTTCCACGCATATAGGTCCATTCCTATTAAAGATATCATATCATATCTTACTTGAATGTTACATTCTAAGTTATAAGAATCATTAAACACATAGCGTACCCTTAATAACACTGTAGGAAAGCACTGTTGCATCATAAGAATGGGAGACAGTGCTCACACTAGAGTTTCCAGAATTTACGTTGTCCTATTGAACCTAGTCCATGGGATCTCCAATTGCATAGGTTAGGTTTCCACCCCGGAATCTCTTTATTGGGTTAAGGCTCTTAAACCCATTCCTCTTGATGCGCAGTTTATCTGCTCTCTTGACAAACCTTTTGTCAGCGGATCCGCAATATTTTCCTTTGACTTTACAAAGTCTAAAGAAATGACTCCATTTGAGAGCAACTCCCTTACGGTATTGTGTCTATGACGAATGTGTCTAGACTTACTGTTATAAATCACATTATGTGCCCTTGCAATTGCCGCTTGATTATCACAGTGTATGCAAATTGCAGGCATAGGTTTTGGTCATATTAGAATATCATCTAAAAAAATTTGAAGTCATTCTGCTTCTTCAGTAGCTTTATCCAAAGCAACAAACTCTGATTCTATTGTAGAGCGTGTTATTAGAGTTTGTTTAGATGATTTCCATGACACTACGGCACCTCCTAGTGTAAACACATATCCGCTAGTTAATTTCAATTCATCGGAATCTGAAATCCAATTGGCATCACAATAACTTTCCAAAACAGCTGGATATTTGCCATATTGTAGAACATAGTCTTTTGTCCTTTTCAAATATCCTAATACTCTCATCAGAGCATTCCAGTGCTCGTGACCAGGGTTACTAGTATATCTACTCAGTTTGCTTACTGAGTATGCAATATCTGGTCTAGTGCAATTTATGATATACATGATACTGCCAATTACTTGAGAGTATTCCAGCTATCTGATACTATTTCTAGTGTTCTTTCTCAAAGTTAGGTGTGGAAGAAAAGGATTGTTTGCATCTTTAATGCCGAATCCTTTAAATCTCTCAATTACCTTTTCAATGTAATGAGATTGTATTAAACATAAGCCATTAGAATTCCTTAGAATTTTGATGCCGAGTATAACATCCGCTACACCTAAATCTTTCATCTCAAAGTTCTTTTTGAGAATGTTCTTGGTGATTCTGACGACCTTAGTGTTATCTTCAAGAATTAGTATGTCATCAACATATAGACAAATAAGTACATATCCAACTGTTGTGGATTTAGTGTACACACATTTGTCACACTCATTGATTCTATATCCATTTTGAATCATAACTTGGTCAAATTTCTCATGCCATTGCTTAGGAGCTTGTTTAAGTCTATACAATGATTTGACAAGTCTACACACTTTGTGTTCTTGTCCTTTGACCTTGAACCCTTCAAGTTGTTCCATATAAATCTCCTCGTCGAGATCACCATTTAAGAATGCAGTTTTCACATCCATTTGATGTATCTGCAAATTGTATAGCGAAGCTATAGCAATTAACATCCTTACTGATGTTATTCTTGTAACAGGTGAATAAGTATCAAAGTAGTCAAGACCCTCTTTTTTTCTAAACCCTTTGGCTACAAGCCGAGTTTTGTACTTATCAATGGAACCATCAGCTTTTAGTTTTTTCTTGAAAATCCATTTACATCCAATTGGTTTATTTCCAGGTGGAAGATCAACCAATTCCCAAGTATGGTTACTTAAGATAGAATGGATTTTATTGTCAACACCATTTTTCCAGAAAGGAGCATCTGGAGATGACATTGCCTCTTTAAATGTTTGGGACTCACCTTCTAACATGTATGTTAGAAAATCAGGTCCGAAAGATTTTTCAATTCGAGACCTTTTACTCCTTTGAAGTTTGACTTCTTTGATCATAACTTCATCATTCTCAGATTTTGATTCTCTAAGCCTTTTCTGAGAAAGTTCTCCTTGAATTCTTTTTGCAGGATATATATCCTCAAAAAATTCAGCATCCCTTGATTCTAGGATTGTATTGACATGGATTTTCGCATTTTCAGATTTGTGAACCAAAAATCTATATGCGCTACTATTTTGAGCATAACTGATGAATATGCAATCCACCGTTTTAGATCCCAACCGAGTTTGTTTAGGAGGAGGAATTGCCACCTTGGCCAAGCACCCCCACACTTTTAGAAAATTATAGGATGGCAACTTTCCATTCCATAACTCGTATGGAGTTTTACCTATCTTTTTGTGGGGTATTTTATTAAGAATATATGTTGCAGTTAAAACTGCCTCCCCCCACAAGTTCTGAGGTAAACCTGAACTCAAAAGCATGGCGTTAACCATCTCCTTTAGTGTTCTGTTCAATCGTTCAGCAACTCCATTTTGTTGTGAAGTATAAGGTGCAATCGTTTGGTGAATTATTCCAAAACAAGCACAAAACTCTTTAAAATTGATTGAACCATATTCTCCTCCTCTATCGGACCTAAGCACTTTGATTCGTTTGTCAAGTTGGTTTTCAACTTCATTTTTGTACTTGACAAACATGCTCATAGTCTCATCTTTGCTAGTTAGTAAATAAACATAGCAAAATCTAGTACAATCATCCACAAATGTGATGAAGTACTTCTTTCCACCTCTACTTTCTACAAACTTTAAATCACATAGATCACTATGGATTAATTGTAGAGGTTCACTTGTTCTTTCAACAGATTTGAAAGGTTTCTTGGCAAACTTGGCCTCAACACAAGTCTCACACTTGTAATGGGCATCCAACTCAAATCTTGAAATTAACCCCAAGTTTGTTATTCTTTTCATTGTACCATAATTTACATGTCCTAATCTACCATGCCATAGATAAGGAGACACAACAGTGTAAACTGAAGACTTTTCTTTATTAATAGTCTTTGGGTACACATAATTCGAGTTTACATCAATGACAGCCACATTGGCTTTAAACAGGTCATTACACAAGTACCCTTTCCCCACATACATCTCTCTTTTCGAAAGTACAAACTTGTCGGATTCGAAACCTTTCTTGACAAGTATGGGGCCAGAAAATAGATTGAATCTCTGGTACATGCAGCACATTCAGCAGGGCGACCTCCTTGCCAGATGTAAATTTCAGGATCACCTTTCCTCTTTCGGCAATCTTTGCTGATGCAGAATTAGCCATATAAAGCTTCTCATCTTCTTTAGCCTTCTCATAAGATGAGAACATGCATTTATCTACACATATGTGATATGTGGCACCTGTGTTTAGCCACCGGCCGTTAGTGTTCAACACTAGAGATGCTTCGGACATTACCACAGCAGACAATCTCTCAATATTGTCATGTTCTGTCAAATTCAATTGCTGGGTTGCACTATCATTCTTGCTTTTTTTTCGGTCGCTTGTTGCATATCAAACACGTCCATTGGAATTTCTGGAACTGTTCTCTTTGTTTGGCTTTTCCTTGAAAGGAAATTTTCCTTTTCCTATCTTTCTTGGATTTGGAAGATTCCACCACGTTGGCCTTTAGCTCAGAAGAAGGGTTCGCACTCCTTCTATTTTCCTCCTCGATTCTGAGGCGCAGAATGAGATCTTCAAGGCTTATCTCCTTCCGTTTGTGCTTCAAATAATTTTTGAAGTCTAACCAGCCCGGAGGTAGTTTCTCAATCATGGCCGCCACTTGGAATGATTCGCTAAGTATCATTCCCTCAGCAAAGATGTCACTCACAATTAATTGCAATTCTTGAACCTGACTCATGACAGATTTAGAATCCATCATCTTGTAGTCCAAGAATTTGGCAATCACAAATTTCTTGGTACCAGCGTCCTCAATTTTGTATTTCTTCTCTAAGGACTCCCATAACTGTTTAGCAGATTTAATATTACAATAAACATTATATAGTGAATTCACTAAACAGTTAAGAATATAATTTCGGCATAAGAAGTCTCCATGCTTCCAAGCCTCTAATGCATTGACCGTCATGACATCGTGCTCATCTGGACTAATTATCGGGCACACCTCCGATAAATACTGTCAGATTTAGCATGGTCAGATAGAAGAACATCTTTTGCTGCCACTATTTGAAGCCCACTCCGGTGAATTTCTCCGGTTTCTCATTAGTTGTAACTGGAGGTGTTGCCATCACAGTAGGCAAGGTTCGTTGAACCATCCCTCCAAAAATGGAGCCAAAAGCCATTTGGCTTGTATTATTCTGAAAAACAGTCCCGGGTATACTAGTTGTAAGACTTGTACCCACACCACCAACATTGGTGTTGGCCAAAGGGCCCATAGCATTAGCTACTACAAATTCAAGCACGGAAGGCTGAAAATCTCCCATAGCAACAGTCGAATCGACCACAGGAATAGCTCCAGAAACATTCTGGACATTGAAAGGCACTTGGTTATTTTCAACCATCTCAATAATCTGACTAAAACAACAAACAGTGAGTGAAATAATTTCCTTAAGAATGTTGGAAAATAATCCAGAAAAAGCAAACTGTATGTTGTAATCAGAATATCAATACAAAAAGACGATGACAACGAATAAACTTACAATTCTTTGAGAAGATAAAAATAAGATATCACTTAAAAATCACACAAGATTGGAGGTGAGGTACGGATGTCCGAATCTCCTTAAGGCAATTAGTTCCTGCCAATGGTGCTCCGCAGATTCATGAACTATGCCTCCCAAGATACAACACCTCGAACCTGTTTGGATTAGCACTATGCAAATAGGACTTAGTCGAACCGTTCAATTGAACCAGTACACTCAGAAGAATCGGAAGAGTAAAGTATAATTTTTTTTTCTTTTCTGAAGAATCCCAAAAACCTTTTTGAAACTCTATGCTCTTATCTATTTATAGAGCTTTTAAGTTCATGTACAGAAGCGATACATGAATTAAATGAATACATGTATCCAAGAAGAAATTCATAAATTCAGGAGATACGTGAATCCGAGAGATTCATGAATTCAGAAGATACGTGTATTTGAGAGATTCATAAATTCAAGAGATACGTGTATCCGAGAGATTCATGAATTCCAGATATACGTGAATCCAAGAGATTCATGAATTCAATAAATATAGATACGTGAACAGAAAATACATATCTTGATTTGTTTGCATTCGTTGATCCATTAACCATATATATAACATGGTGTACCCGAAAGGAGGAGAAGGAGCCGCTTTTGCTGCTCGGATGGAGTCGCGCTCGTCATGGCGATCACCCAATGCACTCGGGCCGCTGTTGTACATAGAAAACATGTTCACATCTCAACGAGCAGTCAAGGGCTTGGAAGAGGAAGAAGAGACTAACCCTAGAAGCTTAAAGATGGACGGTTCATATCTGAAGAGGAAATCGGTTGGCTCTTATTTTATGAGTCATGGAGCAGAATCGGGTGGCCCTCCTCAAGCCATATCAGCTCCATTTTTCAGACCATCTAACAGTCCTCAAAGCGCCACGTCATCAAGAGGAAATGGGCAAAATTTAAAAAAAAGGTAAATACTGTGAATATTGCAAGCGCCCACATCATACGATTGATACTTGTTGGAAACTGCATGGAAAACCGACTGATAAAGAAAAAAGAGAGAAAGATTTTTCTGCTTGTCAAGTCATGACCCAAGGGACTACGAATGCAAATCAAACAATCACTCATGATCAATATCAAAATATCATGAGGAGCTTAAATCAGTTGTGGATTGCAAACAAAAATGCGAGTTTCTCAGGTACCTCCATTTCCGAAAATGATAAATTCTCAGTTGATGCGTGGATAATCGACTCTGACGCTAGTCACCACATAATTTGTGATGATCATTTTTTTTTATATTCACAAAATATCTCACCATGATATGTCTGTCCATCTTCCTAATGGTACCATCACCTATGTTACCAAGGTTGGTACTGTAAATCTTAGTCAATACATTATCCTCAAAAATGTCATATACATCCTTGAATTCGAGTTCAGTCTTATATCAATATCTAGGATTTGTGAGGACAATCATTGCCATGTTATATTCAATTCCAAAAATTGTCTCTTTCAGGACCATTCGACTAGAAAAATGATGGGCTTGGGTAGTGTTGCAAAGAGATTATATTTTTGGATCAGGCTTCCAAAGAACTTTGATTTATCATTGCCAAATAAAAGCATTTCATGTAATGCTACTATTAGCAATAAAAGTTCTCTTTTACATCAACGGTTGGGACATAGTGCTCGTTTTCCTTATCAAAATTGTACAATTTTCCCTTTAGCAAAATAATCTAGATCATCCTTTCTTGTGAGCATATCTCGAGCTACTAATGTTTTTTCCTTAATTCATGTGGATATATGGGGTCCATATCATACTCCTCATCATGACGGATCTCGTTTCTTCCTAACAATTGTGGATGACCATACTTGTGCTACTTGGATTTTTCTCATGCAATCCAAGAGCCAAACATTCTCAAATCTATTGAATTTCTTCTCATTGATTAAAAATCAATTTGATAAATCTGTCCCAAGGATTCGCACAGATAATGGACAAGAGTTTTTCACAACAGAATGCAAATCTTTCCTTGCTTCTCATGGGATACTTCACGAAACTTCTTGCGTCTATACTCCTCAATAAAATGGGATTGTAGAACGCAAACATTGTCATCTCTTAGAAGTAGCTCGTGCTCTTAAATACCAAGCATCCATTCTAGAAACATATTAGGGAGATTGTGTGGTCACGGCGGCTTACTTGATTAATCGCATGCCAACTAGAATTCTTGAAGGACAGTCCCCTTTTAAAGTGCTTTTCGGAAAAAATCCGGAAATTAGACATTTGAGAGTTTTTGGTTGTTTATGCTATGCAACAACTATGGGACCTCGAGAAAAAATGGACCCTTGTGCTATTCGATATGTATTCATGGGATATCCCCCTCTACAAAAGGGTTACAAGGTTATGGAGATATCCACAGGTCAGTTTTTTATTAGCCGAGATGTTGTTTTCCGTGAAGATGTATTTCCATTCTAGGAATTGTAGAATTCCTTTGAGGCACATGAATCTGAATCCAACCGTCAAATATTTTTATCGAAAGAAGATTTATCTACAACTTCGCAATATCTCTTTGTGCCGCCGAAACAAATGCCAACAATCTCGGGATTGCCTAATTAGGAAGTTGAGTCACCAGCACCACTCAATGAAAGGGACGATTCTCTAGCCTCGTCTCCACATCAACTTACTAAGGAACCCTCTCCAACACCATCTCCACGGCAAATTGTTCAACTGCCTCAACGTTCTAGTCACCACATTCGTCCACCTACATGGACAAAAGACTACATATGTACCATTTCAAGTTCTCAAGGTACACATTATCCTATATCCTCTTATGTCCCCTTTGATCGACTGTCACTAGAACATATATGTTGTATTAGTCGTATATCTGAGAAACTTGAACCTTCCACCTATGATGAAGCGGCACGTCACCAACGATGGCAACAGGCTATGGAGGCAGAATTGGCTGCTCTTATGGATAACCATACTTGGGATATCATCTCCCTACCTCCAGGCAGAAACCAATTGGGTGTAAATGGGTGTATAAAATTAAACACAAAGTAGATGGCTCGGTTGAGCGATACAAGGCTCAATTGGTTGCTAAAGGATTTACACAACGGGAAGGTTTCGATTATCATAAGACATTTTCTCCTGTCGCCAAGGAAGTGACGATTCAATCTTTTATATCCATTGCTGCATTTGTAATTGGGAGCTCCATCATATGGACATCAATAATGCTTTTCTCCATGGAGATTTAGATGAAGAAATCTACATGGAACTACCACAGGGTTTACGCAAACAGAGGGAGACTCAAGTATGTCATCTACGTAAATCTCTTTATGGACTCAAGCAGGCTTCTAGACAGTGGTATGCAAAATTTACTGCTACCCTCACAAATGCAGGTTTTTGACATTCTAAGCATGACTGTGCATTATTCACATGGACGGAAGGTATTTCATCAATTTACTTGTTGATTTATGTTGACGAAATTTTCATTATGGGAAACGATGATCTTGCCATTAAGAAGTTTAAAGAATTTTTGCATTTTAATTGCCATATTAAAGATTTGGGACCTCCCAAATACTTTCTTGGAATTGAGATAGCTAAATTCGATAAAGGAATATGTCTTAGCCAACGAAAGTTCATCTTGGAGATTATATCTGAAGTAGGATTGTCAGGATGCAAATCGGCAACAATTCCCATTGAACAGAATGTCAAACTCACAACATTTGAATTTGATAAAGGCTCACCACCACCCAATGAAGACCCATTGCTTCACGATCCATCAGGTTATCAAAGGCTCGTTGGGAAGTTGATCTACCTTACTATGACCAGGCTTGATATATGTTTTGCAGTACAGATACTTAGTCAGGTCATGCATAATCTGAAACAGTCCCATATGAATGTAGCATTGAAAGTTGTGAAATATTTGAAAAGCAATCTAGGACTTGGAATTTTATTATCTTGGGTTGCAACTTGAAAATGACAGCCTATTGTGATATGGATTATGCTACTTGCCTAATGACGAGAAGATCTGTCATGGGTTTCTACATAAAGTTAGGAAGATCCTTGATTTCATGGAAGACTAAGAAGCAATCAACCATCTCTTTATCATCAGCTGAATTAGAATACCGAACCATGGCAAAAATAGTTTGCAAAATAGTTTGGATACAGAGTCTATTGTCAGATCTTGGAATAGAGGTTGATGGGGGCAATTGTGCTGTTTTGTGATAATGATGCTACGCTTAAATTGGCGGCAAATCCTGTCTTTCATGAAAGAACAAAACATATAAAAGTTGACTGCCATTTCACTTGAGAAAAAATTGAAGAAGGAATCGTTACAGCTCGAGGTATTGGAACTGCGGAGCAGCCTGCATATATATTTATTAAACCTTTATCCTAGAGACAACACAAGTATCTATTGAGCAAGCTAGGCGTGTTCGACTTATATGAGCTGCCAGCTTGAGGGGGAGTGTTGGAAGAAGATCTGATTTTGTGCTCCGATTGCAACTGCATAAATCATGGATTAAATTGATTTGGTCATAGAATATCTTTAGAATATTCATAAGATATAATAGGAATTGTAATCTTATTGATTTTATATGATTTTCCTTAGCTCTATAAATGTAGACGTGTACATGTACAAAGAGACCAATACAATACAATTACACTTCCTTTCGATATTTCTCATTTCCTGTCAAAAAAGTGTTCGCAGAGCGAGCACGTTGATATGTTGACAAGTGTTTGATTCTCAACAAATAAGGTGAATGGAAATAATATGACATCATCAATTACAAATTAGATTGTCTAGGCAAAAGAAAAGTCAATCAATTCCTCAATATTTTACTTGGGTTTCTAATCGACCCACCACCAATCGATTAGTGATGACTCTTTAATGAAATGAATTGTTGATTAAAAAATCAGATCATAAGTCACGAATTGATGGACTTGAGAGGACTAAGCCTAAGCCTAGACTTAGTTAGCCGTTATCCTAATGTGGAGAGGGCAGAAAGGCCATGATAGATAAAAAGTATGAAGTTTTGTTTGTTTGTGTGCTTATGCACTATGTTAGTGAAATTATTCCTCGAAGCTGTTGATCGAGTCCATCCTTGTGCTAAATTGAGCCAACCCCAACTTTACGATAGGGAACTTTCAATTTGTATTTGATTATTCACTGATGATATAACTAATATCATCTTTGCCCAATCTATAAGCCATATATCCCCTTTGCATTGTCAAGATTACCTATGCAGTCCAATTTTCATTTCACATCTATAAATTAAATCTCCCACCACATATAAAAGGTTTTAATTGTGTTTAATATGGTTCTAACGCTCTGTTTGTTTCACGAAAAATGAATAATTGAAAAATCTTTTCCTAAAACTGATAACTTATATTGCCTACTTTCTGCAAGAGCTAAGAGGTCTTTGGGTTCAATTCGTATATGACTGGCCTACTTGCCTATGGGGGAAAACCTTCATTTAAACTCACATCTTAAATATTTACTTAATTATGCATAAGTGATGGCACAGTAGACAACAGACTATAACAATAATCATTGTAATTGCTGGTTATATATTAAGATTATTATTAGTATTTCCACAATTAAAATATCCCGCACTTATTTGTGCCTTTGCTTTGGAATACTGTCAGATCTAGATGATTTGTGATTTTGAAGAACAAATGAAGACGGTGAGAGTTCTAGAAGAGTATTTGTCTGGTCATACTTTCCATTTGTATCACCTATCATTGTCTAATGACATGTTATTATGTTTTGTTTTTAGTATCTCCACCTTCTTATTTCATATGATTTTCTAGAGATGTGCATTACAAAAATATTCATCTCCTCTTTATAGAGCCTCTTTCGAGTTTCAGCATAATGCTTGTGGTCAATCAATATATGCCAAGGGCACAGTTGATGATGTCTTGTATTTAGCCAAGACGGTGATAATTTTTCTAATAGAACTCACTTTAATTTGGAATTGATTTTTTTTTCTAGATGTACAAGGGCACACTAATCAAAAGTTTCCCGTAATGATATTCAAGAGTTCTTTTACATTACTTGCCAAAAATGAGACAAGAGATCACAAAATCACACGCTTTGAAGTGACAGCAACTTACTGCTCTGGTAAATACTTATAAAATCATATTCATATAATGTTGGAATGTGATGTACAATATCTTAGTTTTAAACAAGGAAATGGATTCTTGGTATCTAATCAAAGTTAACTGTTTGGAGTTGCAGATAGTTATTGTCCCTATAAATCCCATTGCCAATGTACTCACTCATTGTGGTTTGTGAATGTACTATCTTTTTGTAGATCTAGTAGAAGTTAGGCGTACATATATACAATATGATTGATGTATTGCGTGAGGGTAGCATGCGTTGATATTAGTTTCATGCTAAGTTTTCTTATGCAGTGTTTATCTTTCAGTTCAGCTATATTGTCTTAATTTTGTGTTGTAGTCTCAAATCTTCTTCTTCTTCTTATCATAATTATGATAATAATTATTAGTATTAGTTTGGCAGATGCTGTATCTCAATTTAGGGCTTTGGTTTTATAATTTCTTCACACTCATCATTGCTTCACATGGCAATACAGTAGAAAAATTACCACATTTGTTTTTGTAGATGGATCCTTAAGCTTGAGCAACTGCAACTTCTCTTTGAGATATGTAAGATTTTGATTATTTGCTATGAGAAGCATGCATCTCAAAATCAGAGGATGCAAAGTAGAATTGTTTTGCAATTTTCCTGCAACTCTCTTATACTCAGCATCGTTAGCAACTACTGTATTGTTCAAGCTTGCAACTTGGTAGCCAGATGGAAGCCCCAGTGGTTCAACATGGAAGTTCTCCATGGAAAATGCATTACTACTTGTACTAAGAGAGATGATCATGTGTGGCTGTCCAAGACTATAAACTTGAAAAGTGTTTGATTCACAATGAATAAGATGAGAGGGAAAACAAGAATGTCACCAATTACAATTAGATTGTCTAAGCAATAAAAAAGGTTGATCAATCTTGCCACAAATTCAAAATTTATCATATGTGAACTCCTTTGAATTTTGAGATATCTCTCATTCATGTTGCTAGAGCTACCGTTGCCTTTTGCAAATTGGACAATAATCTTCACCTTGAGCCATTTTGCAATGCAATGGTAGCAAAAGCAATGGTTACAATTCAACTTTTTGAGCCAATCTTGATTAAGATATAGGCATACTGCAATGTTATTAGCAAAAATGAGAGTATAATGAGTGGTAGTTGTATTCAAATTAGCCTAGATTTTTCTTCAAAATTATGTAGGGACGAAACCATTCTTGTTTTATCTCTGTGTTTTTAATGAAGTGACTTTGATTAGTCAAATACAATATGTTTTGGGCCTTGATTTACATTGTCTAGGTGTGCTTCAGAGCACTTTTATACTTTGTGCCCTTTTTCGTGTTATATTAGGCTTTTATTTTATTTTTTTTGAATGCTTTTATTTTTTTGTGTTATATTAGGCTTTTTTGTTCTTTACTGCTTAATGTAACTTTTGGGTATTCCAATGTCATTTAGGTTAACAAGGTACTTATTTGGTCTATTCTATATATGAGGTAGCTTTTTTGTCATCTTTCATGCTATGAAAAAAAATTGATTTCTCTCTATTATTGTGCATGTAAGCGTGGTGTTGTCTTAATGTGTGTTTGCAATTGATGAATTCATGTTTTAACTATTGCTTTCTGCATCTCTTAGAATCCCAAAAAGTTGCTACTTAAAATAAATGGCCCTTTGTAATGACAAAAAAAATAATTATACATATGACTGTAAATATTAGAATTTTGACGAAGAAAAAAATTACTCGAAGAATAAGAAGTTTTGTAAGTTCAAGAGAGAGATGATCTCTTTGCCCAATCTAATCACCATATATCTCCATTTCATTATTAAGACCTCCTATATAATCTAATTTTCATTTCACGTCTATAAATGAAATCTCCCACCACGTATAAAAGGTTTTAATCGTGTTCAATATCCGAAAAGTCTTGACATATGGTGCTCTTAAGTCAAAAATCAGCTGGCTTTTATTATAGTCAACATCATATTGTCGTTAATTAGCATCAAAGTTAATATCTACTCATTGTCAAAAAATAAATGAGAGTATTTCACTACTAAAGTTGTATAGTTTTCTTTAATAACAATTGATTTGTTATTTTAGTTAATTATTGTTGGCACTAATGTCACGTTGGTATTAACGGCACATGCTATCATGTTGTTTTCTATTTAGTTCCTTAAAGTTAGACACATAGAAGTTAGATATTCAACAATGTTAAATACATCAAAATCAATTGAAACTCAATCAATTTCCTCAGAAACCATTACATGGACTACTTCTAATTTGAAATATGCCTCATTCATAATGTTATAGCTCTCCTTTTGCAAAGTGGACAAAAGTTCCTTCTCATGAGCCACTTCTCAATACAGCCATAGTGAAAGCAATGCCCACAATCCAACTTCCCAAGCTTATCTTCAACAATGTAGTCATCCTGCAATTAGTTCAACAAAATAAAAGGTATGATTTAGCAACATATATGCATAGTAATAGTTTAAATTTAGCTAAGACAATTACTAATGGACAATAAAATCATTCCTCATTTCAATCTTAAAATGTTTTGGAGTAAATGAAGTGATTCTTACTAAACAAATACAACAGGATTCGGATTCGACATTAGATTCTTCCAAAGTAGAGGCTTGGGGTTGATATTGCTGTGACCTTAGATGTGTAGAGATCGCTTCCTCACTTAGTCTCATGGAGACACCTCCACCCTGTTCATTGAGGTGGACCATTCTTAATTATAAACCATATAAAAAAAACTAAGTATTTCACAATCACCTCATCTTAAGTAAATTATTCCTCAAATATAAAAAAATATTACTCGCTGATGGCTAAGTCACAATTAAATGTCCTTTGATCTCAATCAATGTCTACATCAATGCATATTTGGTTTGGTTTTTAGTTGTTTGAATGCAATATACACAATTAACACACCTAAATGTTGTGAAAGGTTTTAAGCATATATATATATACATGTGAAGATGAATAATAACAATTTCACTAATGCAGACATTTTGACATAAGCATGATAGATAAAAATCAAAAATCATGTGCACAACAAAACTCCAAACAAGGGCAACAAATATTATTACTCGAAAACATCTATGGCTATTACAAAACTCATGACACCATTGCAAATGTTTGAAGTCATACACAAGCAGCAATTTCTTTTAGTTGAACTTTTTATAGTTCATAGTACTATAAAAGATATTATGTATATATTAAAACTCCATTTGTTTCACGAAAATAAATAATTTATAGTCCAGAATATATCTAAACTATCATTTAGATGGAAATTGCAAGCAAGTGCGAATCTCCAAGGAAACAAAATAAGAGATAATGACAATTATGACATTACTAGATTGTGGTTAATCATTGTCAAAAAATAATTCCATTAACGATCCATAAGACATTAACTTTTTCTATATGACACATTTTCAAATATTTTATAAAATTCTTAAAAAGGTATACTTAATTACATATGATCATTATATGGCTTTTAAATTAAAGTTCATATCCAATATAGAAATGAAAATCACAAGTTTAATATGTTAGGATTTTCTTTCGACATCAAGAGCATGAGGTATATGAAAATGCATCCCATAATTGGTAGTAAAAATCCATCCTTATTTAAACCTCTCAATCTCAAATACTATTTCTATGGAAATATATCGATGAAATTTTCAAGAAATTATCATAGTTATTAAGGAGCCAAATTGAGAATTGTGCAAAAATTTGTTGAGTTTTCAAGTCTACTACTATAAATATGATCTCGTCGTTCCCAAGATGAAACATGATAATATTACATTTTCCGAAACATACCTCATGCATTATCATTTGGATATTAGCCCATGGTGATGGAGAAGTTATCTCGGGATGAGCTCTAGCTTGCCTCATCCCTCTACTTGCCCATCTCAGCATTCCGGGTGTTGCAGAAGTAAGCAGACTACTTGGAGTTAACCTTTCATGACCATATAGCCTTACTGAGTTCTCCAGCAATATGGCCATTGGAAGGCCCATCACTTCTTTGGAAAACATTTTGTTCAATTAGTTCACTTTCAATTTGATCGACTTGGCTATTGTCATGATTTTCCATTATAGAGACCTGTAAATGTAAATTCTTTTGTTAGAATATTAACAATAAAAATATCTGTGTATATGTGTGGTGTGAGTATAAATTGTTCAATATGTCAAAATAGCTCTAAAGATATGGAACCAATATGTTTCTTAACAAAGTATTAACAAATCATGTACTAAACCGTAAGAAAAAGGATAAGATTATCTTAGGAAAAATATTACATTTTTTTTCTAGGGAATGAATAGATTTCAAACTATTTTTTATGCTTATATTAATGATGTTATGGATACCAAAGCATACATTTGTCGTCAAATGGTGATTTAATCCACTAATTGCACAGAACTCCTTCTTATGGTGATTTTACATATAAAAAAAAAATGCTAAACCATGTATGATCGACTATGTAATGACCATTTAGCATTTGTATTAAAACTATATATGAAACCTAAATCAATATACAAGAAAGGGTGTACATATTCTATCCAAATTAGTGGTATATACATCAAAAAAGTCTGTTTTTGTCAAGGGACAAATTCCTACTCGAAGTATTGAGGGGCTAAGTCGAAATGTAATTGCTCACATAGTGAATATAAGTAATTGAAATGCTGTAAATTTTTCTGTCAAGGGTCACACATTTTTTTAATTGATTTATCACTGGAGAATGACTAAAACAAGTGATTAACTTACATATAGTGAGATTGAAATTGAAAATTTAGGAAATAGGATCTAAAAATTTTCAAACCAACTTGATTACCATAATAAAAAAGATTATTGTAATTGACCTTAAATCTTAATAAAATGATAATTTTCTAATAGGTCACTAATGACAATTTTGATAAGACTCATAGGCAATAAAAACATCTAGGTTTTGATGAAATTTTAGAATAAATATTAGGAATAAGTTCAATATAAGTCCTAAAGCTTATCATCAAAGTGCAAATGAGTCATAAAAGTATAAAAAAGAAAAGTGTAATCAAATCCAAAAATTTGTCAAATTGATTTAATCGAGTCATTTCATTAACTTCATCCAATTTAGCTAATAGAAAATATTGATGTGTCTTATTATCACTTTCTTAAGACACATGGTAATGTCATGGCGACCACAAAGTGCCAATTCAAAAAAAAGTTAAAAAACTATAAATACAAACAAAATCATTTTTAAAAAATAAAAATCTAAAAAAGAAAAAGAAAAGCACAAACTCACCCATAGCTCGGCCAAGCCCTCACCTTTGGCCATAGCCACAACTATCGAAAAGAGTTGAAGGAGGCCACTCGGGCATTTTAGGAAGCCCGATGACCCTCACCAGCTCCAAGCAAGGGCCAATTGGCTTAAATTTGGGGGAGGGTGTGACCCTTGCACTAGATTTGAGCAAGGGTCACCGGGCCTTGCCCAAGGTTACCCACCCTAGGCAAAAAGGCTAGAATGAACGTTGCAAGCATAGAAGTAAATACAACCCATGACCATTTATTAAGGCTTTTAAACAATTTTTGTTGGGTCAAAAATTTTAAACAAATTCAATACCATATGAAATAGGGAAAAAAAATAAGAATGTATGCATACTTTATCTAAGAAGCACCAATCGGAAGTAAACCTTGATTGAAATTAGCTTGCAAAAAATGGCCCAATCATAAAGAAAAATGACAAATACATGTAAAAATTATTTATATAGATAAAAGGTGAGCAAATAATCATCGATTTGCCAATGGTTGCAAGCACAGTTGCCAAAAAACTAGTGGAGGTCGCCCGAGCCTTCTCAAAGCTCAATGACTATTGCCAACCTTGAGCAAGGCCTTGGCGACCTTTGGTGAGGGCCTATTGGCCCAAATCTGGGGGAGGGCGTGACCCTTGCCTTAGATCTAAACAAAGGTCAGCGAGCCTTGCCCAAGGTTGCCCACCCAAAAAAAATGGCTAGTGTAAACCTTAATAATCATCAAATGAAGACTAGAATGAACATTACAAGCATAGAAGCAAAGATAACCCATACCATTTAAAAAGGCTTTTAAACAAATTCAATACCATGTGGAATGTAAAAAGAAAAAAGAGAGGGAATACATACTTGATTTGAGAAGCACCAACTAAAGTAAACCTTGATTGAAATTAGCCTGCAAAAAATAATCATTCATGAAAAAAATGATAAATACATGTAAAAAACTATTTATATAGATAAAAGTTGAGTAAATAATCATAAATTTGCTAGACAACATAATAGAAGATATATCTTATATTATCTAAGATACATCTAATTATTATAAGGATTGAAATTATAAATAAACTAAGGTCACCGATTGATCATTGAATTGATCATATGAAATAAATTATAGAATTTGAACCTACACATATGACTATCTCAACAATCAAATAAAAGAAATGGGTTTATAACATCCAAATCATATGATTGCTTGTAAAATATCCCACACCTCGGGGATTCAGTGATCTATTAGATCATGTTGTTAGGCTTTGAAATGCAATTGTTTACCCTTGAAATCGGTACTTCTTGTACAATCTCTCTATGATTGTAAGCAAAATTTGTAAAATGCGACAAAAAAGACTTTGGCACAAAAAAAGAGAAAGCATATAGATTGTTACACACATCGATACCTTAAAGAAAATATAGATTAAAAATTATAAAAAAATCACTTGAAGAAATATGCTTCATCATCAAACACATTTGAGATCTAAACAATGGATGTACGTATACATACTTTTCAAATTCTTCTTCACATTTGAAATAAAGAGAAAAGAAAAACCATAGCACACAAGTTGAAAAACTACCTAAATCATAGCATATGCTAACAAGAAAAAAGGGATCCAAAAGGGGAAAAAAGAGCAAGAGAACACATGAAAAATAACCTCGAAGATCTAAACAGATGTGAGAGTTCAAGAGGATTTTGATGTAACTTGCATAGACTAAGACAAAGAGATGAGATGATACAAGATGAAGACAAACTTTAAAAAGACAAGTCGGTAGTGCAAAACTTCTCTATTTATATTGTCCTTCCTCATGCCTAATTGAGTAAATTCCAACTTACCATATTGGAGAGCTTTCTCAATATGACATCTTTCTTTAGTTGCTAAGGAATCCTAATTCTAATTGTCATTTTACATTTGTATTTGTTTGTCATTCTTGAACTAGTTTCCTTGTATTGATTTTCTTTTCTTGGTCTACTATTCTCCCTCTCCCACAATTGATCTTAGATGATCTTAACATTTTCATAGATTCTCAAAGTAATCTGCCGAAAGAACACAAGACCTTTCAATATCATTCCTTATAAATGGAAACAATTTTCTTATTTGATGTAGACTATATTAAGGTTCAGAATCTAGTATGAGATTCATAGGTTAAAAATGTACTTGTTATCATATTGGTAAGCGATATACCTAAGTTTGTTAATTTGACTTCTTAAAATGGTCAATTGATGGATCTTCTAACTTAGTTACTAATTGACTGTGCATATTGTTAGAATTCACTAATTTTCATCTACAATTTATATATTTTTCTCGTTGGCAGCCGTTAATAGTTATTTTATAGTTTTTCAATTAAAATTTGTTCATTATTGTTAAGTATATGAAGCCGACATTATTACATCAATGACATAAATCGTCATTTTTTTAATGATTATTCCAAATTACAACTTAGAAACATAAAAATTGTAATTCAATTATGATGAGATATAGCTTACTAATTAAAAATTCAACTCTACTTCCTCTGGCCAAAGGATAAGAAAACATCTTTGAAATAAAATGATTGTCAATGGTTCATATGAAGATGATTATTTGTCCTCATGAATTTTGGTGGAAGGAAATCCCACAATAATAACATTGCTGAAGAAAAGAAATGTCTACGGATGCAAGAAATCATACACATTGACCTTTTTTGTGGGAAATACAAAAGATATTTTACCATATACTCTCTTTTGCCCATTTTGGATAAGTCTACTTTGGGAACAACTTGCTCACATGCACACCGACACACATATCATATCTTCGTGGGTTCATTTTTCTTCATCAAGGCTAATTGGGAAAGTTCAAACTACATGTGTTCTATTCATTTCCCTATTTAGCTATAAACTTATATGATTATACATTAATTATTTGACTAATTTAGTGCTAGCCCAATCTAGTCATTATCTATTTTTTGGGCACTTGAATTCCGTTTGTGAATTTTTTTTTTTGCCATCTATTTAATTCAATTTACATTTGAATTCTTTCCTTAATGCCTTTTTCCCCTCTCATTGTTTTTAAAATGCATTCCTTTAGTAATTATTTTTGTTTCACATTTTAAGGAGTAAAAAACAATATAATAATTAGGTAGACATCCTTTTGTATAGATTTTTTTTGGCAAAACAATTTTGATTAATGATTGACTTTGGAAGCTATTAACATGTTTCTCATCTCTTACTTACATTACAAAAAAAAATGAAAGTCTCCTCATTTTTAGCCTTAATAATATTTAATCTCTTTGAATAGCAAAGCACGAAAGAGGGTCAAGATGAAAGGAACCCTAAAGATTATCCGATTTCAAATTATATAGATTGAGGGGAATACTTAAAAGAAGTCCAAGCCAGGAAGATTATCGTTCCTGCCCGAAGTCACTCTAAAGGACCCTAAAATTGCTCTCTCTAAGCCAAACTCTCACAAACACACCTTTTAACATGGATAAAACTCCAACCAGCATCTTCATTCTTCAGCACCACCGTTTAATTGCCCAAAATCCTACGTTCCAAGTTTATCTTCATCAACTTAGTCATACTGAAATTTCTTTTGCAAATAGAAAGAACACTTTAGTAGTGCATATATACTTATGGTCTAAAGTTAGCTAAGATAATTACGTATGGACAAATAAACGAACTCTTCTTTAAGTCTATCTTAATTTATTGTTGAGAAAATGAAGTGGCTCTTTTTCTTTTTTGGTGGTGTAAAATGTAAGTTTAATTTATTGGATGAACTACAGAAGCTTAGGAGCATCTCCCACTATTACAAATATACCTAATAATACAAGAAGATGTAGATAGAAAGTCTCCACATAGTAACCAATATAACATTAGCTTATGAATGTCTAATCTTTTGATAGAGTGAAGCTCTACCCCTAACAATTTTATGCATCTTAGCCAAAATAATGTGGATGTCATTTGATTTGTTATGGGAACTTCTATGGTTGCACTCCATCTAAATTTAATATATTGTTGCTAAGAATGATACCTTGAGGAGCCTTTGCCAAGTATTTGTTGTAGAACTAATCATCCATTGAAGTTCATCGTTCCACCTTCTTATAGTCAAATCCCATATAATGCCAAGATATTACTCAACATACTTCTAATCTAGTTGTAGTGGAAAAATAAATGTGTTAAGTCTTCTAAATGGTCGAGTAGAAAGTGCACTGGATATTGACTGAAAGCATCCGTTGTAATACAATCTATGTTGTCAAGGCCTATCTCTACAAAAGGCAGTCGATAAAATTATGTTTATTGATATTGCTGGTCCAAATTAGGTTGTGACACTCCACAATCAGTCCCACTTGCCATACACTATCTCATTAAAATGAAGTGGTTCTTACAAGACAATATAACATGTTTTGGCTTCGACATTAGATTCTACTGAAATTGAGGGTTGAGGGTTGATGCTTTTGCAACCTTGGCTTCCTTGCTCAATCCTAGTTCTTCGAAGTGGAGCATTTCCTAATAAGAAAACATATAAGGAAAACCTAAGTAGTTCATAATCACCTTTTGTTAACTAAATTATTTTTTAAGTATGAAAAGTGTTGTTTACTCAAGGGGTAAGTAAAGTTGCAACTACATCACCCCCCTTGATCTTGGCTACATTGCATTCCCATTATTAGGATTGTCAAAATGGCAAAACACATATTTTGACTCAATTTTGTTGAAATGGGTTACAAATAGGTCACATGAAATGTGGAATATGGGTCATAAATGGGTTCAAAGAGAAAAGCCTAAAAAACAGTTGGGTTTTAGTGAATTTATTGTGGACCCACTTTCACCCCAAAATACAAGAGTTCCATGAAACAAGTCTCACAATTTGCTCCTCTCTCTCTCTCTCTCTATATCTATGTATATGATTATACTGCTCGAGACAATCTTTGTCATTGGTGAGCGCTCTCCCTCCTCTTTGTCCTTACTGATGGACGTAGTTGCTGCCTCCACAGCCAACAAAGTTGGAGGAGCTCATGAAGCTCGGGCTCTAGCGACGACCGTTGCTTTCATCGGTGTTGTTGCTATTGTTGCCACCACTCAGCAAAGTGCAAGTAGCCATGCACACTGACTCTTCATAGCAAGAACAAAAACCAAGACAAGGCAAAATGAGGGTGAGAGAGTGGAGAATTTTAGCAGGTGTAATATATTTGTGGAGAGCGAGAGTGGTGATGAAATGCTTGATGAAAAGGTAGACACAAATAATAAACCACAGCTTCGGCATTCTTCTCTCTCTCTATACTAAGTATACGTTTGGCTACACCTAAGTCTTTCATCTCAAAATCACTTCTTAATTGTCCTTTTAGTTCATCATTATTAGACATGTTCTCGACTAGTATCAAAATATTATCAATATCTAGCAATAGTAGCTAACATCCTTGAACCTCTGTACTACACACAGTTTTCATGAGAACTCCTTTTATACTATTGACCAGTCATAAAGGAGTCAAATCAATTGTACTTTTATGAAGGAGACTGATTAAGGCCATAAAGTGAACATTTAAATAAACATACCTTGTCTTCATGGCCTGAAGCGTTAAAAAGTTTTGGTTGCTACATGTTTATATGCTCCTCTTACTCGTCGTATCAAAAAATTTGAGTCATAATCAAATATATTCATGTTATGTTTAATTAAGAAATTTTGTGCTGTTACCAAACATATTTGAATGCTTAGAAACTTATCCAAGAATAAAAATGAAAAAAATAGAAATTATTCTAGAGAACAAAAATATTACTAAACGCATCCTTAATGTAACATTTTGGAGTTTGACCAAGTCCAAGGAGAAAAAAGAAATAGAAAAATAGAGTTGAAAAGTCAACAAAACAAAAGTGGATGCCTTCCGTTTATAAGGGTGCATATGATAGCTATTTTATTTCTATTCCAAAATTATTTTTCTATTCTAGAAACAAGTTTAAAATATAAATTCATTTGGTATTGCAATTTCATTTTTTTTATTTCTAGAATAAATTTTATTTCTTGAAAACAGTTTGGAACATAAATGAGAAGTAAAAATTTTCTATTTCTCTATTTCTAGAACAAATTTTCTAATCACTCAACCTTGCTACTAGCCGACCACTTAGCCATCGCTTCCACCCACCATTCTCCACCACCAGTCGCCAATTGCTACCCATTGCCCACCATCCACTATTGTCATTGCCCGGGAGGGAGAAATTTTGTGTTTGATTTTTATTCCAGAAACATAAATTCAATGTCATTATTAATGCATATGTTTACTCAAATATTCATCAAATTCCATAAATCAATTTCTAGCTAGAATTGATTATTATTCGTGTCCTAAGAGGCCAAGACATGCAAAAACAGAATAGAAAAGAAAGAGAAAGAAAAGAAAGAAGAAGGAGAAGGAGAAGAAGAAAGGAAAAAAGAGATTCTGCGTACACAACATAGATGTTTAGTATCATCAAATAAGAGCATTTCCATCAAGTATATCAGCAAGTATAGCACTTTAAATGTACAAAAAAAAAAAAGCATGAAGAAAATGAATGACAATAATTTTCACATTTAAATGTTGAAGTAGCTAATATCATATTTACTCAAATAAACTCTTCCACACAAAAGAATACAAGGAGCTAAAAGACAAGAATTTTTTTATTAGATTTTGGTTAATTGAAAACATAAAACAATTGAAGATAGTGTTAAATTAATAATTAAAAGGAATGCCAAATATTCAAAAAGAGTTCATTAAGAAGTGCGATAAGAGTGTCCAGAAGAATATATCAATAAATTCTAGTTTATTTTGCTTAACTTGGCGTCACATTGTTCCCACCACGAAAGGAATGATATAAAGGAATAAAATTAACAAATCGTTCTAACAAATAATTGATATTACGTCACTCAATCAAAGAAAAAGTAAATAGATTTGTGAGTTTAACAATGGTGGAACATACAGATTTCGCTTTACTTGGTGCCGAAAGTTAGTGATCCAAACGTGGAGCAATGACTAGCTAAAGAATTACACCAATCCAATCAAAGAAACAATACAATAAGTGGATTTTCAGTTAGAAAAAATACCATAAAAAATTCCAAATTATATCACTTACAACAAATTTACTTTAAACTTTCTTTTGCCACACTAAAAACCCAAAACTATGCCACTTGTGATAAATATATCCTAAAAAAAATTTTTATACTAAAAATCCCCAGTTATACCCATTGAAACACATTTACCCCAAACTTTCTCTTATGACACGAAAAGCTATGAATTTGTACTCATGTAACACATTTATCTTCAAACACATTTATTCCTAAACCCTGGAAAGAGAAGGGATAAAAAAAATATAAAAAAGACGAAAATGCCCTTTGGCCAAAGAGTTTAGAGATAAATGTATCACATGAGTATGAGTCTAGGGTCTTTTGTGTCACAAGGAAAATTTTGGGGTAAATGTGTTGCAATAAGCATAGTTTGAGGTTTTTAGTGTTACAAAAAAAAAATTCAGGATAAATTTATCACAAACGGCATAATTTTGAGTTTTTAGTATGGCAAAAAAAAAATTTGGGTAAATTTGTTGTAAATAGTATAATTTGAGGTTTTTGATGGTATTTTCCTTAAGAGTTATCATGCAAATTATGTAGAGGCCCACCAGTGAAATGAAGTAAAAGCAACGGATGCGAAGCAAGCCTCTATCATCATATTTGGGCAGTCTAAAAGCATAGAAACGTTCATGGCACGACATCTCAAAATATCAACAGAGTATGAAAAGAGGTAGATTCCAAAGTTGGACTAGAAACAAAGATTTGTCCATCGCGCCTTTGCTGTAGAAGTGATCATGGACCATATTGGCTTGAGCCGTAAAATGGTACACCTAATCAAGTCCTTTTTGGGTTTGACTCAGTTAGGTCTAGATAGGCCCATGAGGACGTGATTAATTTAAATGAAATGAAATTTAACCTTTTCCAATCATGGATAAATCTAGATCAAAATTTTTATGCTGAGGAATTTAAGCTTATCCATTCATCATTTGGTTTTTCAATCAATGATTATGATTTTCACCAACTCACTGCATACACACATTATTACACTTGAATAGTGATGTGTGGGAAAAGAAAGCTGGCGATGTGCATAGCTTACTTCTTGCAAAATGGCAAGGTTTTTCGATTGGAAAATGGTTGGCTAACCGTCCATTAGCTCGGAAAACGGACGGTCAATCTGTTTGGAAATTTCCAACTAGAAAGGAAATTTTTAGCCATCGATGATGCCGGCACAACCCTCCGACATTTCTTTTTGAACTATTTAATACCACATAAAATATTTATTTAAGTTTTACAGCAAATCAGAGAATTTTTTAATGATTAGTATTCAATTGGCCAATTTGGTCAACTTTTTCTCCCAAGGAGTATATTATTCCACCGATGACACAACGGCATACGTAAGCATACCCGCCGTTTACATAACGGCGCACGTAAGCCACGTATGCATATCCCATAACCCGTCCCCTATAAATACACGTGCACTGTTTGGCCATGTTTCTCACCAATCAAATCCAAGAAGAGAGAGAGAGAGAGATGTGACAACACTGCTCTAGATAGAGAATGGAGAAGGACGGCAATAACGCTTCAGTGGAAGTGAAGAGCAACAAACAGGTGATTTACAAGGAGGAGATACGAGGTTCCCTGAAAGAGACCCTCTTGGAAGTTAGGACGAGCTTGGTGAGACTGAAGGCCGACGAGGACTTGGGGACCATCGCGGTGAAGAACTTGTACTTGGCTTGCGAACCCTACAATATCCACCTCATTAAGTACTTCACTCGGGTTGGCTCCGTAAGTATCGCCATTTCTCAAGTTACATTTGTAAGATTTTGTAAGACCACTACTGACTGTTCTAAAAGTTTAAAGTGTTAAATAAATGCATAATTTATTATTTAAATATTTCAATACTTCCTCTCACACTTAGTCTGATCTTTTTGCTTAATACTAAGCGTGAAATTTTAATTATGGAGAAAAATGAGGATTGGAAAAATTTAAACTCGATATCTCTAACTCTAATACCATGTGAAATTTTGTGAGACTACTACCGACTATTCTAAATATGTAAACTGTTAGATGAATGCGTGGTTTATTGTTTAAATATTTTAACAACATTCACTACATTCATGATGCCAATGGTAAGTTCTGAACTTGCATGCATAAATCCAACTAAAATTTGTGACAAGTACAATCGTCAAGTAATATTCAAAGCATACTCTTTTCTTCTTGTAAGCTCGAAGTCCATCTGTGTTTGCTAAATGTAGTTGCACTTATATTCGGAAGTATTTAACACAATGACGCAGCCTGTTCCTGGATATGGAGTCTCTAGAGTTTTGGAATCTGGGCATACAAACTTCAAGAAAGGCGACTGGGTTTGGGGCATCACTGGATGGGAGGAATATAGTCTAATTACTGCGCCAGAGACTTGCTTTAAGATCGAACACACCGACATTCCTCTGTCTTAATATACCAGCCTTTTGGGTATGTTCTTTAATCATCTAGTGTAATATCTCTTTCAGTGTTAAAGAATGAGGGGAATCAGATTGTTAAGATATTTTGTTCTATCTGTTTCCTTTGAATTTTACTAGTAGGGATCTTCCTTGTTGAAGAGACAAATGCCCTCGTTGAATCGTCTCGACAATAGTGCCCTGCCAAACTGTCTTTCGTGTTGAATGAAGTGTGTAAATCGATTATATCTCAATGAAATAGTAGCTTCCTCTGAGAAGTCAATCCATTTCTCAGGAGCTTCACCTTTGGTCGATTAATCGGATCATCTGAGATATTGCCATAGCATTACACTCCTACTCCTGTGCTTCAGCAACTCTTGAAACTCGTCTAAATTTGTACACATCTAAACTTTCCAGGTATGCCAGGCATGACGGCTTATGCCAGGTTTTTCGAGGTATGCTCTCCCAAAAAGGGAGACTGTTTTCATATCAGCGGTGGCAGGAGCCGTTGGTCTGCTTGTTGGCCAGTTTGCGAAGTTGTTTGGTTGCCATGTTGTTGGCAGCACTAGTAGCAAAGGGAAGGTAATCATCTCACACTTGTCTAGTGTTTCCTTGCCTGCTTAAGAGCCTCTTCCTGATTCTATCTTTACTTAAAATTCTCACTTGCTGTTATGTTTGGGAAAAAGGTTGATTTGCTGAAGAACAAGTTTGGATTCGATAATGCTTTCAACTGCAAGGAGGAGCTGGATCTGGATGCAGCACTGAAAAGGTGAATCCAGGAATGAAGTAACGATGATTGAGCAAATGACTAATGTACAGGATTATATTAAATCTGTAGCCATTCTGAAGCCGACTTGAATTAACTTTTTTCTGTCTTGAATGTTTAGATGCTTCCCCAATGGGATCGATATCTACTTTGACAATGTCGGTGGAAAGATGCTCGATGCAGTGCTGTTCAACATGAAACTTCACGGCCGAATCACAGTATGCGGAATGATCTCACAGTACAACCTCCAGCAGCACGAAGGCGTACACAACTTGGTGAACCTTGTCCTGAAGCGGGTTCAGATGGAAGGTTTCGTGGTGTCCGATTACTATCATCTCTACCCGAAGTTCCTGGAGACGGTACTGCCTCAGATCAAAGAGGGGAAGCTTGTGTACGTGGAAGACATCGTGGAAGGGCTTGAGAGTGGTCCGGCAGCTCTGGTCGGGGTGTTCTCTGGTCACAATGTCGGGAAACAGGTGGTCGTGGTTTCTCGCGAATGATTCAGTTTTCCGTACTTTTTCATCGGCATAATCTCTCTTTTTTCTCATGTTTGCGGAAGGGGTTGTTTTCAGTTTGTTTTTGCGTTGCCGTTCTGCCGGGCAACGTCGTAGAGGTTGCTTCTTTCTTTGGGGATGATACAGAGGACTTTTGAGTCGCTTATTGTACATTTCGGTGCGCATGATCTCTTATGGTTTCGGAGGATATGTTCTCTGTATTGGGTATAAAATACTATGCTATGCCTCTCTATGATGTCGATGTAAATGTGTCTTGTACCGTGTTATCGTCTTTAATAAAACTTATTCAAGATACCAAATTGTTGTGACTACCGCTATAAAGTGAACAAACAAAACAATATAAATAAGAAATAAATTATAGAAATAAAATCTTAAGATAACAGATTTACGTGGTCTGGTGGGGTGTATACTCCTACAAGAAAGATTGACAGACCAAAAAAAAAAAAAAAATCAATCACAAGAAAAAATCACAAGCAAAAAGTTTTTCCACATTATCAACTCTCTTAGATGATGACTTTCGATATTTTCTATATCTCGCATGTGTCACACATATTAAATGCACTCATTATGCACACCACACCAAACTTGACTTTGGAATATTTATAGGCTCACACTATTTCCACACTATTATTGGCTCCTGACACCCTCCTATTGTTAGGGAAATCCCTTATGATGTTTTGAAGATGACAAAATAAATCAAAATGCTACTAACGTGTTTATTAAGTAACTTAGTGAAAAATGCACAAGCCGCTATACAGATGATGGAAAGCTTCTGAGTCTGGATAAAGCAGACAAAGAAGCACAGAAAGTCTCTGAGTCTGGATGAAGCAGACGGAAGACCCGTACCAGACTGAGATTTAAGTCTGACCGTACCCGGGCCGAGATTTAAGTCTCGAACGAACCCGATATTTTAAGTCCGAACGAACCGGGACCGAAAATCTAGGCAAATTCGAACTTAAGACCATCGATTTAAGATGAACCTACGGGATAAGATCACCAACAGTCAAGTATTTCACTTGCTTTATTTATATTGATTCTGTTGTATCAAATTGATTGGCAGGATCAATCAATGGACAACTTCCAAAGAAGAATAGAACACTTATGGAAGCCCGGATTCTGATTGTATGGGCGAACAGAATCCAAGGGGATCCAATCTACCTCCAACAGTTAAAAAGACTTACCTTATGAAGTCTGTCCAATAAAAGAAAGGGAAAACTAATCTCTCACGGAAAGAGCCAACGGTCAAGTATGGCTTGGAGAGTATTTAAGGATAGGATGAGACCTAAGAGACTAGGGTGGATAAATATATTCCAAGGCTGATTCAATTCTTCACTAGTTGTCTGAAAAGAGCGTAATTGAGTGATCTTAGTGAATTACCAAAAAGAGTGACTTTGTGAGACATATCATCACCAAGTGCTAACACTCAAGAGTGTGTAATCACCTTTGATCACATAGTGAAATCCA
This sequence comes from Corymbia maculata, assembly GCA_014182735.1. Lineage (NCBI taxonomy): Eukaryota > Viridiplantae > Streptophyta > Magnoliopsida > Myrtales > Myrtaceae > Corymbia > Corymbia maculata. The sequence goes on along the minus strand of CM024682.1, from coordinate 1,778,965 downwards.
GCCTATTGGCTGATCACCTGGAGAGTAGACGTAGGCTTGTCAAAAGCCGAACCACTATAACTGTGTTTGCAATCTTCTCTACTCTCTCTATTTAATTTCTGTTTGTGGATTGCAATAAATCGATATTACTTGCGCGTAAACTTCCTCTACACCTATTCACCCCCCCTCTAGGTGTTTATACTACTTCCAACACCTATCACATTGGATTGACTATATCATTCTTTGCAAGTCCCACTCTTGATTTAAAATTAATTCTTACCTCTTTTTTTTTCCTACTTTTCTCAATTTCTCTGAAAGGAAAACTTATCCACTTCCCTTCCAAATATTTTTTTTCACCCTAGCCACTTCTTGTGCCCCAATTGTATTTCAACATTCATTCATGTTTGTCTTCTTCTAAACTTATTCTCCATTATTATAATCTAAGCAATTACTAATCATATATTGGAGAAAAGAAATATTAGTTTTATCTACACATTAGTTACTTTATTTCCCTAGAGTATTCTCATGATTTTGAATTTTTCAACTTCGATTGTTTGTACAAATTTATGAGAATTTACTCAAAAATTGAATATTGTGATTGATGAATGCATTATACACAATTTATTGAAAAGTTATCCTCTCATTTGTGCTTAAGTTATTTTTTTAATAATAGCTTCCCAGTACAAAAAAAAAAAAAGATGTATGCAAATAATTAGCAGAATAATTAGTTTTTTTGTCAGAAACACAATCATTAGTTAACTATCTATCAAATAAAGAATTTTTCGGAGAGCAAGTAAACAAATTTTGTTTCAAATGAGAAAGAACAGGAAAAAACCAAAAAAAGGCAAGCATTAGTCTTAAATCAAGAGTGGGTCTCATATTTAACCTTAATAATTCTTATTTGTCACAAAAATGGTAATATTTTTTTTTTTGGTGACCCGAGAGAACCCCGTACGGCTGGCAGCCAGAGAGTAAATCCTGAGGTGACACGTAAGCGGGAGGACCCACCACCCCCAGAGTCACATTTAAGACCCCAAGCGACCGTGAGAGTATTCGAACCCCTCCCCTTCGTGGGGAGGAGAGAGCCCAAACCATCGCGGCCGCCAAGGCGGTGGTTCAAAAATGGTAATTTCATCTCTAGTAAAATTGAAATAACAGAAAAGAAAAAAAAAGAAGGTAAGAAGTATTCTTAAATTAAGAATGGATCCCTAAGGAAAATGTAGTCATTTCAATTTATAACGGGGATGTCAGGAGCTGATTAGAGAGTGTAAATAGCGTGAGCCTATTTATATTCAACAAATTATGAGCCATTCTTTAGGTCAACGTGGTTTTTATCTTCAACGAGGAAAACAAAGTCCTTTGGGAATTTTTTTGCATTGTCCACGATCTGGCGAGAATCTAGTTCGGGGCCCAGGTTACCTTGCGATTCAACTATGGGTTCGGACTTCAAATCAATTGATAACTTCAAGCCATAATCAATAAATCTCCATCTCCGCAAGAAGTCCAACTTCATTCTCGTGATCATCGTGTTCCCTGAGATCCTCTGGGCTCCTGACATGCTATAGACACTTACCAAGCCCGATTAGCACTATAACTTGGCCAATGGAATAAGCGTCATTAATATGTCTCTCTGTCGTGTGCACATTCTTAACGGATGAGGTTTCTTGTTGCACAATATCACGTACAAAAATGCTACATGACATCAATGTAGTTTGGTCCAGTCATGATGATTTTTAACCGAATGTATTGCACTCTGATTGTCAAAGTAAACAACAATATTCTCCTACTGTAGTCTCAGATCATCGAGCAAACCTCTGAGCCATATAACTTCCTTGATTGCCTCGATTGACATCATATACTATACTTCAATTCTTGGCAAAACAGCTATCAGCAATAATTACGCTTTCCAAATGACAGCACAATCTGCAAAACTAAAAGCGTAACCTTTCAAGGATCTCTGGAAGCCCTTCTCCTCACAAAATGTTTAATAGATGTCCATGGTTCCTATTGAAAACCTATTCCCAGTGTTTCCTTCCAAGATAAACTCATATCACAATACTAATAGTATGCAAAATACAAGTATTCTCTCTGACATTGACTGTAGTTCAAGATTAGTTGAAAGCTTGAATTGTGCAACTAGGTGGGTACTCAGAGTTTGGCGTGCTGCCCACTAAACTATCTCTGTACCTTATGTATGCAATCTAATAGCCGAAATGCTAAATTATCTCTCTCTCTCTCTCTCTCTCTCTCTCTCTCTCTCTCCTAATAATGAATATTATCAATATCTAGTAGCAGTAGCAGTGGCTAACATCCTTGAACCCCCTTATTACATGTAGTTTTCATGGAAACTCCTATACTATTGACCAGTTAAAAAGGAGTCAAATCAATTGTACCATTATACAGGAGATTGATTAAGGCCATAAAGTGATCGTTTAAACGAGCATACAATGTCTTCGTGACCTGAAGTGTTAAAAAGTTCAAGTTGCTGAATGTTTATATGCTCATTTTACTCTTCATGTTAAAAAATTGAGGATTGTATCAAATGCATTCTTATTTTTTTCTATTATAAGAATAGAAATTTTATATGATTATCAAATGTGTTCCAATACTCAAAAAATTATTTAGGAAATAGAAATGAAAAAAACCTATTTCTAAATAGAAATTATATCCGAAAACAAAAATGTTATTAAATACATTCTTAGGTAATATTTTGGAGTTTGACCAAGTCCAAGGAGAAAAAAGGAATAAAAAAAAAGAGTTGAAAAGTCAACAAAACGACAAACTATGGATCCTTCAGTCCGAGACACAGAAAAGAAAGAAAAAATAAAGAAAAAGAGGAAAGGGAAAGAGGGATTCCGCATACATGACACGGACACTTAGGGCTGTTTATTTTTATTCCAATTTTTTTGTTCTTTTGTTTCTTGAAATAGAACAAAAATAAAAATTTGTTTGATAATGTCTATTTGTGTTTATATTCCCCGAAATAGAAAGTTTCTACAAGGAATAGATTTGAATTAGAAATGAAAATTTGAAAAAAGTAACTTCTTATTCTTAGGAATAATTTCTAGAAACTTATTTCTTGAATCATTACTCATGACAAACCGACTGCCACCCATCGCTAACCCTTGCCAGCCACCAACCATTGCCGACAACTAACCGCCACCACCCACCGATCTCCGGTCACCCCCTTCGCCTGGAGACTAGCGGGCGACGATTGGTCTCTAGCGTTTGGCAATTGGCAACCTATGCATCTGACGAGCAATGATTGACAACTAGCATTCGGCAACAACCAGCCAACGTGTAGTGGCTCGCTAGCCACCAAGTCGCTACCACCGTCGAGGAAAAGGGAAATAAAAAATTTTGGTCAGTACCAAACACATTTATATTAACGCATTTATATTATATTTCTATTCTGAAATCAGAAATTTTTATAATTATCAAACATCTTATTTTACTCAAAAATTATTCTAGGAAATAACAATAAAAAATAACTATTTCTCAAAAGAAATTATTTTCAGGAGTAAAAATGTTACCAAACACACTCTTAGTATCGTCAAATAAGAGCATTTCCATCAAGTATAAAATGAGATAGAAAGAAAAGCACGAAGAAAATGAATTAGAGAATAATTTTTTCTTTTAAATGTTCAAGTAGCTAATATTATATTTACTCAAATAAACTCTTCCAAACAAAGGAATACCAAAAGTGATAAAAAAACAAAACAAAAATTACATTAGATTTTCGTTAATTGAAAACGTAAAACAATTGAAGATAGTGTTAATTTAATAATTGAAAGGAATGCCAAATATTCAAAAAGAGTTAATTAAGAAGTGCGATAAGAGTGTCCAGAAGAATATATCAATAAATTAAAGGGAAAAGCAAAATGAAGAATTAAAACTCACCGAGTACAAAGGCAATAACATTTTCAAATTGAAGAGAGAATTAAATTTTAAATTAGAATTAGAAAGACTCTAGTTTATTTTGCTTTACTTGGCGTCACATTGTTCCCACTACGAAACATTAGTGCAAATGATATAAAGGGATAAAATTACCAAATCAGTCTAACAAATAACTGATATTACGTCAAAAAAATAAATAGATTTGTGAGTTTAACAATGGTGGAACATATATAGATTTTGCTTTGCTTGGTGTCGAAAGTCAGCGATTGTAACGCGGAGCAATGACGAGCTAAAGAATTACATCAATCCAATCAAAGAAACAAGACGATAAGCAGAATTTTAAGTTATCATGCAAATTAGATAGAGGCCTACTAGTGAAATGAAGTAAGAGCAACGGATGCGAAGCAAACCTCCATCATCATATGTGGGCTGTCCAAAAGCGGAGGAACGTTTGTGACGTGACATCTCAAAATGTCGAATGAGCATCAAAAGAGCAGGTAGATTCCAAAGTTGGACCGGACACAAAGATTGTTCATCGCACCTTTGTTGTATAAGTGATCATGAACCGTATTAGCTGAAACCTGAAAATCAATAAGTCTAATTAAATCGTTTTCTCTTCCAGTTTGGTTCAGTCAAGTCTATGTAGGCTCATTCGGATGTGATAAATTAAATAAAAAGAAATTTTTAACCTTTCCCAATCACAGATGAGTCTAAATCAAAACTTTTAAACCAACCCATCTAAGCTCATCCATCCACCATTTGTTTTTTCAATCAATGATTAGATTTTCTCCACCACGCTGCATATGCACATTATTACGCTCGAATCAAGTCAAAAAGGTGAAGGATTTGTGGTAAAGGAAAACTGTTTGATGTGCAGAGCTTACTTCTTAAAAGTTCCAGGACTTTTAGATTGGAAAATACTTCCATTAGCTTGGAAAACGGACGGTCAACTCTCAGCCACACATTTTTATGAGAGAGATATGTCTTTTGCTTGGAAATTTCGACTCACTTGCATCCGAGAAAGGAAACTTTTGTGGCTATCTATGATGCTAGTACAATCCTTTTAGATTCCTCTCCAAATTTTTCATTACCACAAAAAAGATTCCTTAAAGTTTTACTGCAAATCAAATTTCAGATTAGAAATTTTCTTGAATGATTAGAATCGCTCAAATCAAGCTCTCTCAACAGTCATTTTCTATCCTAAATTAGACTCGAACCCACAAAAATCAATCGCAATAAGGGAGTTTTATCGCATTCTCAACTCTCCTGGATTACCACTTTCAACACTGTCCGTGTTTCTCGCAATTTCACATATCTAAGTGCATTTATCCGACAAACCAAACCAAACTCAACGATAAAGTACTTAAATTGTCAAAAATAATGAGCTCTTCTTCAGCATCAGCAGACTTCATCTTCAATAAGGAAAAGAAAGTCTTCTGCGAAATTAATGTCCTTGTTCGCATGATCCACAATTCCGTGCAAGAGTCTCATTTGGACTTTTCCAATTTGGCCCCAGTTTTCTTGCAATTCAATTATAATTCGAAGTCCAATCAATCAGAATTAACTTCGAGCCACAATCAACATAAACTTCCTAGCTCGTCTCTTCAGCGCACCCGCACATAGGAATGCGCCGCTACTGCAGGCAAATAAGCGAAGTTCACATCAAACAGTAGCACGCTAGACAGGAAGGATGACATTGTTTTTTTCCTCGATTGGGGTGAACTCGAGCAATGGCAAAAACATATTCGAATGTGAATTAGAGATGCAACAAGCCCATGAAATTAACCCTTATATTTCCTTTTACTTCAGATGAATAGAAAACTCCAGAGTATATCTTTAGCGGTTCGAAGCAAAAAATACAATTTGAATATTTTTCTATTATTTTATTTTTTATCTGTCAGAAAAAAAATGAGAAGTTAATTTCCTATTTTTGTAAAAAAAAATACAATTAAAAAAAAAAGGAGACTCAATTTGCCATTCTTGTACTTGCTTTCACACTCCATTTATTTCACCGAAAAAAAATGTTTTTTCCCCTAAATTCAATCGTTCTAACGCTGGGAAAAATCATTTACTTTCCCTGAAGATTGTCCATCATCTCTTATGAAATATTAACTACATGTCCTCCATCTTGTGAAAACCTTGGACGGGTCGCGATCATTTTCGACCGTATTCGACCCGACGACGAAAACAAGAACCGCCCAGCCAACCAAGAAGAGCGGCGCTGTAACGTATGACCAATCGCTCCGCTATAAAACCGACCCGATGCAGAGGAATAAAACGTCGTCCGAACACCCCGGAACGCTGTTATCTTCCTCTCGGAGCATCTCCAGAACCCTCTCGCTCTCGCTCCTCGTCATCCTCCGCGCATCTCTATCGCCGCCGTCCCCATCAACTGCTTGTCCCCACCTTCTTAGACGCGCGACGCGAGGCAAAAAGGTCGCATTTTTCTGCCCCACGAGGCTCTTTCACGACTTTCACTCTCGGTTCGGTCGCTGAAAACGATACCCATTTCACACACTCTGCGCCTGCTCGTCTTCTCTCTTCTGGGTATCTCGAGTTTCTCTGAAAGGGTAGCGAGGAGCGATGGCGGGTGAGAGTGGGGAGGCAGTGAAGAACAAGCAAGTGATATTCAGGGACTACGTGAGCGGTTTCCCCAAGGAGTCGGCCATGGAGGTGCGGGAATCGACCATGAAGTTGCGCCTCCCGGAGGGCTCCAACGGCCTCCTCGTGAAAAATCTCTACTTGTCCTGCGATCCTTACATGAGGACCCGCATGGCGAAGCTCGATGTCCCGGGTTATGTCGATTCCTTCAAACCTGGCTCGGTGAGCAAGCCCCTAAATACTCTTTCCGTGTCAACTTCTGTCTTTTTGTCCAAAAGAATACAGAAACAGAAAAAGGGTCGCCCGCTCGGGTGCCAAACTCGTCTTCCTCGTAGTTTTAAGTGGGATGTGGTGAATAAATTAAGCTCCGAATGTCGGATGACGTGGGTTTTCTTGAGTATAATATTGCTGTCCTTTTTAATATCGACCAGTTTGCACCGGGGATTGATCATGTCGTTTTAGGAGAAAGTTGCGGTGTCTCTGCTGATGGATGGCGAATATTATATTAGTTTTCCTGAGTGGAATTTACATGTTTGACTATTTTTCCTGGATTATGATCTCAGGTTTGGCTAAATTAATATACGAGGACTCGTCTAGTTTCAGTTCTGATTATGTCCAATTACTCTAATCAAAGGATTACAGCGACTCTGTGCTGTGTGTCTATTTATTTTTTTTAGCATAGCTAAATCTTTTTGTGAGCCAATCGGTGGTGGCTTTGAAAGTGTAGAAATGGTTTGTGATGTTGGTATAGGGTTCGGTAAATGTATTGAACAGCTTAGGGTGTCAAAAGAACGTCGCCTATGCTTTTTGGCATAGGAATTTTACAGGTCTTACGTTTACGCAGTCCACATAATGACAGGGTTAAGCGATGCGAGTTGCTTGACACTCCCACTCATGTGTAAGCATGACGAATGGTGACCTAGCTTTCATGTGAAATAGGAGATGAGATGTAATCATTGAAATATATAATAAACATGACTTTGGGATAAGCAGAGCTTTGATTGGATCTTTTAGCATATTGCTTAGGATTCCAATGTATTACTTTGGATTTCACTTTTATTCCTGCTGAAATGATAAAATTATGCTGCTCTTCTTCTAGGTTTGTTGGAAGTTATATCAAGTGTTAAGAAAGCTGCATTTTGACTTACCTTACCTCAATATGACTTGAGTTGGAAACTTTTAAAATCAGAAAAAAGGTTAAAGTGAAAGGATCTCTGGTTATTGTAGCACATTTGATTATGAAATTATGTTTATGTCCAATCATTCCTCCTTGGGAGTACAATGTCTATTTATTTTTGCTAAATTATTTGCACTTATATTTGAAGTATTTAACACATTGATGCAGCCTATCACTGGATATGGAGTAGCTAGAGTTTTGGAATCTGGGCATCCAAACTTCAAGAAAGGCGACTTGCTTTGGGGTTTCACCGGATGGGAGGAGTATAGTCTAATTACTGCACCAGAGACTTGCTTTAAGATTGAACACACTGATGTTCCTCTGTCTTACTACACTGGCCTTTTGGGTATGCTCGTCAATCATCAACATTATACTTCTTACTTGTTAATGAATAAGGAGATTCAGAGAATTAAGTTACTACTTGTAGGGATTTTCAGTGTATGGACTCGTTGAATTGTCTGAATGACAGAGGACTGCAAAGCTGTTAGCTTTCCTTGAGAAGTCTATAATTGGACCATTTGAGAGTTTGCCATAGCATGACACTCCTAGACTTATGCTTCAGCAAATCCTGTGACTCGTCTAATTTCTGCAAATTTAAACTTTGCAGGTATGCCTGGCATGACAGCTTATGCTGGTTTTTTTGAGGTATGCTCTCCAAAGAAAGGAGAGACCGTTTTCATATCGGCAGCATCAGGAGCCGTTGGTCAGCTTGTTGGCCAGTTTGCAAAGTTGTTTGGTTGTTATGTTGTTGGCAGCGCTGGTAGCAAAGAGAAGGTAATCCTATCACAGTTCATGAGTGCTGTCTGTCTTAAATTTGAGAATGCTTGAGAGTGGTGGCACTGTTGAATGTATACCATCATCATCATTTCACTAGCTGCAGTCTTACTCTTCTCTTGCGAATTTCATTCTATTAAAAGTTCTTTTTGCTGCTATTTTTGCGAAAAGGTTGATTTGCTGAAGAACAAGTTTGGATTTGATGATGCTTTCAACTACAAGGAGGAACTGGATCTGGATGCGGCACTGAAAAGGTGAGCAATGAGTATAGCAATGATGATTAAGCAAACAAGTGACTGACGCACAGGATATAAAATATGTACCCATTCCTGAAGCTGACTTCAGTTGACTTTTTGTGTTGTAAATGTTTAGATACTTCCCCGAGGGTATCGATATCTACTTCGAAAATGTTGGTGGAAAGATGCTTGATGCAGTGCTGCTCAACATGAAAATTCACGGTCGAATCGCAGCATGTGGAATGATCTCGCAGTACAATCTCGAGCAGCCTGAAGGCGTACACAACTTGATGAACCTTATCCTGAAGCGGGTTAGAATGGAAGGTTTCTTGGTGTTTGATTACTATCATCTCTACCCGAAGTTCCTGGAGATGGTATTGCCTCAGATCAAAGAGGGGAAGATTGTGTATGTAGAAGACATCGCCAAAGGTCTCGAGGATGCTCCGGCAGCTCTCATTGGGCTATTCTCTGGCCACAACGTTGGGAAACAAGTGGTGGTGGTTTCTCAGGAATGAGTCAGCTTTCTGTACTTTTTCATTGGCGTGGTCTCCTCTTTTCTCGTTTTCGAAATGGGTTGTTTTCCATTTGTCTTTGTGTTGCCGTTCCATTGTGCGAGGACATGGAGGTTGTTCCTTTCTTTGGATATGAATAAGATGATACAGAGGACGATTAACTGTGGAAGTGTCTTGTGTAACAAGAGACCATCTGGTTGAGTTGTTTTCAGGGAGCAATGCTGGAAAATAGTGTGGTTTGTAGGTTCCGTTTGTTTCACGAAAAATAACTTTCAGAAAAATGTTTTTCGGATTTTCCGACATTCATGGAAAATAAATTCATTGGGAAAAACATTTTCCATGAAGGAAAAAAAGTTTTCTAAAGTGAGGAAAATGTTTTTCACTTTTCAAGTTGGGAAAATAATTTCCACACTCACTTCTTTCTATCACACACCTCTTATTAGTCCTCACTTCTTTTTTTCTATTTTTTAAAATCAATTTTCCTTTTTGATAAATTCGAATTTTTTGTTATTTTTTAATAAAATCAATTTTTATTCTTTTATTCTTTATTCTTTATTTTTTTTTGTCTTTCTTTTTGCTGTTTTTCTTTTCGGCCATTCGCTAGCCACGACAACTACCGGCGATAGGTGAGCCAAACTCATCGATCTGGCGTCGCCAAATGACGGCAAGGCTCAAGCGTCGCAGATCGACGATGCCCAAGTGTTGCTAGAGGTGATGAGGCTTGAGCGCTAGATTGGCGATGCGCGAGCCTCGCCAGACGACAGCGAGGCTTGGGCCTCGCAGATCAACGACGCCTAAGCATCACCAAACGACGACAAGGCTTGGGCCTCGCAGATCAGTGACACTTGAGCATCACCGCAGGCGGCGAGGCACGGGCCTCGCCCGGATTAATGACGCCCAAGCATCACCAAACCACGACGAGGCTCGGGCGTCACCAATCTACAAGGTCCAAGCATCGCGCCTCGAGCTCACCTCATCGGTGACCCGATCGTGTGAGCTCGAGATGGGAGAAAAAAATAATTTAATAATAATTTTTTAAAATAATAAATAATGATTTTAAAAAATAAAATATTGAAAAGAGTTTATAAAGAAAAATGTTTTCTTAAGCAAACAACAAACAAAGAGAAAATATTTTCCACTTCAAAATCAAGTTTCATCCGAACACGAAAAAAATAATTACGTTTTCTTGGAAAATAGCTTCTTAAAAATATTTTCTAGAAAAACAATATTTTCCGTGAAATGAAAGCAGAGCCGTAGGGTAGATTCCATTTGTTTCACAGAAAATAACTTTCAAGAAAATGTTTTTTGGATTTTTCTATATTCGTTTCACGAAAAATAAATTCTTTGGGCCACACTTACTCTCTCTTATCTCACACCCTTTATTAATCCTCACTTCTTTCTTTTATTTTTTTAAATCAATATTTTTATGTTTTCATAAATTCAAAAAAAATTATTTTTTTAATAATATCGATTTTTTATTACTTTTTCTTTTTCTTTTTCTTTTGTCTTTCTTTTTGTTGTTTTTCTTTTTTTAGCCGATCGCCGGCCACAAAACGGCCGATCGGCGACAAACGAGCTAAGCTCACGATTTGGCCTCGCCAAACGACGGCAAGGCTTAGGCGTTGCAAATTGGTGATGCTCGAGCATTGCCAAAGGTGACAAGGCTCAGACCTCGCCAGACAGTGGGAGGCTCGAGCCTCGCAGATCGGCAACACACAAGCGTTGCCGGTCGCAGCCGAGGCTTGGGCGCCATCGATCCGCAAAGCCCAAGCCTCACCGCCATTTGGCAAGGCCCGAGCTCGCCTCGTTGGTGAGCTGATCGGGCGAGCTCAAGGCATGGCCGACGACTAGCCAAGGAAGAAAAGAACACAAAAAAATTAATTAATTAATTAATTAATAATCAATTTTTAAAAATAATACATAACGATTTTTAAAAATAAAATAATAAAATAATAAAAAATTATTGAAAAGAGTTTATAAAGTAAAATATTTTTCCAAGCAAACAACGGAAAATATTTTCCACTTCAAAATTAAGTTTCATCCGAACACCGAAAAATAATTACGTTTTCCCGAAAGATAGCTTCCCGTAAAATATTTTCCGTGAAACGAACTGGAATCGTACTTTTTGGTACACATGCTCTCTTTGCCTTTCGGAGGATTGTGTCTAAATTGGGTATAGAATCTTATACTAAAATGTTAATGGAAATGTTTCCTCTCGTACCGTGTCATCGTCTTTAAATAAGGCTGTATTTGAGAAACCAAACTGTTACGGCTAATACAAAAAGGGCATGAACAAATTAAACGATTTGATTAAGAAATAAATCAAAGAAATGGAACTCAAAAATAACGGATTATCGTGATTTGACCGTGTGCATACTCAACTGTAAGAGATCGACAAGATGCGTCCAATATATAACAAAGATATGACTACCATCGTTTAGACATTTTTTTTTATCTGGTCTTACACTATAAAAGAAATGATTGTGTGATATTTTTTAATATATTGTGAGAATAATAATTTATTTTAGACCATAAAAAATCAAAGAATAAATTATTATAAATTATTATAAAATTTACTTTTTTAAAAATTTGTGACTCGTAATAAGTTATTATTCTTATAGTAGTTCAAAAACTAATATACCAACAAAGTCTATCCTATCACCACAGTCATTCACAAGATAGAGAAATTATCAAAAAAATTAAATTTATTGTATTTATGTGAATACAATCATAAATATTTCAATTTAGCTAATTATATCTTAAATGTAATCTATCCAACTAACTTTGGTTGGAAAATCACTTACGTGAATGATGCCCTTGGATAACTTTTACTTTTGAATTTTAAAAAAATTGATTTTTTTCATTTTTACTCCTAACCTGCCCCCCTTCCCTCACCCACCCATTTTGTCAATGGCCAATCGTGAGCCACTGGCCACAAGTGATGGCTAGCAAGGGCTGATTTCTTTTGGATGAGGGCAAGGCCTAGCGAGAGTAAGTGCCCACTCGCCCGACTTGACGAGGCCTACCCTCCCCTGGGTTACATCCAACAAGGCTACCTTGCCTTGGGTGAGGATTGACCTCTCCAAACCTAGCAAGGGGCTGCCTAGGTGAGGCTTGGCAAAAGAAAAATATTTATTTTAAAAATTATTTATGTTAGCACTAGTCATGCTACATGGAATGATTAATGTTCACTTTCGTGATTTCTAATCCAAAATTTGGCCAATTTTAGTCAAATAAACTATATTAGTAAATCATCTAAAAGTTTAAGACTCAATTGGTCATGTTGAAAGGATAGAATTGACACAAGTGCAATAGTCTAGGACTATCTTGATAATTTCCCTTTCATAAGTGTGTTCCAATTCTAAATTAAACCCCAAATCACAAAAATTAATTACAAGATGGGGCTTATTTTCCATACCATCAACTCTCTTGGAAGAGGGCTCTCCATATTCTCTGTCTCTCACAAGTTGCACACACAATAAGCACACTTGCTATAATAAAGAAATATCTATTTGCAAAAAACTCTATGAGCATTTCTTCGACATCAACAAGGAAAAGAACTCTATGAGCGTGCAAATAAACGAAGTTTGCATTGAACGGTTGAAGTTTCCCGGTCATGGACTCCAACCCGGCATGCTAGAACTTTTAGGACAACATTTTGTTCGATTCAATTGGGGATAAACTTAAGTAATCACGAAAACATGTTTGAAGTAATTGCAAAAACATATTTGAATCCGAATTAGTGATACATCAAGCCCGCCAAATCAACCATCTATCACCATGTGTTCTTGGCAAAGCTTGAGAGGCTGCTGGACATCCTCAATGTCATAGCCAATTACTAAGCTTCAACCTTTTGTGACCATGTCGCCTTACGTTCTATTTGTTTAGCTGAAAGGAGCAAATCAAAAATTATTTTTCTAACTTTAATGGTGGTAAATTATTGCTTATGAAAAGTCAAACACGTGTCCTATGGTGTTAGTCACTAAGCGAAAGTGGACCTTCATATCATCTCGTAAAAACCTTGGAAGGGTCATGACTAGTCTGGGCCATATCTGACCCGACAAGAAAAGAGAAGCCTTCGACTAGGAGGAGCAAACACTCCGCGAGGAAGACAACAACATTTGGCCGTGCTCGGTTGGCGTCGGTCTAATAACACTCACATTCGTACATTTTGAGGTTGTCTCTGAATTTTATATATTTAATTTTTTAAAATTATCTCTTAATATTATATTAATATATAATGTGATTTTTAAATTTTTTAAATTTTGACATATTTTCAATTTAATCCACATGAAAATATTTAATATTATCATTCAATTAATTCAATCTTAAGTATAATGCAATGATTACATTATATATATCGAGAGTTGATGAATAATATTGCTTTTTTGGATAAAATTTAGGAATTATATTAAATAAATTAAAAATTCATAAATTTTACTACATATTGAATTGGAATTCAAAAATTATTTAATTTTCTTATTGGTGTTTTGTTGTGCAACGGATCAGTTCGGAGCATAGTAATTGGTCATTCATAACGCGTCCCGGACCATCTCGCTCTCGCTCCTCGTAGATCCTCCGCACCGTTCCATCGTCAACGTCCCCATCAATCACTATTCCCAACAACTTCTGACGCACGGGGCGAAACCGAAGGTCACTTTGTTACTGTCCTGCAAGGCTTCTCTACGCGTTTCACGCTCAGCTGAGTCGCTGAAAGCGATACCGCGCGCGCACGCTCCGCACCTGCTCATCTTTTCTCTTCTGGGTATTTCGAGTTTCGCAGAAAGAGTAGCGAGGAGCGATGGCGGGCGACGATGGGGAGGCGGTGAGGAACAAGCAAGTGATATTCAGGGACTACGTGAGTGGTTTCCCCAAGGAGACGGACATGGAGGTAAGGGAATCGGCCATGAAGTTGCGCCTCCCGGAGGGTTCCAACGGCATCCTCGTGAAAAATCTATACTTGTCCTGCGATCCTTATATGAGGAACCGCATGAAGAAGCTCGATGTCCCCAGTTATCGCGATTCCTTCCAACCTGGTTCGGTGAGCAAGCCTAAATAATCTTTTGGTTGTCAAGTTCTGTCCGTTGTCTTCGTTTTTTTTCAAAAGAATTTAGAAAGAGGAAAAGGGTCATCCGCTCGGCGTTTCAACTGGCCTTCCTTGCAGTTGAATTTGTAAGGTGTTGAATAAAATAAGCTATGAATCTCGGATGGTGTGGGTTTTCGTGGGTATGATATTTTTATCCTTTGTTAGTTTGACCCGTTTGCTCTGGGGATTGATTATGTTGTTTCGGGAGAAAATTGGGGCATCTCTGCTGATGGATGGCGGATATTATTTTAGTTTTCCTGAGTGGAAATTTACATGCTTGACTGCTGTTCTTGGATTATGATTTCAGTTTGGGCTGAATTAATACGCCAGGACTTGTCAAGTATTAGTTCTGATTATGTCCAATTGTTCTAATCAAAAGATTGTAGCCACTCTGTGCTGCATGTCTATTCATTTTTATTTTTTTTCCTATCATGGCTAAGTCATTTTTATCTCTGAAGTGTGAGCCAATTGGCGGTGGCTTTGCAAGTGTAGAAATGGTTTGTGATGTCAGTATAAGATTCAAATGTATTGAAGAGCTTAGGGTGTCGAAAGAACATCGCTTATGCTATTTGGCAAAGGGATTTTACATGTCTTACATTTACACAATCCACAAAATCGCGGGGTAAGCTGTGCGAGTTGCTTAATACCCCCACTCATTTGTAATAGGATGATGAGATTTATTCATCGAAATATAAAATAAACATGACTGCAGGATAAGCAGAGTTTTGGTTGGATCCTTAAGCATATTGTTTAGGATTCCAATGTATCACTATGGATTTCAATTTTATTCCTCCTGAGATGTTAAAATTATGCCGCTCTTCTTCTAGGTTCCTTAGAAGTTATATTAAATGTTAAGAAAGCTGCATTTTGACTTACCTTCAATATGATTTGAGTTGCAAAATTTTAATATCAGAAAGAAGGTTAAAGTGAAAGGGTCTCCGGTTATTGAAAGGGATTTGAATATGAAATTGTCTTTATGTCCAATCAATTCTTCTTGGGAGTACAAAATCTATTTATGTTTGCTAAATTATTTGCACTTATGTTTGAAGTATTTGACGCATTGATGCAGCCTATTACTGGATATGGAGTAGCTAGAGTTTTGGAATCTAGGCATCCAAACTTCAAGAAAGGCGACTTGCTTTGGGGTTTCACTGGATGGGAGGAGTATAGTCTAATAACTGCCCCAGAGACTTGCTTTAAGATTGCACATGCCGATGTTCCTCTGTCTTACTACACTGGCCTTTTGGGTATGCTCTTTAATCATCGAATGTAATGTCTCTTTCTTGTTAATGAATAAGGAGAATCAGATAAGATATTACTTGTAGGGATCTTCATTGTTGATGATCCTAATGGCCTCGATGAATTGTTTGAATGACAGATCCCTGCAAAGGTGTCTTCTCACTTTGAAAGAAGCATGTAAATCGGTTATTTCTAGAGAAATAGTATCTTTCCCTGAGAAGTCAACACATTTGTCACGCACTTGATATCTGGGATAATCGAACCTTTTGAGATTTTGCCATAGCAAAACACTCCACCTCTGTCTAATTTCTACAAATTTAAACGTTGCAGGTATGCCTGGCATGACAGCTTATGCTGGGTTTTTCAAGGTATGCTCCCCTAAGAAAGGAGAGACCATTTTCATATCGGCGGCATCAGGAGCTGTTGATCAGCTTGTTGGCTAGTTTGCAAAGTTGTTTGGTTGTTATGTTATTGGCAGCGCTGGTAGCAAAGAGAAGGTAATTGTATCATGGTTCATGAATGCTGTCTTCCTCAAATTTGAGAATGCTCAAGAGAGGGATGGGTTGATGGCACTGTTGAATATACCCATCATCATCACTTCACTAACTGCAGTGCTACTGTTCTTGTCTGAATTTCATTCTATTAAAAGTTCTTTTTGCTGTTATTTATGCAAAAAAGGTTGATTTGCTGAAGAACAAGTTTGGATTCGATGATGCTTTCAACTACAAGGAGGAACTGGATCTGGATGCAGCACTGAAAAGGTGAGCAATGAGTATAGCAATGATGATTAAGCAAACAAGTGACTGGCGCACAGGGTATAAAATATGTACCTATTCCTGAAGCCAAGTCCAGTTGACTTTTTGTGTTGTAAATGTTTAGATGCTTCCCTGAGGGGATCGATATCTACTTCGAAAATGTCGGGGGAAAGATGCTTGATGCGGTGCTGCTCAACATGAAACTTCATGGCCGAATCACAGTATGCGGAATGATCTCACAGTACAACCTCAAGCAACCCGAAGGCATACACAACTTGATGAACCTTATCCTGAAACGGGTTCGGATGGAAGGTTTCGTGGTGTCTGATTACTGTCATCTCTATCCGAAGTTCCTGGAGACAGTATTGCCTCAGATCAAAGAGGGGAAGATTGTGTACACGGAAGACATCGCGGAAGGGCTCGAGAACGGTCCAGCAGCTCTTGTCGGGAAGCAGGTGGTCATGGTTTCTCGTGAATGAGTCAGCTTAAAATGCGCAATTAATGGGGTACTCATAGCTTGGCATTCTACATGATAAATTGCATCGGTACTTTTACATATATAATCACCATGTGATAGCCGAAACGTTCCTGAGGTCTCTCTCTCTTTTGATCTCCATACCAACTATATTTTTGGCTAAACCTAAATCTTTCATCTCAAACTCATTGCTTGATCTCCATTTTCCCTTTTTACTGCATAGGACTCCTTGCTACTCTATAGCCTGGTTGATTTATAGAAGGGGACATTTCTGTTGATGATGAATCTGGGTGATTTAGGATCTGAACACCACGGCCTTTAAACTTTCACCTATGGTGCATAGGCTAGGAATATGTACTCCTTTTGCCTCCCTAACATGAACATAAGCAGGGCGTCCAAACACTCGGGGCCGAGTAATCAGCAGGTTGATTAGTTCACACTTCCTCTAGAATTCAGAACACAACGACAAATGCTAGATATTTGACAATCTAGAGAAATGCCAAGTTGACAGCCTTGGTCCAGAAATCTTGTGACAAACCTGCGTTCAACAGCACATATCGAGTTCTCCTGAGCAAAGTCCTATTCCTTCATGTTGTAACTCCACTTCAGGCACGGTGCCATGCCTGTCAATTCTGTTTTCTCTCCATAACTTTCAAACTCATGAGAACAGAACTCTAGCCCATTTGTCTATCCTAAGCCACTTGATTTCCTTGCCTGTTTAATTGCCTATTAAAAGCTTGAAGTGTTTACAACATACAAAAGCCCCATTCATATGCTTTAGAGAGTAAACCGAGACTTTTGGGCTAAAGGAGGTTAGCATGTGCTTGACGCCTCCTTTAGATTGCACTCGAGAAGGTCCCCACAAATCTGAATGTAACCCATTGTATCATTGGTCTTACGAGCTACTGTCTTGAACTGCACTCTCTACTGTTTGCCGAACACGCAATATTTACAAAAGTCCTACTTCCCGGCTTTGGACCCGCATAAAAGACTTTGCTCACTCGGAATGTTCATACCTCTCTTAGCTATGTGCCCAGTCTCATGTGGCACAACCTTGTCTAATTTGATCAAATGACAACGTGGACGAAATTGCAGTAGCTGAGCTTGTGACTATCTAACCCTAAAGGCAATAGATACCACTTATTTGCTTCCCCTTCTTGACCACAATTGCACCTTTGATAACCTTCGAAGGCCAGACTTTGACGTTCACTGACAACCTAGAGAATCCAACATAGAAATCATATTTTTCCTTGGCTCCAGCACATGTCGAACATCTCACAAAGCTTTGATGAACCCGTTGTGCATCCTAATCTGTACTAAGCCAATGCAAACGACCTTGCACTCAATGCCGTTGCCATAAACACTGCACCACCCTCAATGGTGCAAACCTCAATTCCTCAACAGATGCAGTCTCACTCCTCGTACAAGAGTCACAACAATGCTCATAAGAGCTAGGCAAAGAACAAAGTAGCATCATAGCCCGCCATTGATCGGATGCCTCTTCCTCCACATTTTTCAGATCATAAATGACTATTACACTCATAAAGGTGATCCCAGATTGAAAGCGAATGAAAGTTGTATCAGGAAAAGCTCCATCAAGAGCGATTTCGACATAGTCAGCGCTTCAAGGTCCATCCAAATTACAGCTACACTCATCTTATTGGCCCCTTCAAACGAAACATCATCCCTTATTCTCAGCAGAATAATAACCCTAGCATTTTTCAATATGTCAGCTTTTTCTTTAGTTTTCATAATCTAGTAAATTTTTCCAACCGGTATTTCAAAGAAGCCATAAAAATAACCGTGGTTAGACTAAATTACTAGAAACTACTTAACCCCCAATGACTTTATTCTCTTATACCAATTTGCTACAATTAGAAGCGTGAACATACCAAAGGATCTAATTAAGAAAGAGAAGGCAGAAATAAACTTGAATGAAGATAAGATTACAATCGCTCAAATCAAGCTATCTCAACAGTCATTTTCAATCCTAAATTAGACTCGAACCCACAAAAATCAATCGCAAGAAGGGGGTTTTATCGCAATATTGACTTTCCTGGATTACCACTTTCAACACTCTCCATGTTTCTCACTATTTCACATATCTAAGCGCATTTACCAGACAAAGCAGACCAAACTCAACGACAAAATACTTAAATTATCAAAAATAATGAGCTCTTCTTCAGCGTCAACACGGACTTCATCTTCGATAAGGTAAAGAAAGTCTTCTGCGAAATTAATGTCCTTGTTCGCATGATCCACGATTCCATGCAAGAGTCTCATTTGGACTTTTTTCCGTTGCGATTCAATTATAATTCGAAGTCCAATCAATCGGAATTAACTTCGAGCCACGATTGACATAAACTTCCCAGCTCGTCTCTCCAGTGCACCCGCACATAGGAATGCACCACTATTGCAGGCAAATAAGCGAAGTTCTTACGTACACAAATCTAGCACACTAGACAGGAATGATGACATTGTTTTTTTCCCTTGATTGGGGTGAACTCGAGCAATGGCAAAAACATATTCGAATCTGAATTAGAGATGCAACAAGCCCATGAAATCAACCCGTTTGCCATTCTTGTACTTGCTTTGACACTCCATTTATTTCTCCGGAAAAAGCGATTCGAAAAATGTTACTTTTTTCCCAAATTCAATAGTTCTAACGCTTGGAAAAAATTCACTTTCCCTCAAGGTTGTCCATTATCTCTTATGAAATATCAAATACGTGTCCTCCATCTTGTGAAAACCTTGGACGGGTCGCGATCATTTTCGGCCCATATTCGACCCGACGACGAAAAGAAGAGCCGCCGAGCCAACCGAAAAGAGCGGTGTTGAAACGTATGACCAATCGCTCCGCTCCAAAACCGACCCGATGCACAGGAATAAAACGTCGTCCGAACACTCCGGAACGCTGTCGTCTTCCTCTTGGAGCATCTCCAGATCCCTCTCGCTCTCGCTCCTTGTCATCCTCCGCACATCTCTGTCGCCGCCGTCCCCATCAACTGCTTGTCGCCACCTTCTGAGACGCACGACGCGAAGCAAAAGGTCGCATTTTTCTGCCCGGCGAGGCTCGTTCACGACTTCCACGCTCGGTTCAGTCGCTAAAAACGATACCCATTTCACACACTCTGTGCCTGCTCGTCTTGTCTCTTCTGGGTGTCCCGAGTTTCGCCGAAAGGGTAGCGAGGAGCGATGGCCGGTGAGGGTGGGGAGGCGGTGAGGAACAAGCAAGTGATATTCAGGGACTACGTGAGCGGTTTCCCCCAAGGAGTCGGCCATGGAGGTGCGGGAATCGACCATGAAGTTGCGCCTCCCGGAGGGCTCCAACGGCCTCCTCGTGAAAAATCTCTACTTGTCCTGCGATCCTTACATGAGGAGCCGCATGACGAAGCTCGATGTCCCGAGTTATGTCGATTCCTTCAAACCTGGCTCGGTGAGCAAGCCCCTAAATACTCTTTCCGCGTCAAGTTCTGTCTTTTTGTCCAAAAGAATATAGAAACAGAAAAAGGGTCACCCGCTTGGGTGCCAAACTCGTCTTCCTCGTAGTTTTAAGTGGGATGTGGTGAATAAATTAAGCTCCGAATGTCGGATGATGTGGGTTTTCTTGAGTATAATATTTCTGTCCTTTTTAATATTGACCAGTTTGCACTGGGGATTGATCGTGTCGTTTTAGGAGAAGCAAGCCCCTAAATACTCTTTCCGTGTCAAGTTCTGTCTTTTTGTCCAAAAGAATACAGAAACAGAAAAAGGGTCACCCACTCGGGTGCCAAACTCGTCTTCCTCGTAGTTTTAAGTGGGATGTAGTGAATAAATTAAGCGCCGAATGTCGGATGATGTGGGTTTTCTTGAGTATGATATTGCTGTCCTTTTTAATATTGACCAGTTAGCACTGGGGATTGATCATGTCGTTTTAGGAGAAAGTTGCGGTGTCTCTGCTGATGGATGGCGGATATTATATTAGTTTTCCTGAGTGGAATTTACATGTTTGACTATTTTTCCTGGATTATGATCTCAGGTTTGGCTAAATTAATATACGAGGACTCGTCTAGTTTTAGTTCTGATTATGTTCAATTATTCTAATCAAAGGATTACAGCGACTCTGTGCTGTGTGTCTATTTATTTTTTTTAGCATAGCTAAATCTTTTGTGAGCCAATCGGTGGTGGCTTTGAAAGTGTAGAAATGGTTTGTGATGTCGGTATAGGGTTTGGCAAATGTATTGAACAGCTTAGGGTGTCAAAAGAACGTCGCTTGTGCTTTTTGGCATAGGAATTTTACAGGTCTTACATTTACGCAGTCCACATAATCACAGGGTTAAGCGATGCGAGTTGCTTGACACTCCCACTCATGTGTAAGCATGACAAATGGTGACCTAGCTTTCATGTGAAATAGGATGATGAGACGTATTCATTGAAATATATAATAAACATGACTTTGGGATAAGCAGAGCTTTGGTTGGATCTTTTAGCATATTGCTTAGGATTCTGATGTATTACTTTGATTTCACTTTTATTCCTGCTGAGATGATAAAATTATGCTGCTCTTCTTCTAGGTTTGTTGGAAGTTATATCTAGTGTTAAGAAAGCTGCATTTTGACTTACCTTACCTCAATATGACTTGAGTTGGAAACTTTTAAAATCAGAAAAAAGGTTAAAGTGAAAGGATCTCTGGTTATTATCGCGCATTTGATTATGAAATTATGCTTATGTCCAATCATTCCTCCTTGGGAGTACAATGTCTATTTATTTTTGCTAAATTATTGGCACTTATATTTGAATTATTTAACACATTGATGCAGCCTGTCAATGGATATGGAGTAGCTAGAGTTTTGGAATCTGGGCATCCAAACTTCAAGAAAGGCAACTTGCTTTGGGGTTTCACTGGATGGGAGGAGTATAGTCTAATTACTGCACCAGAGACTTGCTTTAAGATTGAACACGCTGATGTTCCTCTGTCTTACTACACTGGCCTTTTGGGTATGCTTGTCAATCATCAACGTTATACCTCTTACTCGTTAATGAATAAGGAGATTCAGAGAGTTAAGTTACTACTTGTAGGGATTTTCATCGTATGGACTCGTTGAATTGTCTGACAGCAAAGCTGTTAGCTTTCCTTGAGAAGTCTATAATTGGACCATTTGAGATTTTGCCATAGCATGATACTCCTAGACTTATGCTTCAGCAAATCCCGTGACTCGTCTAATTTCTGCAAATTTAAACTTTGCAGGCATGCCTGGCATGACAGCTTATGCCGGTTTTTTCGAGGTATGCTCTCCTAAGAAAGGAGAGACTGTTTTCATATCGGCAGCATCAGGAGCCGTTGGTCAGCTTGTTGGCCAGTTTGCAAAGTTGTTTGGTTGTTATGTTGTTGGCAGCGCTGGTAGCAAAGAGAAGGTAATCCTATCATGGTTAATGAGTGCCGTCTTTCTTAAATTTGAGAATGCTCAAGAGAGTGATGGCACTGTTGAATGTATACCATCATCATCATTTCACTAACTGCAGTCTTACTCTTCTCTTGCGAATTTCATTCTATTAAAAGTTCTTTTTGCTGCTATTTTTGCGAAAAAGGTTGATTTGCTGAAGAACAAGTTTGGATTTGATGATGCTTTCAACTACAAGGAGGAACTGGATCTGGATGCGGCACTGAAAAGGTGAGCAATGAGTAAAGCAATGATGATTAAGCAAACAAGTGACTGCTTCGAGGGTATCGATGCCAACTTCAGTTGACTTTTTGTGTTGTAAATGTTTAGATACTTCCCCGAGGGTATCGATATCTACTTCGAAAATGTTGGTGGAAAGATGCTTGATGCAGTGCTGCTCAACATGAAAATTCATGGTCGAATTGCAGTATGTGGAATGATCTCACAGTACAATCTCGAGCAGCCTGAAGGCGTACACAACTTGATGAACCTTATCCTGAAGCGGGTTAGAATGGAAGGTTTCTTGGTGTTTGATTACTATCATCTCTACCCGAAGTTCCTGGAGATGGTATTGCCTCAGATCAAAGAGGGGAAGATTGTGTATGTAGAAGACATCGCCAAAGGTCTCGAGGATGCTCCGGCAGCTCTCATTGGGCTATTCTCCAGCCACAATGTCGGGAAACAAGTGGTGGTGGTTTCTCAGGAATGAGTCAGCTTTCTGTATTTTTTCATTGGCATGGTCTCCTCTTTTCTCGTGTTTTCGAAATGGGTTGTTTCTGTTTGTCTTTGTGTTGCCGTTCCATTGTGCGAGGACATGGAGGTTGTTCCTTTCTTTGGATATGAATAAGATGATACAGAGGACGCTTGACTGTGAAAGTGTCTTGTGTAACAAGGGACCATCTGGTTGAGTTGTTTTCAGGGAGCAATGCTGAAAAACGGTGTGGTTTGTACTTTTTGGTAGACATGCTCCCTTTGGCTTTCGGAGGATTGTTGTCTGAATTGGGTATAGAATCTTGTATGGCTCTCTAAAATGTTAATGGAAATGTTTCCTCTCGTACCGTGTCGCCGTCTTTGAATAAGGCTATATTTGAGAAACCAAATTGTTACGGCTACTACAGGAAGTGCGTGAACAAATTAAACGATTTGATTAAGAAATAAATCAAAGAAATGAAACTAAAAAATAATGGATTATCGTGATTTGATAGTGTGCATACTTCCCTATAAGAGATCGACAAGATGAGTCTAGTATGTACTAAAGATATGATTACCATCGTTTAAACACAATTTGGGAGAATATCACGAAAAACCTCAAGTTTTGCCTCGTGTGACACATTTATCCTAAATTTCCTTTTGTCACACAAAAAACCCAAACTTTATTCTATTTAACACATTTATCCTAAATTTTACCCCGTGTGACATATTTATTCTAAACTTTTTTTGTAAAACAAAAAATCCCCTAATTTGTCATATGTGACACATTTACCCTAAACTTTTATTCTAAAAGGCATTTTCATCTTTTAGTTTTTCTTCCTTTTTTTCCTTTTTCTTTTTTCTCTTTTTTTTTTTTCCTCCTCCACCACCGCCAGAGGAGCCACCGGCGTCAGCCCTTGCCCAGCTCAAGTGAGGGCTGCCCTCCCCAAATCCGATGAGGGCAGCTCTCGACCGACGCCAACAAGGGCGGCCCCATCGAATCTGGTGAGGCTTGCCCTTGCCCGCCCAAGCAAGAGTGGTCCCTGCCGGATCTAGTGAGGGTTGCCCTCACCTACTAGGGCTAGGCAACGGCGAGGGCAACCCTCCCCAAATCCGACGAGGACCGCCCTCACCGTTGCCTAATCTCGCCCGTCCAAGCGAGAGCGGCCCTCGTCGGATCTAGCGAGGGTTACCCTCGCCTGCTAGGGCCAAGCGAAGGCGAGGGCAACCCTCGCTAGATCCAACGGGGGTCGCCCTTGCCCGCCCAAGTGAGGGTGGCCCTCGACCGATGCCAGCGAGGGCGACCCCCATCAAATCTGGGGAGGGCAGCCCTCGCCTGAATCGGGCAAGGACAGACGCTGGCAACTTCTCCAACGGCAGTGGAGGAGGAAAAAAAAGGAAAGAAAAAATAAAAGACAGAAATGCCATTCAAAATAAAAGTTTAGGGTAAATGTGTCACACAGACAAAGTTTAGGGTTTTTTGTCTCACAAAAAAGAGTTTAGGATAAATGTGTTACACAGTGCAAAATTTGGGATTTTTGGTATAACAAAAAAAAGTTTAGAATAAATGTGTTACAATAAGTAAAGTTTGGGATTTTTGGTGGTATTATCCTCTCTTTTTTATCTTCTCTTATATTATAAAAGAAATGATTATGTGACGCTTTTTAATTTACTGTGAAAATAATAATTTATTTTATACCACAAAAATCAAAGAGTAAATTATTATGAAATTTACTCTTTCAAGAATTTTTGGCTTACAACAAGATATTATTCTTACAAAGAATTCAAAGATTGATATATTAACAAAATCTGTCCTATCACCACAATCATTCACAAGGCTGAGAAATTACCAAATTTTTTTTTAATTTACTATACTTTTATAAATGTAATCATAAATATTTCAATTTGGCCAATTATATCTTAAATGCAATCTATCCAACCAACTTTGATTAGAAAATCACTTACATGAATGATGCCCTTGGATCATAATCATAAATATTTGATTTTTTTTTTTTTTTTTTTTCCCAACCTATTTTGCTAGTGGCCAATCATGAGCCACCAGCCACAAGTGATGGCTAGCAAGGGCTAATCTCTCTTGGACATTGGCGAGGCCTAGCGTGGGTCAACCTTGGCTGGCCTCACTAGGGTGAGGGCAAGCGCCTACTTGCTAGACTTGACTAGGGCAACCCTCTCGTGGGTTATGCCCAACAAGGCTACCTTGCCTTGGGTGAGGATTGACCTCTCCAAACCTAGTAAGGGAGGCTATCTAAGTGAGGCCTGATGGAAAGAAAAGGGAGAAGAAAAGAATATTTATATTAAAAATTATCTATGTTAGCACTAATTGTGCTACATGGGGTAGTCAATGTTTACGTCTCGTATTTCCCAATCAAAAGTTTGGCCAATTTTGATTAAATGAACTATATCGAACTCATCAAAAAAATTAAAACTCAATTGGCCACATTGAAAGGATGGAATTGATACAAGTGCAATCATCTAGGACTATCTTGATAATTTCCCTTACATAAGTGTGTTCCAATTCTAAATTAAATCCCAACTCACAAAAATTAATTACAAGATGGGGCTTTTTTTCCATACCATCAACTCTCTTGAAATAGGGCTCTCCATATTCTCTGTGTCTCTCACAACTTGCACACGTATTAAGCACACTTGCTATAACAACGAAATAACTATTTGCGAAAAACTCCATGAGCATTTCTTCGACATCAACAAGGAAAAGAACTTTATGAGCGTGCAAATAAGCGAAGTTTGCATTGAACGGTTGAAGTTTCCCGGCCATGGACTCCAACCCGGCACGCTAGAATTTGTAGGATAATGTTCTGTTTGACTCGATTGGGGATGAACTTAAGTAATTGCGAAAACATATTTGAAGTGATTGCAAAAACATATTTGAATCAGAATTAGTGATACATCAAGCCCGCCAAATCAGCCATCTATCACCATGTGTTCTTGGCAAAGCTTGAGAGGCTGCTGGACATCCTCAATGTCATAGCCAATTACTAATAAATAGACAGAGAAGAGAGATGCTTTAAAAAACTTCAACCTTTTGCGACTATGTCGTCTTACTTTCTATTTGTTTAGCTGAAAGGAGCAAATCAAAAATTAATTTTCTTATTACTTATGAAAAATCAAACACGTATCCTATGGTGACAGTTACTAAGGCTACACATGGTAATCATTTTATTTCTATTTTTGGAATATATTTAAATATGTTTATGGAATAGAATCATTTTATTTTTCTATTTTTGGAATATATTTTTATTTTAAATATGTTTATGGAATAGAAATCCGTTTGAAAAAATAAATTTATGAATCCCGATTTAATCTGTAATTAAATTTATGAAATTTTAATTTATTTAATATAATCCTAAACTTTATCATAATATGTAATATCATCCCTAAAAATTTATGAAATTTTAATATATAATGTAATCATTGCATTATACTTAAGATTGAATTAATTTAATGATAATATTAAATATTTTCATGTAAACTAAATTGAATATATGTCAAAAATTTAAAATTTATTTTAAATAAATTAAAATTTTAAAAATCACATTAAGATAAATTCATAGGTAACTTTTAAAAATAAATATATAAAATTCA